>CAJNDT010002555.1:0-30404 GCA_905221615.1 Symbiodinium sp. CCMP2592
GATAAGGATTCCAGGTGGTTTTCCTTCATAAAATGCACCTGGCTAATGACTCCAAGTGGTTGTCCTTCATAAAATGCACGTGGATACGGATGCCAGGTGGTTTTCCTGTAAAAAATATACGTGGATAAGGGTTCCAGGTGGTTTTCCTTCATAAAATGCACGTGGGCAAGGCTTCCAGGTTGTTTTCTTTCATAAAATGCACGTGCATAAGGATTTCAGGTGGGTTTCCTTCATAAACTGCGCGTGGATAAGGAATCCAGGTTCTTTCCTTCATAAACTGCACGTGGATACGGATTCCAGGTGGTTTTCCTTGATGAAATGCACGTGGATAAGGATTCCAGGTGGTTTTCCTTCATAAACTGCACATGAATAAGGATTCCAGGTGGTTTTGCTTCATGAAATGCACGCGGATAAGGATTCCAGGTGGTTTTCCTTCATAAACTGCACGTGGATAAAGAATCCAATTGTTTTTCCTTCATAAAATGCACGTGGATAAGGATTCTAGGTGGTTTTCCTTCATAAGATGCACGTGGATAAGGATCTCAGGTGGGTTTCCTTCATAAAATGCACGTGGATAAGGATTCCAGGCGGTTTTCCTTCATAAAATGCACGTGGATAAGGATTCCAAGTGGTTTTCCTTTATAACATGCACGTGGATAAAGATTCCAGGTGGTTTCTCTTCATAAAATGCACGTGGATAAGGATTCCAGGTGGGCTTCCTTCATAAAATGCACGTGGATAAGGATTCCAGGTGGTTTTCCTATAACATACACGTGGATAAGGATTCCTTGTGGTTTTCCTGCATGAAATGCACGTGGATAAGGATTTTAAGTGGTTTTGCTTCATAACATGCACGTGGATAAGATTCCAGGTGGTTTTCCTATACAATGCACGTGGATAAGGATTCCATGTGGTTTTCCTTCATGAAATGCACTTGGATAAGGATTCCAGGTGGTTTTCCTTCCTCAAATGCACGTGGATAAGGATTCCAGGTGGTTTTCCTTCCCAAAATGCACGTGGATAAGGATTCCAGGTGGTTTTCTTTCATAAAATGCACGTGGATAAGGATTCCAGGTGGTTTTGCTTCATAAAATGCACGTGGATAAGGATTTCAGGTGCTTTTTCTTCATAAAATGCACGTGGATAAGGATTCCAGGTGGTTTTCCTTCATAAAATGCACGTGGATAAGGATTCCAGGTGGTTTTCCTTCCTCAAATGCACGTGGATAAGGATTCCAGGTGGTTTTCTTTCATAAAATGCACGTGGACAAGGATTCCAGGTGGTATTCCTGCATAGAATGCACGTGGATAAGGATTTCAGGTGGTTTTCCTTCATAAACTGCACGTGGATAAGGACTCCAGGTGGTTGTCCTTCATAAAATGCACGTGGATAAGGATTCAGGTGGTTTTCCTTCATAACATGCACGTGGATAAGGATTCCAGGTGGTTTTCTTTCATAAAATGCACGTGGATAAAGAATCCAATTGTTTTTCCTTCATAAAATGCACGTGGATAAGGATTCCAGGTGGTTTCTCTGCATAAAATGCACGTGGATAAGGACTCCAGGTGGTATTCCTTCATAAAATGCACGTGGATAAGGACTCCAAGTGGTCGTCCTTCATAAAATGCGCGTGGATAAGGATTCTAGGTGGTTTTCCTTCATAAAATGCACGTGGATAAAGAATCCAATTGGTTTTCCTTCATAAAATGCACGTGGATAAGGATTCCAAGTGGTTTCTCTGCATAAAATGCACGTGGATAAGGATTCCAGGTGGTTTTCCTTCATACAATGCACGTGGATACGGATTCCAGTTGGTTTTGCTTCATAAAATGCACGAAGGTAAGGATTCCAGGTGGTTTTCCTTCTTAAAATGTACGTGGAGAAGGATTCCAGGTGGGTTTCCTTCATAAAATTTACGTGGATACGGATTTTAGGTGGTTTTGTTTCATAAAGTGCACGTGGATAAGGATTCCAGGTGGTTTTCCTATAAAATGCACGTGGATACGGATTCCAGGTGGGTTTCCTTCATGAAATGCACGTGGATAAGGATTCCAGGTGGTTTTCCTCCACACAATGCACGTGGATAAGGATTCCAGGTGGTTTTCCCTCTTCAAATGCACGTGGATAAGGATTTCAGGTGGTTTTCTCTCGCAAAATGCACGTGGATGAGGATTCCAGGTGGTTTTCCTTCTTCAAATGCACGTGGATAAGGATTTCAGGTGGTTGTCTTTCATGCAATGCACGTGGATAAGGATTTCGGGTGGTTTTCCTTCATAAAATGCACGTGGATAAGGATTCCAGGTGGTTTTCTTTCATAAAATGCACGTGGATAAGGATTCCAAGCGGTTTTCGTTCATAAAATGCACGTGGATAAGGACTCCAGGTGTTTACAATTTCAGATGGTTTTCCTTCATAGAAGGCACGTGGATAAGGATTCCAGGTGCTTGTCCTTCATAAAATGCACGTGGATAAGGATTCCAGGTGGTTTTCCTTCATAAACTGCACGTGGATAGGAATTCCAAATGTTTTCGTTCATGCAATGCACGTGGATAAGGATTCCAAGTGGTTTTCCTTCATAAAATGCACATGGATAAGGATTCCAGGTGGTTTTCCTTCATAAAATGCACGTGGATAAGGATTCCAGATGGTTTTCCTTCATAAAGTGCACGTGGATAAGGATTCCAGGTGGTTTCTCTTCATAAAATGCACGTGGATAAGGATTGCAGGTGGTTTCTCTTCATAAAATGCACGTGGATAAAGATTCTAGGTGGTTTCTCTGCAAAGAATGCACGTGGATAAGGATTCCAAGTGGTTTTCCTTCATAAAATGCACGTGGATAAGGAATCCAGTTGGGTTTCTTTCATAAAATGCACGTGGCTACAGATCGCAGGTGGTTTTCATTGCATAAAATGCACGCGGATAACGATTTCAAGTGGTTTTCCTTTATAAATGCACGTGGATAAGTATTCCAGGTGGTTTTCCTTCATACAAAGCACGTGGATAAGAAGTTTGGTTTTGCTTCATAAAATGCACGTGGATAAGGACTCCAAGTGGTTTTCCTTCATAAAATGCACGTGGATAAAGATTGCAAGTGGTTGTCCTCCATAAAATGCACGTGGGTAAGGATTCCAGGTGAATTTCCTTCATAAAATGCACGTGGATAAGGATTCCAGGCGGTTTTCCTTCATAAAATGCACGTGGATAAGGATTCCACGTGGTTTTTCTTCATAAAATGTACGTGGATAAGGATTCCGTGTGTTTTTTTCTTTCTACAATGTACGTGGATAAGGATTCCGGGTGGTTTTCCTTCATAAAATGCGTGGATATGGATTCCAGGAAGTTTTGCTTGATGAAATGTACGTGGATAAGGATTCCATGTGGTTTTCTATATAGAATGCACGTGGATAAGGATTCCAGGTGGTGTCCTTTATGGCATGCACGTGAATCAGGATTCCGACTGGTAGTGCAAGCTGAAGTCTAGATAGGTAGTATGTCACGGCTGGAGCTACCAGACGCCTTTTTTTTGCTCGCGGCCGCGCTTGTTGTTTGGTGTTGCAGCCAGGTGCTCTCTGGTCGATTTGGGGATCTTACCGTCCGTGTCTGTCTTCGGCGTTGGGCATGGCGTTGTGCTGCATGAGGAGGAACTTTGAGTGGAGGCGGTGGTTGTGCTGCCGGTTTAGGCAGCGGCAGCGTGTTGGGGTGCAGCCGTTGTCCTCCAGTTGTATACGTCTGTTGATGCTTCTGGGTAGACGGTCGGTGAGCTTCTGGACGTCGATGCAGTTGAACTCGAGGCGGATCCAGGAGCAGGTGTTGGACGGCGTGGAGTCTGTCGAGTCTAGAGGAAGTTGCCCGATATGTAGCAGCAATGCTTCGGCTTCCAGGGTGCATAGGTTGTTGTGGCTGAGGTGTAGTTCAAGCAGTGTTCGGGAATGTCTCTCCAGAAAGGAATCCAGGGTTTGCAGGCTTCGCAGTTGATTGTGATGGAGGTACACGGCCTGTACTGGTCCGTTGATCGCGTTCAGGATTTGTGCGGCATGCTCTGCGGTGAGGTCGTTGTGCTCTAAGTGCACTCTGAGGAGTTTGCTGGGAGGTTGCCATTCGCGAAGGGCCTGGGTCCAGCGTTGGATTTCTTCAGCATTTTTGAGCCGCCTTGCCAGGTGGATGTAACCGTCAGCGCCGAGATGCGTGCGTTCGTCCGGTGACAGCATGTTCATTGCGAGCGAAACACTAAGTCGTGCTACTCTACCTTGGCAATTCTTGATCTAGCTTGATTGAGCCAAGCGGGCTGGCGGGGACACAGGTGCAAACTTTCGTTCGTATTATTGGCTCTCGTTGTTCCGTGCAGGTGAATGCATTACCGCAATCAGACGTGGTTGGCTCTGAAAGAGACAGCGAAGTTGTGATGGTCACTCCGTGTGTTATGGTATGTAGACTCTTGTTGTTTTTTGACATTTTTCATCCTGGTTTCTGAGAGGACTGGTGGTTGCTTTTGCAGACGGATTCCCTCGTGCGTGTTTCTAGAGGGTCGGACGGGGCTCTCCTAATTTTGTCAATCGTTCACTGGAGCTTTTTCGTCCAGTTTTGAGAGCGGTGGGCTTTCTATCCAGTTTCTCGCGTCTCAGGACTTGTGGTACGAGCTGGTAGGCGTTGCTGCAGGCGCCTGATGGTTTCGTGTAGTCTGTCCACGCAGGCTGCTAGATTGCGAACTTCTTGTCGGAGCTCTTGTATCTCGGCCCACGTCAGTTGGCGGTTGCTTGTGTGGACTCTTGTGGGCTGTCTGGATGGACTGCGGCGACGACCTGGGCTGACACTGCTGTCGATGTGATCTCGAAGCCTGTAGGTGCGACTCATAGGCGGGCTCAAAGTTGCGTGGAAGCAGCGCGAGAGCTGGCGAAAATGGCATGGAGCTGGTTCGAGCACTAGGCGGCGGGAGGAGAAGTTTGCAGGCTAGATGGGAAGAGTTCTTGAATGTCGTCTGGAACGGGGAGCATGGCTAGGTTGGCGGCATGTATGAGCTTTGGTGCATCGACAAGAGCCTGGCAAGCTGCCTTTTTCTCTTGAAGGGTTTTCGGTGCGATTCGTCGCGCGATGCTTGTGTCGAGTTCTATATACATTTTGTCAGCTGCCTGGGCGATGTGTCTCGTTGTTGTCGGTGTTTGAGTCGTCGAGGCTCATCCTGTCGTCGTTGGTGTCCTCGGAGATGGAAGCTTCTTCGGATTCGTTTGATTCGCAGCAGCTGTGTGCAAACTCTCGTAGGCCTTGTCGTCTTCACGTCTTCTAGCATGTGCAGGTTGTCCGTCCAGAGAGCCACGTCCATAGGTGTGTCGTTGCATTCATCTCTGGCGTTGAGACTTGCGCCGTGTTCTAACAGTGCCAGCACTGGGTGTTTGCTTTCCTGGCCGCAGGCGAAGTGGAGCGGTGTAATGCCGAGTGGATCGCTGGCGTTGGGCTCGGCTTTTGCTTCTAGGAGAGTGTGCATGATTTCCCAGTGGTGCCTGCTGGTGGCTTCGATGAGCGGCGTGGTGCCTGTTTCTGGGCACTTGACATTTGGGGTTGCTTTGGCCTGTAGGAGCATGTCGGCTATGTCGCAGTTGTTATTGGCGGCTGCTTCGTGTAAGGACAGGTTGCTGCCTTGCCTGTGCACGTTTGCCCTGGCTTCTAGCATTATCTTCACTAGTTCGGCTCTGTTGCACCTGGCTGCCAGTTCTAGTGCCGTTGTCTGCGCGCCGCCGCAAGTTTGACATAACTCACCCGTCGACGAGTCGGGATGCTGCGGTCGCTGGAGGATGGCCTCAACGTCGTGCGTCGGCTTTTTGCTGATTGCGTTCAGTAGCTCGAATTCCATCTGCTGAGACACCGTGATGTAGGAGACTTGGACCAGGAACACCTGCTTGATGTTGACGTCGAGGACCCACTCTTCTGGCATCTGCTGGCTCTCCTTGTGAAGGAGTAGTCGTTGCTGGAAGCGTGGGATTCCGAGTTGCGCTTGAAGTTGTTCTTTGACGTGGCGGATCGTGTTGCGTTCTTCTGCAATTTGTACGTCGGTCACCTTTTCGCCGGATGTCGCCATGAGTACTGTGATTAAGCGGTGCGTAGAGGCCATCGGGAGAGTCGACGGCGGCGGAAGGCTGTCCTTTGTTTTGTCTTGAGCAAGTCTGCTGCAGCATTGAGGATCGTTTGCACATTTGCCAGCACGTACTGCCACTGGTCTCACGTGGTGCGGCAATGCTGTTTTTTTTTATCTGCTAGCTGTCTGGGTTTGGTGCTCGTGGTATTGCCGCGGTAGCCTTGGCGAGGGGAGCGTGACGGTTGGACAAGTTTGCCATAGGTATCGTTGTCTTGTGTTATAGCTTGTCTTGAGGATTAGGCTCGATTGGGTGCATGCTGCTTTGGGAGTGCCAATCTGACACTTCATTTTACGGGGCTGCTATATACATGGTTGGAGGGCCGGCATGTTTCGTCGTTGGTCCGTGTGAGCCGTGCTGTTGTGTGTCCGCTCGACTCGGATCCCGTTTTGCCTGCTGCGCTGTACTGTTGGCATCGCCGATCATGAGGGAGTCGCCTTCATTGAGCGTGATCCGTGCGGCTTCTCGTCGGTCTCGTGCTGACCTTTCTTGCGTTGGGACGGCTATTATACCTAGCTACGCGATCCCTGCGAAGCGCTGTGTCTCCTTTGAACGGCAAATGAATGGGACCTGGCTGCTGCGGTTGTGCTCTTCCACGCGGGACTCGCTTCTCTTGGTCGCTTCTTTGCTCGTGGTGGTGGTAGTTCCGGGTGCCATTCCAGTGTTGCGGGCGGTAACCTGAACGGTGATGGCTCCCGAGGTTTTTCATGCTGTCGCTCGACAGCAGTGGCGACCCGTCGCTTGAGTTCCCACAAGTCTGGCAGGAGTGTGGGGCCTGTTTCGGGGTGCAGCTGCGAGGCGAGGCATTGCAGCCAGTGCGTGTCGGATTCGTTCAGCTGCATGTGGTTTGTCAATTTCTGGACACCCCTTGCCGTCTCGGCGGGCATGCGTCCTGGCTGCAAGGGTTGCTGCACGTTGAAATATGTCGGGAGCTCTCGGACAGTATCGACGAAGGCATTGGCTATGTTCTGGGAGAGGTCGCGGTCATAGTGGGCCGCCATGGGCGATTGGCATAGGCGGGGACTGCTGGGGCCTTCTTGCAGGTTTGAGCTGTCAGCGTACATATTACGGCAGAAGCTGTGGAGTCAGCGAGGTTATGCGAAGCTGTTCGAAGCGTTTTGTGCAAGGATTGCTTGCATTGTCTGCTGCGCGTTTTTTTCTCTCTCGAGTTGCGCGATTGTTGACTCTCTTGCGGTCATTTCTTTGAATGAAGTCGGTAGGCGTCACGAGTGCACTGGTCTGTGTAGCTCAGTCGCGTTTTGGGCTTGGGGACTCGCTGTTTGAGGGCGTTGGCAGACGCTTGCGGCTGGTTCGTCGTTTCCGGCGTGTGTCAGCAGCCGCTTGCAAGTGAATCGATGCTTGAAGGTCTTGGCTTTCGGCAGGAGCTGCGCCGGCAGGTTACCTTGGCTGTCTGTAGCATTGACGTCGGCTCCTGCTCTGGTTAGCATGCGCATGAAGGGTGCTTGGTCTTGCGCGGCTGCGACATGCAAGGCTGTACGAGACGTTCTGGGCTCGTGCTGAATAGCGCCGCGCTGTAGGAGAAGTCGTGCTATCTTGGACCGGCTGTGCAATACCGCTACGGCCAGGGCAGTGAGTCCGTCGAAGCTTCTTCGCAGTGTGAGGTTGGCTGCGCATCGGAGTAGTAACTTGACCATGCGTGTTGAGCTTCTCGCCACCGAGATGTGCAAAGGTGCGTTTCCTGCAGCGTCTTCGAGGTTGATGGCGGCGCCTGAGCGCAGAAGGTCTCGCGTCATTTTCAGATCGCCATTTCGACACGCGATTGTCAGCGGCGTGTCTCTGTTGACGTTGTTGACGTCTGCTTTTGCGAGGAGAAGCATGTCGACGGTCTTCTTTGCTCGGAGCCAGACGGCGTATTGCAGGGGCTTCATGTACGCAGCGGGATAGTGCTGTATCCGAGCTAGGATGGTCTGGTTGGGGTCCGCGGTTGACTCCAGCAAGCAATTCAGTCGAGTCGCGTCCTTTGCTTTGATTGCCGACGAGAGCTCACCTCCATGTTCTTTCGTGCAGCTTGCCATGATCACGTGGATGTCTACGGGAGTTTGATGGTGTGTCCAGACGGTGAGGGTGCTCCAGCTGTCGTTTTTGCTCACGACGTTGCTGTTCGGTATCTTGGCATGCCAAGGGTGTTGTGCAAATATTTGCGCAGTGTTTCTTCGAGTGCGACGTCGCCGAAAGGAGGGGCGCACTCCGCTAGGGTGCAGCTGCACAGTAGTTCTCCTGAGACGGTGCGGAAGTGGAGCATGTGTTGGGACGGCTTGCTGCGCAGTGTCTTGGCTTGTGTACTGTTGTTGCAAGTGTTTCTGAAAGTCGTGCGGCTTTCTGTCGTTCACTTGGCTTGATGCTGCGGCGAATCGAATACAGAGCTTGAAGCACCTGAGGTGGTGTTGACGTTTTGAAGATGATGGCGGCAAGGACACCAGGCGTTTTTTTTTTCTCGTCGTCTCGCGCGCTGGTGGTAATCCCGTGTTCGAGTTGGCAAACACACTGCATGTGTTCATTTTGGCATTGCGGCCGAGGGGTCACGTGAGCGCAGCGTTGGTTGTGTATCTTGAAGGCTTTGAGCGAATGCACCTCAGGGACGGGTTTTCTTTGTGCTGTGATGCCTTCTCTTGGCAGCTTGAGTCGCGTGCACGATGTCTTCTGCTTCTCTCCACGTCAATCGGTCCCTTGAGCTCTGCCGATGGTTCTTCTCTGGGCAAAGTGAGAAAACTTGCTTGGGAGCAAGCACGGTTGCTAGTTCGAGTGCATCCGCACGTAGATGGAGCATCCTGGATCGGAGGCATGGCTTTATGACTTCTGCCAACATCGTGGTGCTGCAGTGTGTGCCTCAACCTGTGCTCGTAGAGCTGTATTTGCTGTGCCATGGACGACGGCCACGGTGATTGTAGGGCCTGTGCGCATGTCGAGTGTCTCTGCCGCCATGAATGTTGTGTGCTACTGGCTGGCCTCGCTGTAGACGACGGTGGGAGGTCGATGGAGTTGATTTGTTATCATGCGGGTTTCCTCGGTTAATGCCTCTCACAGACGGGGGGTTGCTATCTGGGGCAGCCGGTTTCGTAGCTGGCACTGAGGTCGTGGCTTTCCACTGCTGGGCGTCGCTCCATGGCTGGCTTGGCCTGGCTGCCGGTGTTCGCCTTTTTTGAAAGTTATGTTCACAACTTGCAGTCGGGAAGCTCGAACGCATACAGGTGCTGGTTGGACGTGGCGAGTGTGCTGGCCATCGTGGGGATCGAAGTGACTGCACTTTTGCAGCGGGTGGTGGGTTTAGGCTGGAATGAAATGGCTCCTGCATGGCCTCAGTGAACCTGTGCTGTGTTTACCTCCAGCACGAAGGTTGCAACAGAGAGTCTTTGGCAGCTTTAGCTGGTGTGACTGACTGCGTGTTTTATGTCACGGTGTAGGGTGGTGACTGAGCGTTATGCAGTGATTCGTGCTGCTTCTTTCCTGTACCTGCCGTTTAGTTTTCTTTTATGTCGGGCACCAGACTCAGGACTAGTAGCTGTTTGAAAGCCTGTTCGGGTAGGTTTTCTTCAGGACGAGGATTGCGAGCTTTCGGAAGGCATGTCCAGGTGGCTCATGTTCATTAATGCACCAGCGCTGGGCTTGCTAGCTCCCGGAAAATTGAATTAGGTGGTTTTCTTTCATGGGTTGGACTAGGATAGGGATCGGGGGCTCTCGGAAAGCTTCTGCAGGTGGCTCTCCTTCGCGAAATGCATTAGGATAAGGACCGTGGTTTGCCTTCATAAAATGCACGTGGATAAGGATCATGTGGTTTTCTTTCATAAAATGCACGTGGATAAGGATTCCAGGTGGTTTTCTTTCATAAAATGCACGTGGATTAGGATTCCAGGTGGTTTTCCTTCATAAAGTGCACGTGGATAAGGATTCCAGGTGGTTTTCCGTCATAAAATGTGCGTGGATAAGGATGCTAGGTGGTGCTCCTTCATAAAATGCATGTGGATAAGGATTCCAGGTGGTTTTCGTTCATAAAATGCGCGTGGAGAAGGATTCCGGGTGGTTTTCCTTCATAAAAATGCACGTGGATAAGGATTCCAGGTGGTTTTCCTTTATAAAATGAACATGAATAGGATTCCAAGTGGTTCTCCTTCATAAAATGCACGTGGATAAGGATTCCAGGTGGTTTTCCTTCATAAAATGCACGTGGATAAGGATTCCAGGTGGTTTTCCTTCACGTGAATAAAAATTCCAGGTGGGTTTCTTTCATAAAATGCACGTGGATAGGGATTCCAGGTGGCTTTCCTTCAGAAAATGCACGTGGATAAGGGTTCCAGGTGGTTTTTTTTATAAAATGCACGTGGATAAGGATTCCAGGTGGTTTTCCTTCATAAAATGCACGTGGATAAGGATTCCAGGTGGTTTTCCTTGATAAAATGCACGTGGATAAAATTTCCAAGTGGTTTCCTTCATAAAATGCACGTGGATAAGGATTCCAGGTGGTTCTCCTACATAAAATGCATGTGGACAAGGATTCCAGGTGGTTGTCCTTCACAAAATGCACGTGGAAAGGATTTCCGGTTCGCGAAAAGCAGCTCCAGGTGGTTTGCCTTCATAAAGTGCACGTGGATCCAGATTTCCAGCTCGTGAAAAACTTCTTCAGGTGGTTTTCCTTCAATTTCCAGCTCGCGAAAAGCCTCTCCAGGTGGTTGTCCTTCATAAAATGCACGTGGATAAGGATATCCAGCTCGCGAACCGCCCCTTCAGGTGTTTTCCCTCATAAAATGCACGTGGATGAGGATTTCCAGCTGGTTTTGCTTCAAAAAATGCACGTGGATATGGATTCCAGGTGGCTTTCCTTCATAAAATGCACGTGGATAAGGGTTCCAGGTGGCTTTCCTTCATAAAATGCACGTGGATAAGGATTCCAGGTGGTTTTCCTTCATAAAATGCACGTGGATAAGGATTCCAGGTGGTTTTCCTTCATAAAATGCACGTGGATAAAATTTCCAAGTGGTTTTCCTTCATAAAATGCACGTGGATAAGGATTCCAGGTGGTTCTCCTACATAAAATGCACGTGGATAAGGATTCCAGGTGGTTATCTGTCATAAAATGCATGTGAATAAGGATTCCAGGTGGGTTTCCTTCATAAAATGCACGTGGATACGAATTCCAGGTGGTTTTCCTTCATAAAATGCACGTGGATAAGGATTCCAGGTGGTTTTCCTTCATAAAATGCACGTGAATAAGGATTTCAGGTGGTTGTCCTTCATAAAATGCACGTGGATAAGGATTCCAGGTGGTTCTCCTTCATAAAATGCACGTGGACAAGGATTCCAGGTGGTTTTCCTTCATAAAATGCACGTGGATAAGGATTCCAGGTGGTTCTCCTACATAAAATGCACGTGGATAAGGATTCCAGGTGGTTTTCTGTCATAAAATGCATGTGAATAAGGATTCCAGGTGGGTTTCCTTCATAAAATGCACGTGGATACGAATTCCAGGTGGTTTTCCTTCATAAAATGCACGTGGATAAGGATTCCAGGTGGTTTTCCTTCATAAAATGCACGTGAATAAGGATTTCAGGTGGTTTTCCTTCATAAAATGCACGTGGATAAGGATTCCAGGTGGTTCTCCTTCATAAAATGCATGTGGACAAGGATTCCAGGTGGTTTTCCTTCATAAAATGCATGTGGATAAGGATTTCCGGCTCGCGAAAAGCATTTCCAGGTGGTTTGCCTTCATAAAGTGCACGTGGATCAAGATTTCCAGCTCGTGAAAAGCTTCTTCAGGTAGTTTTCCTTCAATGTCCAGCTCGCGAAAAGCCTCTCCAGGTGGTTGTCTTTCATAAAATGCACGTGGATAAGGATATCCAGCTCGCGAACTGCCCCTCCAGGTGGTTTTCCCGCATGATATGCACGTGGATAAGGATTTCCAGCTGGTTTTGCTTCAAAAAATGCACGTGGATATGGATTCCAGGTGGTTTTCCTTCATAAAATGCACGTGGATACGAATTCCAGGTGGTTTTCCTTTCATAAAATGCACGTGGATAAGGATTCCAGGTGGTTTTCCTTCATAAAATGCACGTGGATAAGGATTCCAGGTAGATTTCCTTCATAAAATGCACGTGGATAAGAATTCCAAGTGGTTCTCCTTCATAAAATGCACGTGGATAATGATTCCAGGTCGTTTTCCTTCATAAAATGCACGTGGATAAGGATTCCAGGTGGTTTTCCTTCATAAAATGCACGTGGATAAGGATTCCAGGTGGTTTTTCTTGGTAAAATGCACGTGGATAAGGATTCCAGGTGGTTTTCCTTGATAAACTGCACCTGGATAAGGATTCCAGGTGGTTTTCCTTCATAAAATACACGTGGATAAGGATTCCAGGTGGTTTTCCTTCATAAAATGCACGTGGGTAAGGATTCCAGGTGGTTCTCCTTCATAAAATGCACGTGGATAAGGATTCCAGGTGGTTTTGTTTCATAAAATGCACGTGGATAAGGATTCCAGGTGGTTTTCCTTCATAAAATGCACGTGAATAAGGATTCCATGTGGTTTCCTTCATAAAATGCACGTGGATAAGGATTCCAGGTGGTTTTCCTTCATAAAATGCATGTGGATAGGGATTCCAGGTGGTTTTCCTTTATAAAATGCACGTGAATAAGGGTTCCAGGTGGTTTTCCTTCATAAAATGCACGTGGATAAGGATCATGTGGTGTTCCTTCATAAAGTGCACGTGGATAAGGATTCCAGGTGGTTTTCCTTCATAAAATGCACGTGGATAAGGATTCCAGGTGGTTTTCCTTCATAAAGTGCACGTGGATAAGGATTCCAAGTGGCTTTCCTTCATAAAATGCAAGTGAATAGGGATTCCAGGTGGTTCTCCTTCATAAAATGCACGTGGACAAGGATTCCAGGTGGTTTTCCCTCATAGAATGCATGTGGATAAGGATTTCCGGCTCGCAAAAAGCATCTCCAGGTGGTTTGCCTTCATAAAGTGCACGTGGATCAAGATTTCCAGCTCGTGAAAAGCTTCTTCAGGTGGTCTTCCTTCAATTTCGAGCTCGCGAAAAGCCTCTCCAGCTGGTTGTCCTTCATAAAATGCACGTGGATAAGGATATTCAGCTCGCGAACTGCCCCTCCAGGTGGTTTTTCCTCATGAAATGCACGTGGATAAGGATCTCCAGCTCGCGAACTGCCTCTGCAGGTGGGTTTCCAACAGAAATGCACGTGGATAAGGATGTCCAGCTCCCGAAAAGCCTCTCCAGGCGGTTTTCCTTCATAAGCTGCACCTGGATAAGGACTGCTAGCTTTTGGAAGGCTTTTTCAAGTGGTTGTCCTTTATGAAATGCACGTGGATAAGGACTGCCAGCTGCCGGAAGGCTTCTCCACGTGGTTTTCTTTTATAGAATGTAGGTGGATAAAGACAGCTAGCTGTTGGGAGGCTTCTTCAGGTGCTTCCTTTCCTTCATGAAATGCACGTGAATAAGGTTCGTCAGCTCGCGGAAGGCTTCTGTAGGTGGTTTTCTTTCATAAAATGAATGTAAATATGGACTGCGAGCTCCCGGAAGGCTTCTCCACGTGGTTTCCTTTATAAAATGCACGTGGATAAGGACTGCTAGCTCTTGGCAGCTTTCTCCAGGTGGTTCTCTCTCCATAAGCTGCGCGAGGACAACGACTGCCAGCTTCCGGCAGACTTGTCTAGTGGTTCTCCTTCAGAAAATGCACATGGATAGGAGCTGCCTGGTCTCGGAAGGCTTCTCCAGGTGGTGTTCGTTCATGAAATGCACGTGGACAAGGATTGCCAGCTCCCGGAAGGCCCGGTTCAGGTGGGTTGTCTTCATTAAATGGACGTGGATAAGGATTGCCAGCTCCTGGAAAGCTTTTCTAGTTGGGTTTCCTACATAAAATGCATGCGTACAAACACAGCCAGCTTCCTCGGCTGCAGGGGCCTTTGTGATTGGCTGTGAGCTGTGTATGCATGTGCTTGCGGTGTTGTGGGTCTTGGGCGCTGGCTCGGGTGCCGGCGTCACAAGTGTCAGGCGGCACCTCGTGGCCAGGTAGTTCTAGCTGGAGGTCTCGATCTCCCAGCCGGTTGCCTGGTGTTTTGGTGTCATGTGCTTGGAGCGACGGTGTCGTGTCTGGAGTTTTGTGTGCGATCTCGCCTGTCTGTCGTCGTTTGTCATGTCGACCTATCGTCGGTGGCTCGGGGGCTGTATGACGTCTGCACCTGCAGGGGCGGAAGGCGTGAACTGTGTTTTTGCTTTGTGTTTTCTGCTGCTGGAGTCTGAAGGGTCTGGCTCGCTGACGGACCTCACGGTGGGATCTGCCGTGTAGGATGGGTTGTTCGAGCAGGAGTCTGGCAGTGGTGCGCTATAGGAAGGGCTCTTTTGGCGGGGGCATGTAATCTGAGGCTTGAGGCTGCTTCTTGTTGCTTGTCTTGTGAGAGGTCGGCCGGTTTGAGGCGGGCTGGCTTCGCTTCTTTTTGTAAGTTCCGGCTTTGGTTGGCGGGCGCTGTACACGCAGGATGCCGTGCATGACGACGGCTTTTGTCTTAGTCGCATGCGGCTCCGCGCCGACTCGCTGCTGCAGTGGCGCCATCGGCTGTTGCCGTGATGCAGAGGCTTCGCTTTAGCCGGTAGCGTTGTTGGAAGGTGGGCAAACGCTGCCGTACTTCTACTGGTAGGCATCCTCGTTCGTCCTGGCTTCGAAGCGCCAAACCCGCTCTGGCGAGCAGTTTGACCCACGTGGTGCTGCCCCTCCTTGCGGCTTGGTGGAGCAGGCTGTTGGCGCCCGCGTAGGCGTGCACCTTCGCGTTTGCACGTAGGAGGCATGTTGCTGCTCGTGGTGCCCTGTGCTCAAAGGCGCGCTCCATGGGACCGCGCTGGTAGCGATCCTGTTGATTGATGCTTGCACGATGTCGAAGGAGTAGGCGTACTAGCGGTGCCGAATTCATTGACACTGCAACAAGCAGTGGGGATTCCATGGTCCACGATTGTCGATCCACGTCTGCCCGGGCTCGGATGAGGAAGGTGGCCATTCTCGTGTTTCGACTTTCGCATGCTGCCAGCAGAGGGCTGATGGCGAAGTGTTTGCCGTCGACATTGGCCTGGGCTGCGACGAGCGTCTCCGCAATCTGCACATGCTCGAAGTTGGTGTACGCCGCAAAGCACAGGGGACTGCAGGGCTGGCTGTCTTTGCATTCGGCGATGGCAATGTTGGGATCCACGAGGCTGTCCAGCAGACTGCAGACGTCGGCGTGCCTTTCCAGTTCTATGGCGACGGCTAGCTTCTCGTCTCCGCCTGCTTGGAAATGTCGAGCGACGGCGAGTAGTTCCATATCTCCTAGTACGGTGAGGTCCGTGCAGTCGGCCCATGTCGTGGTTGGGCTCAGGGGCCCTCGCCCATCGGCGTAGTGAATGCTGATGCGGTCTGCTGGGGTGCGTAGATGGATGCTCACGGTGCGTGCTAGGTCGTCGAGGATGAGGTCGCGTTTCTTCGTGCGGGTGGCGGGGTCGATGGCGCAGATTGTCTGGCCGCCACAGCTCCGAACCCGCAGCATGACGGATCGGTCGAGGTATGCTAGGCGCCCCGGCTGGCTCTCAGGTCAATGGACCCGATTCTACCTACTCGGAGTCTCTGGAGCCATGAGTTGCTTCTGGTGATGTGCGAGCGGGCGAAGCTTGCATGCCGTGTCGTTGGGAGACTTTCGAGCAGGCATTGCAGCTGGCTTCATGCGGTGAAGGGCCGTCGCGCCTTTTCTTCTTCCCTCGTTCAGCTGTGTCCCATCTCGACTGTGGGTTGATGACATGCGTCAATGCTGTACTCACAGGCGGAAGTGCTGGATCCTTCTTTAATTTTTCCTGTGAGCCAAGCTCGGAGCTTGCTCTTGTGCCGGGGTGCTTTCCTCGTGTTCTGGGCCTGAGGTTCGTCAGTTACGTGGTGGATCCCTTGCGTGTATCTTGTCGATCTTGGCGTCTAGGTTCTCGGGCTCTGTTTCGTCCTCGTCGTCGTGGTCGGAGTTGGAAGCGTCTTCGGATTCGTTTGATTCGTTGTAGTCTAGCAGAGACGTCTCGAACGTGCTTCTTAAGTCCTGGAGCATCTGCACGTGTCCCGACCAGAATGCTACTGTCAGAGGTGTGTAGCCGCAGTCATCGATGGCGTCCAAGCTCGCGTTGTGCTGCATGAGCGTCAGTACCGGCCGTACGTCGGCCTGGGTGCAGGCGTAGTGCAGGGGCGTGCGGTTGACTGGGCCGGCCGTGTTTGGCTGGGCTCTTGCGTCCAGGAGCGTCTGCATGACTTGCCAGTGGTACCTGCCGGTGGCTTCGAGGAGCGGCGTGCTGCTTGTTGTTGGGCACTTCAGGTTCGCATCTGCTTCGGCCTGTAGCAGGAGCTTTGCCACGTCGGTGCCGTTGTTCGCGGCTGCTTCGTGCAAGGACAAACAGTTGCCGCGTTGTGTAACGTCTGCTCTGGCTTCCAGCAGTATTTTCACGATGTCTGGCTTGTTGCGCCTCGCTGCTAGTTCCAGCGCTGTTAGCTGGTCCGTGCCGCAACATGGACATAGTTCCCCTGCGGACGAGTCTGGATGCTGGGGTCGTCGGAGGATGGTCTCGACGGCGTTCGCCGAGCTGTGGTAGATTGCGTTCAGCATCTCGGTTTCTTGCTCTTCAGACACCGTGATGTAGGGGATTAGTACGACGGATATCTGTTTGATGCCGGCGTGCAGGACGTACGCTTCTGGGAGTTCATGGTTTGGCGTGCGAACGAGCAATCGTTGTTGGTAGCGCGGGAATCCGAGCTGCTGCTCGAGGTGCACTTTGATCTGTCGGACTGTGTGGCTTTCTTCCGATACTATCAGCTCAGTCAGCTTTTCGCCAGATGTCGCCATGAGCACAGAGACCAGGTGGCACGTTGAAGCCATCGGGAGGGTCGAGGGTGGAGTCAGGCTGTTCTTGTTTTGTTTTGAGCAATGCGCTACAGCACGGAGGGTCGCTGGGAGACTTTCGAGCAGGGTTTCCGTAGTTGTCAGTCTCTGAATTGGTGTCTGTTCTTGACGCAAATATACACTGACAATGCCGAGTCCTTATTTTTCCTTGACTAGTTCGGCGTCGGCAGGTAGTGGTGTTGCCGAACTCGTTTGGGTCGACGGTGTGGTTCATGGATTTGCCCTGTGGAAACAGCATGTACAGTGAGCTGGGGGACGTGCAGCTGTCAGTGCGCTTGTCGGGCAGACTTCGTTTTCAGTACCTCAGCTGGCAGTCCAGGAGGTACGACCAGGTGGTGATTGCTTTCAGCCGTCGTTCGCATGATGCGGCAGCAATCAAGGGCTCCGCGTTTCCTGCTTTCACGTGCTCCAACATGGGGCCGGCTGTGTGTGCCAGCCGATGTGCGATGATCCCTCCTATTGCTTCGAGGAGGACACGCTTTGCGACAATATCCAAGTCGTCGACCGGCTTCTGTTGGAGTAGGCATCGCCTAAGTACAGCTCCCGCTCTTGCTGACAGTTTCACTTCCTGGTAGGGGTACCAAACCATGCCAGCTATAGCTTGTCTGCCAGGAAAGTCTGCAGGGGATGGCAGCAAAGGGATTGGGTTTACGCGCTCCAGCTGTAGCATTTCCACAATACCGGAGGTGCAGCGAGGGGCTTGGCAGCCAATGCCGGCATCGGAAAGAAGTTGTCTGCCCAATTCTAGCACTTGTGCTGCGTCGTATTTCTTCGGTACATCGTACGCCATGTGGGCCACTTGAGCGAGCTTTGCTGCTAAAAGGAGTGAGCCGTCCCCGGCAGGGTCCAAGGACTTGTATGCTGCGTCTTGCGCGCGTTCTGCCATTGCGCATGCTAGACCTCGGATTGGTTTTGTTTCTATTGTCGAGCAGAAGTGCCTGTAGCTGCCTATGGAAGTGAGGGGAGACGGCGTCCTTTTCGGCAGGGATGTGAGGATCTTCTCGCGGGCTTGCCTGAGTGCGGCCGAACACGGGTAGTGGCATTTTTCACGGAAAGTCGGAAGGCATGTGTTGCTGGCAAGATTCCGGAGGGCTGGCAAGTCCGTCTCTGAGGGAGTATTTTCCATGAACTCCAGTAATTCGACCCAAGCTGATATCTGGATAAAATCCCCGTCGTAGTCTCCGTCTCCTAACTTGACGACGCCTGGCAGCACAACCGCACGGTTGCAACGGGACACTGCGGTGTGATGTGTGAGTGTGCTTATAGTACTGGTAGTGGCGACGGTGTAGTCACCGGCACGCTTTTCTTTCTGGTGGTGCCTCCGCACTCTCGGCTGCAGATGACGCAGTTGTCGGGAATGTATTTGGCATTGTCTGGAAGTGGTTTCCTGAGGGACGACGGACTTGCTACATTGTAAGTTTTCAAAGTTATAGCGAAAACGAAAAAGGTTTTGGTAATGACGGTTACCGGGTGTCGCTGTCCAGACTTCCATGTCGGCAGCCAGCATTACAGGATAGCGCCATACCACGAAACGACCTGTCCAGACGTGGCCGGCGATGATGATGTGGCACTCTTTTGCCTTCAGACATCGATCTTTTTACATGTATGTGTGTTTGTGTGCGTATTCATCTTCTGCAGCGAAGCACTGTTCATCATGGGCGGTTCATGTTGACCGCGTGAGGTACCACTGGCCATATCCCACCTTGAGTGTGTGCCACATGTCACTGAGCGCGAAGGCAGTGGCTGCTGGGCCAGGTAGAGGCAGCTGTGGTTTGTTGTTGTGCTGCGTGATGCGCCCGTTGAAGCGTCGGCGACCGCGTAGTAATGCGTCTTTCGTGCCTGGGCTTT
This sequence comes from Symbiodinium sp. CCMP2592, assembly GCA_905221615.1. NCBI lineage: Eukaryota > Dinophyceae > Suessiales > Symbiodiniaceae > Symbiodinium > Symbiodinium sp. CCMP2592. The sequence goes on from CAJNDT010002555.1 coordinate 18,899, forward strand.
TCCGGGTGGTAAGAATGCGACAAGAGTGCCAGGGTTGTTCGCATGGGCATGGGTGTGCGAGCTCTTTCACCCTGAGATTGTTCCCGCGCTGCCTTTCTGCAGCTTCCACGGCATGGCTTCTGGCTCGGTTCTCAGGAGGTCCGTCACTGGTGTCGGGTCTTCGATACGGCCCTCCTTTCAAGCAGGTCCGGTTTGTTGCTAGTGCATGAGCGGGTATGATAAATCGTGTGGCCTGGCTGCAAATCATGGCTAGTGAGGCAGGATGAGTCCTGCATGACTACTTGGATCTTGTGCTGTGGTACTCGCATAGAAGGCCAGGCATCGATGTTCTGCACTGGCGTGCCAGGTTTCGGAGGGATCACTGCCTGCTGGACTCGTGTTCTCGCTTGCGTGTTTTACGGTATGGTTTGTAGCGGAGAGCCGATGCTTTATCCAGACTTGGGCAATTAAGACCGTGTACTTTGCTGGTGTGTCACATGCGGCCTTGCAGTTGGCTGCGGTTGGTCTTGGCGTTGGTAGGCTTTGTGGTAGGCCGAAGGAGGTCGCGAGGATTTCAGCCTTTTGCAAGCGCTATCTGTCAGTGACGGTACCCGCAAATATTGCTCATTTGCCCGGGCCTCCAAGGCTCCTTTGCACTTCTTGATCATGTCCCGCAACAATCTCTTTTTGGAGAAGCGGACCTCTCGTGTGGTGCTGCCGAGACAGCTCCCGTCATGCTGAGCATTTCAACTGCAATGAGTGCTAGAAAACAGGGAAGGCCGAGCCCGCTGGTTGTGGGCCAGTGTCCATCGAGACGGGACTCTATGTTTAGGTATTCTTTCTGGCTGCTGGCCGGGTGATGACGATATGTTGTAGAGGGTGAGAGCATGCCTCTGCGTCTTTGCAGAGGCAGGCCCGCATTTGCAGTGCAACTAGCACTTGCGGTGTTAGCCGTGGTGCAGCCAGCTGGGCCGCAGTGTCCTGGGCATTCGGTGTTATGCAGCAGTCGCCTTACTTGAAATCTCAGGCGAAGCCAACCTTGACCAGGTCCAGTCCGTAGTGTGCCTGGTCGGCGAGTGGTCTGCCATGGTTTTCGTGCCAGGATAGTTTCCTGCACGACTCGCGCAGCCGGAGCCTTGGGTGGTCGATACTCTGTTGACAATTTTCCGAGCTTAGGGGATCTTGGACAGACAACGGAGAACCGATATGCTGAAAATCCTTTGTTGCCTGCATTTGTGGAGAGGGTCTTCAGTGATCGTCAGCATGCCTTTGCCGAGCAAGACTTGGTCGTGGAGGGTCTCTCGAAGAAGGCAGCGAAATTGGCAAGCATTGTAGAGTACGCGACCGTTGTCCGCGAATTGTGCATTCCAGAGTAATCCAAAGTCCTGCACGATTGTGTAGGACAGCTAGTGTAGTGTTCTAGAGCGGGTAAGGTGGGAGGCACTAAAACTTGCAAGTAAGGGCTCTCATGACGACGGGGCTTTGTCCTCTGCGAGCTTGATGCCGACTTCGGAGTGCCCGTCAGTGACGCAGTCGCCGGCTGTGTTGTGTGCATCAGGTACGACCCAGACTTCTGTGTAAGCCTTTGGCGACGTTTTGGTGCAGGGTTTTTGAGCATGCTTCATGGACTGACGGTTGGTTCGGGGTGTTTCATCTGTGGTTGGTGCACTGCTAGACCCGGCCGGCAGAGGGATGAAGTCGGTCGGCGTGAACAGGAGCGACATTCTGGCATAGGCTATTTGCTGGGTGCCGGAGTGTTCCAGAACCTGATGGGCGTAGATTTCTTAGGAAGGGGCTGGTGATGTACTTTACGTGATGCCGTGGTCACTCATCTGGATGTAGCTGCACATTAGTTACAGATGCTGGCGGTTATCTCGCATAACCAATACAGGCTGAGCGCCTGTGTTGCAGATCTGCTCTGACCCAGCTTTCTGGCAGAATAAACAAGTTTGCCGCATTCTCGTCCGAAGATTACACCGAGATGGCAGGGGAGAGACGCTGCGGGAGGGTTCCAGAGATGCAGCCTGCTGGGCTGTTTGCAAGTTGCGAATGCCAGACTAAGACGCAAGACTCGCTTCAGGTAACTGCAGTGGACATCTCATCCATCGGTCTGGGAAGCGGCTAATCAGCCAGCCTCGGTGGTTTCTTCTTCTTCATGCCCCAGTCTACGCTGAAGAGCTTGGACTTCTGGTCTCTGCCGACTCTGCACCTTGGTAGAGTCGTCTTGCAGGTTTCGTCCGTGCGTGCATGCTGTTCTTCTTGACCGGTGTGATTGACTGAGCATCGCACGAGCTTAAACGGTCAGGGACGACTGCATGCCAGCCAGGGGCTAAGAAGACGTCCGTGTCTGGCACCTTTCCACCCACGCATAGTGCATGCATATGTTTATGTGTACTGTAGATGTAAATGCGTGTACAGATGGATATGCATATGTACATGTGTAAGTACATGTATACGTATATGTATATGTATATGTATCTGTGTAAGTATAATCAGTGATATATAATGTACGTCCTACAGATGTATGTATATGTACATACATATCTATATTTATATAGGCATGTACATATATCTGCGGGTTTACTACGTACATACATACATACGTATATATATATATATATATATATATATAGGTGTGTGTGTGTGTGTGGATATGTATGTGTGCATAGGTGTTTTGTCTATATATAATGTATCTGTGCAGGTTTATGCACATACACAGAAATAGCAATCTATGTATATATATATATGTATGTATGTATGTATGTATGTATATATATATATAACTGTGCCTGTATACATATCTGCATATATTTTTGCGTGTGTAACAGGCGTGGTCTTGAGTGCGAAGTGGTGTGATAGGCGTTTCGTCCGCTGCATTTAGTGTTCACCCTGGCCTTTCCGGTTCGTCTTCTTTTGGCATCTGGTGTCAACGATGGCCGTGGTGGTCCTCGGGCTTTGTGTTGGATGGCTTGCTCCAGCCGGAAGTTGCCTCGGACGGCTTCGGTGGATGGTGGTTACTTCTGGGCGTGAGTCGAGAGAGAATTAGTGACACAGTGATGCAGCTACAATGGATTTCTGCAGCGTTGTTGCTTGCGGCGTTGATTACTCGCACCAGGTCAGCTTTGATGTCTTCGGGGTCACTCGAAGACAGTGTGGCTGCCATTTGCTCTGGCGATGGCATGCCTTCGCTGAGGAAACAGCGGGCTCTGTTACAGTGTTTTGTTCAAGGCAGTGAGCGCTTGGTTCGTAGTGTTGAATGGTCTCGACGCGGTACGAGTCCGGTAGCGCTGCGTGGTTGCTTGTTTCAGTGGGGAGGATGAAGTTTGCTGTGTATTGCATGATGCATTGTGTGCCGAGCCTTCATCCTGGTCGGGGTAGACGTACACACCGGCTCTTTGAATGGCTGTCATTTGGTCCTGCGTCAGGTCAGAAAGCACATATTGCTTGTCACCTCGTGACTCTAGTGGTGCTTGAATGCCTTTGTGACAAGAGTTGGTGCACCGCAGGCCTCACGGGGTAAGCTCCAGAAGTAGTCCAGGAAGGGTGCTGCGGAGTCTGATGCCATGTTGCGGTCTCGCCGCATGAGTGCCGTTAGGTTGTTTCTGCCGAGCCTTGTCAAGTTGACGGGCTGGGATTCGCGAGGATGAAGCATTGTCGGCGTGCAAAGCCCCACGAAGAAGTCCCGGTCCACGAAGATGGTGCGGGTTTGCCTTGCATGCTTCGTAATGGTCTGAACAGGGAGATATGTTTACGTTTGCTTTTAATTGCTTATTCTTTTACTTGAATAATGATTGCTCCCGGCTCGAGGAGCATTGCAGAATTGCCGTTCTCGGTGTGCTTCTCTCGGTTAATGTCCTCCGGTGGTCAGGCCACATGCTATAGTTCGGACAGCGAAGTACGGGTTTGACATCCTAGACCCAGGACGCCTTTCTGGACTTGTAGAGGCCAGATTTCGAAGCTTGCGTGGGTGTCAGTACTGCTGCACAAGGGTTTTATTGCTCTTGCAGAGAAGAGCAGAGCTGGCGTCGCAGGCGGATGCATCTCATAGGAAGCCAAGGCCCCGGCGGCTGCGTGGGTAATCGACAGGTTGGAAAGCCTCGGAAACAGGGCTAGCAGTAAGTCTCGATACATCACGACACAGCCTGCGTGTCAGGTGAAGTCCCAATTCAGAGCGCTGCGTGGCCATGTCCTGACAGTTAGGGCTGGTTCGGCGCGCTGACATTCTTGTATGTATTCTGGGAGCATGTTCGGTTGTATCTGAGCCGCCAGCGTTTTGGTTGTGCTCAGTCGAGTTCTCGCGAAGGGTAAAACTACGAACGAGCGAGACTCTTGGACCAACTCGCCACATGGATGGGTTGAACCGCCGTTGCAGTGTATAGGTTCATGTAGCAGTTTTTTGTTGAGTTTCTGGCAGGCTGATGTTCGGGTGGGCTTGGAGTTGTAGTGGTGCTTCGGCAGCATTTGCTTGCCGGGGATGTTGGTGCTTGATTGCGTGGCAAGCTGGTGGTTCGTGTTTTTCTTTTTGCGAGGTCTTGTTGTGTGCCAGTTGCAGAATTTCTTTTCTGCAAACTGTGCCGTTTTGACACATCCTAAAGAGACTGACCCGGGCGCCGTGTCTCGATTGCCTTCATGTGCACCGTGAGCTCAGTCACCCTCCAGGCTGTATGATCACGCGTGTCAGCACCATTATTGCACACTGCAGAAATCGAAGAATCTTCAAAAGCAGTAGTGCGGCATTCTGGTACTCTATTACGCACATAGGTAACTGGCATAACCAGATTCGACGCAGACTGCAGTCGCCGAATCTCGCGAGCAAAAGAGCGACCAGCCTGCTTTGCCTGAAGCATTGTCGGTGTAGTCGGCTCGCAGACAACAGTCTGCATGCCTGAATCCGGAGCCTGATGTTCCAGGTCCTGCAGCTGACACCGCAAGGCCAGGTCTTCGGCACTCGGCGAGCTGCTCCGCGCTGCCGGAGGAGTACATGGTAGTCCCAGATCATCCATGGTGATCCGCGTAGCGGAGAGATCAGCAAGGCGGTCCGCGTTATCATCTGAGGCTTCAGGCAAAACATCATCCAGGTCGGCTCTTGTGGCAGCAAGATCGGTCGCACAGTCCTGAACCGAGGGCTGGGCCCCGGATGCAGCTGCCTGGGTGTTATCTGAAGTCCCAGCACGAAGCACATCGGTCAAAAGGCTTTGTATCGGGGCCGCATTCAACACATTCTCGAGCTGCTGCTGGCGTTGCCAAGCTAGGGCTAAGTGGAGCTGTATGAATGCCGAGGCCATGGCGGCTGAAAAGCCGGTCTCCCCTAGACTTCTAGACAGGGGCCCGCGACCTCACTTGTACGGTCTCGAGGCTAAAATTCAAAAACGAAAGCTTTAGAGCTGTGCAGCTGCAAAGTCCTGCAGCTACCAAGTGTGCAAAGACCGCATGTGAGATTCATGTCAGCACGGTAATCATAAAACGCGCAGTTGAAAAATACGCTAGCGATCTCTGTAGAGGGATACTGTGCATGTGTGTGAGCGTTTGGGATATTATGGCATTTGTTTCCGCAGCACAGTGTTCTGGTTAGGAAACTGAGCCGAAATGCTGCATCGGTGATGTTCTTCTTGTGGCTTGCTGGCTGTTACTTGATTGCTTGGACCACCGACTGCCTCGGATTCGGTTTTGCCTGCTCGCCGGGCTGTACAGGTACTGACCCTTTTCACAATTGTCTGCCATGTTTGTGCCTATGATACAATTCTTCCAGCCATTCGGGTAGTTTGTGGACTCCCATGACAATGGCTGCTTTCAGTCCTTCGAATTGGAAAATTAAAACTATTTTGGTGAGACTGACTGGTCCGCTTGACGGTTGCTTAAATCGAAAGCACAAAGTTGTTGAGTGCTTCAGAAGTTGCGCAAGCTGCTCTATGCATGTGTGTCTGCCGCAAGACTTGTCATGTCTGGTGGCAGTTGTTCGCAGGCGCAGCCAGGGGGTTCCATGTGGTTCGCTGTCTTCTGATGCACAGTGGTAGTACTTGGCTCGATCGGAGCTTCCGATTTTCTGAAAATACGAGGCGGGTTCTCCATTTGCGGTTTGGCAGTGTAGTTCGTGGAGACGGAGAATCTGGAGGGACTTGTGGATCCGGCTTCTGGCTGCGTCGATTTGCTCTGTCGTTTGGCTGCCCTCTCGAATTGCACGGGATGTCGCGAGGAAGTCCAGCAGGACCCACCCGCCTAGCAAGTCGATGATGGCATCACACAAAAGTTGCACCATGAGATCGCCGAGACGTGGCATTCTCTTTGGGGGTAGGGGAGGGGGGAGAGGGGCTTTTCTTTTGATTGCTTGAGCCCGTGTAGTTGGCTTTCTTGTGGCGACTTGGGACGCTCCGGCACAGGTGGAGCTACACTGTTAGTGGGAAACAGGAATTTGCTACACTGTTAGTGGGAAACAGGAAGTTTAACGGTAGCAAGGCGCCTGTATGTCGCTTGCTCCACAGTTGTTTTGCAAGCGGTGTGAAAGAGTTTACAGGCATCAGCATCGACACGCAAACCCTTTGTGCTGCTCCTGCGCAAGGACTGTACTTTTGCGTGTTCAGCAAGTAGTTAAACTCTGAAAAGTCGTAGTGTACATTCATGCATGTCCTTCTGCTTAGCCATCTTGTTCGTGTACAGATCGCAAAGACACATGCAGACGCGCGCGATCCATACAACGTGTAGGAGTATTGGTGTATCTTTATATATATGTATATACATGTCTACATAAAGGTACATGTAAATCTGTATATATGTATATCTATATATACATATACATGTAGATAGTGTTATAGATGCGTGTATGTAGGTATGTATGTATGTAGGTGGGTACGTATGTCTGCATGTGTGTTTCATGTTTTGGGCTTGGCATAGCGTGTCGGGTATTAACATGTCTTGTGGCTTTATTTTGTACAGACCTGGATTCGTTGCACGCGCACTGTTTTCTGACTGCCGCTGCCATGTCTTTAGGTCTGCAGAGGTCTCGTGCTCGCGGGTGTGGAAATGTGAGACGATGTCATGGCTCAGGTTCCTGGTGGAGATCGGCCATTTGGTGTCCTTGCACGCTTTTGCGGTACTTGCGTTCTCTGCTGTCCGTCGTCCGTGTCTGCGTCCTCGGCTGCTGCAGGCGGTAGTTGGAAGGGCGACGGCTCTCGGCGTCTTGGGCGTCGCCCCACGGTGGAGACCACATCTTGTTTCAGGTCCCATAGTGCAGGAACGATCGTCGGTCCGAACTCTGGCTCTAGTTGAGACGCGAGGCAGAGCAGCCACAGGGTGTCGGAGTCGTTCAGCTGCATGTGGTTTGCCAGTTGTCTGATGCCGGCTGCCGTGTCGGTTTGCATGTGCGGTGGACTCAGCGGTTGTTCCAGGTAAAAGCGACTCGGGATTTCGCGGATCTCCTTCATGAAGCAGGTGACAATGTCGCGATACAATATGGGGTTATAGTGCCCGGCCATGGCTGCAGTTGCTACTTGGCTGTTGGCATCCGAAGCCTGCTTCGAGGCGATTTGGCGGCACGTTGCATTGAATGGGAGCATGTATTGAGGTCTGAGAATGGCAGGCTGACAGAGGCTTTGGGCTTTTTCATTCCCCCTTATATTAGTCGAGTAAATTCGTTTCCGGGAGGCTTTCAAGAAGGCTGCAAGAGGTTTTGGGCTTCTTCATCCCTCCTCATATTAGTCGAACAAATTAATTTCCAGGAGGCTTCCAGGAAGGCTGAAAGGGCTCTGGGGTTTCTTCATCCCTCCTATATTAGTCGAACAAATTCGTTTCCAGGAGGCTTTCAGGAAGGCTGAAAGAGGCTTTGGGCCTTTTTATCACCCCTCATATTCGTCGAACAAATTCGTTTCCTGGGGGCTCTCAAGAAGGCTGAAAGTGGCTTTGGGCTTCTTTATCCCTCCTTATATTAGTCGAACAAATTCGTTTCTAGGAGGCTTTCAAGAAGGCTGAAAGAGGCTTTGGGTCTCTTCATCCTCCCATATATTAGTCGAACAAATTTGTTTCCAGGATGCTTTCAAGAAGGCTAAAAGAGGTTTCGGGCCTCTTCATGGCCCTCTTATATTAGTCGAACAAATTCGTTTCCAGGAGGCTTTCAAGAAGGTTGAATACAGTTTTGGGCCTCTTCATCCGCGCTTATATCAGTCGAACAAATTCCTTTCCAGGAGGCTGTCAAGAAGGCTGAAAGAGGCTTTGGGCCTCTTCATCCCCCTTACCTTTTGAGCAACCAACGTAGAACCGGATACGGGGTCTGTCATGGCAGGTTCCATGTTAAGTTTACATATTTGGTTTTGGTGTTCTTCTTGCTGCCGGTGCAGGATCGGCCTGAAATCTTTGGGAGATTTTATGTTGAACGGCATTCCTTGTCATACTGAACTTCATGGATTCCCCTCGTTTGAAACTGGCCTTGGGGCTCTTCGTCCCCTCTTATATTAGTCGAGCAAATTCGTTTTCAGGAGATTCTCAAGAAGGCTGCAAGAGGCTTTGGGCCTCTTTGTTCCCCCTTATATTAGTTGAACAAATTCGTTTCGGGGTTCTTCTCGCTGTCGGTGCAGGATCGGCCTGATTTTTTTTGGCAGATTCCATGTTGAACGGCATTCCTTGTCATGGTGAACTCCATGGATTCTCCTCGTTTGCAACCAGCTTTGGGCCTCTTCACACGCACTTATATTAGTCGAACAAATTTGTTTGCAGGAGGCTCTCAAGAAGGCTGAACGAGGCTTTGGGCTTCTTCATCACCCCTTATATTAGACCTGCAATGAAGATGCACTGAACCTGCCATGAACCTGCAATAAACTTGCACTGAAGCTGCATTTACTGCTATGAACCTGGACTGAATCTGCCATGAACTTGCAATAAACTTGCAGCGAAGCTGCAGTGATCCTGCCATGAACCTGCACTGAAGCTGCTATGAACTGCTATGAACCTGCCATGAACTTGCAATAAACTTGAAGTGAAGCTGGAGTGATCCTGCCATGAACCTGCACCGAAGCTGTTATGAACTGCTATGAACCTGCAATGAACTTGCAAGAAACTTGCAGTGAATTTGCCATGAACCTGCACTGAAGCTGCCATGAACTGCTATGAATTTGCAATTAACCTGTAATAAACTTGCAGTGAACCTGCCATCAAGCTGCAGTGAACTTGCTATGAACTGCTATGAAGCTGCACTGAAGCCGCAACGACACTTGAAAAAACTTGTTTGTTTTACGCAGCAGTCAGCTTTCAGAAGTAGGGGTGGCCGCTTGCTGCTGTGATGCGACAGCGGCGCAACTCGTTGGTCACAGGCAGGTAGAGGCCGTTGGTGCGAGATGGAAATTGCCAGCTACGAGGTCGCTGAAGCTTGACGACGTTGCTTGCAGGCAGCCTCTCGTACTCATCGTCGTCCTTCAGGTTCACTTCGACTGGCTGGCTCCAAAGAATCACCACGTCATCACGCCAGGCCAGCGGCAGCATGGCTCGGACAACTGGCATGGCAAGAAAGCAGGAGGTTTGTTCGTTTGTTTGTTTGATCGCTGGAATGGCTACCGCAACGCGCTGACCACTCACTGTTATGCCGTTCGACGAAAATTTCTAGACTCAGATATGGCGATGATCGCGCACAGACCATTTCAGTCCATATTCCTGTTGCAGCTCTTGTGCCTCTCAGACTCATTGCATCGTTGCCACTTTCGGCAGGCAACATGTGCAGATTTTCAATGTAATGTCCTGCATTGGGCACGTGGGGCACATGTAATCTTAAGCTAGAAACGCTGGTGTCGGATCCTGTCCTCTTTGCCGGCAACGTACTGCTGGACGAGGCGCTGCATGCAGCATTGCTGCCTCAGACATCGTCTAAAATATAGGATGCACTAAATGATCACACTGTCTGTTCAGTGCTACTAAGTCCCGGGCTGTTGGGCGTTCAGATGGTCCCAAAAGGACTTCAGAAAGTCAAAACACACAATGTGTGTGTCTGTGCCCTTCTGATTGCTCCCCTTTCGAGGCTTTTGGAAGAGCTTGGCCGGAACACGACAGACCTGCAGAGTTACAAAGAACAATTCATACATATGCACGATTATTGGAATTAGTGTTGTGGCACTACTCTGCCTCATCGACGGCGGTCTCTGGAGGAACAAATGATATCAAGCATTGCTCTGCCATGATGCTTGTGTGTGTTAGACTGGAAGCTATGAGCAAGGCGATGCTGAAATGGCTACCATCAACGCAAGAGAAACACTTTCTCTGTGACTTCAACTTTTGTTTGATGAACAAGGAGTCGTGAAGACATCAAAGCGTGACAAATTGCTGTCTGGCTGCACCTTTTTGCTTACTTGCCGCGTTGTCATCTACCCTTATATTAGTTGAGCAAATTCATTTCCAAGAAGCTCTCAAGAAGGCTGAAATAAGCTTTGGGCCTTCTTCATCCTCCCTGTTAGTCGAAGAGATTTGTTTCCAGGAGGCTCTCGAGAAGACTGAAACAAGCTTGTTTGGGCCTCTTCATCCCCTTATATTAGCCGAGCAAATTCGTTTTCAGGAGGCTTTCAAGAAGGCTGAAAGAAGCTTTGGGCCCCTTCATCCCCCCTTATATTAGTCGAACAAATAGGTTTCCAGGAGGCTTTCAAGAAGGCTGAAAGAGGCTTTGAGCCTCTTCATCCCCCCTTATATTAGTCGAACAAATTCGTTTCCAGGAGGCTTTCAAGAAGGCTGAAAGAGGCTTTGAGCCTCTTCATCCCCCCTTATATTAGTCGAACAAATTCGTTTCCAGGAGGCTTTCAAGAAGGCTGAAAGAGGCTTTGAGCCTCTTCATCCCCCCTTATATTAGTCGAACAAATTCGTTTCCAGGAGGCTTTCAAGAAGGCTGAAAGAGGCTTTGAGCCTCTTCATCCCCCCTTATATTAGTCGAACAAATTCGTTTCCAGGAGGCTTTCAAGAAGGCTGAAAGAGGCTTTGAGCTTCTTCATTCCCCCTTATATTAGTCGAACAAATTCGTTTCCAGGAGGCTTTCAAGAAGGCTGAAAGAGGCTTTGAACCTCTTCATCCCCCCTTATATTAGTCGAACAAATTCGTTTCCAGGAGGCTTTCAAGAAGGCTTAAAGAGGCTTTGAGCCTCTTCATCCCCTCTTATATTAGTCGAACAAATTCGTTTCCAGGAGGCTTTCAAGAAGGCTGAAAGAGGCTTTGAGCCTCTTCATCCCCCCTTATATTAGTCGAACAAATTCGTTTCCAGGAGGCTTTCAAGAAGGCTGAAAGAGGCTTTGAGCCTCTTCATCCCTCCTTATATTAGTCGAACAAATTCGTTTCCAGGAGGCTTTCAAGAAGGCTGAAAGAGGCTTTGAGCCTCTTCATCCCCTCTTATATTAGTCGAACAAATTCGTTTCCAGGAGGCTTTCAAGAAGGCTGAAAGAAGCTTTGAGCCTCTTCATCCCCCCTTATATTAGTCGAACAAATTCGTTTCCAGGAGGCTTTCAAGAAGGCTGAAAGAGGCTTTGGGCTTCTTCATCCCCTATCATATTAGTCGAGCAAGTTCGTTTGCAGG
>CAJNDT010002556.1:0-30402 GCA_905221615.1 Symbiodinium sp. CCMP2592
AGCATAAGCGCAGTTCCCGGCATCGTAGTAGCAGATGTAGCATGTCTTGCCTTCGGAATCGTATCCCCTGTCCCATGGCAACTGTTTGGCCTTTCCCCATGCCGCGTACTCGATGGCCTGACTGGCTGTGATTCGGAGACCACCGTAGTGAGAAACCGTCTTGCCGATGTCTTCATAGACCATCTCCGCACAAATTTGATGTCCACGCGAGGATCCACGAATTGGAGCCTCAGGTCATAAAGGTGCTTTGCGCAAGCCAAGGTGTACTTCTGGGACGAGACCAAGTCATTAAAGGAGCCGATTTGATGCTGCATCTTCAAAGCTGAAGTGTGTGCGCACCCAATGCAGTGTCCAGTATACCCGTTTCCGGTCGGCTTGAAGAGGGCTTGTGCGTAGCACTCAGCCAACTTCATTGCTTCACATCCAGGGCAATAGAACGTTCTCCCTTTGACATAGCCGGTGTTCGGGGTCGCATAGGTGTCGATCCGGAACCAGTAGTGCCTGTTGTCGTAGTAGGCTTCGGGAACGGTCATGGCGATGTCAACGTCCTGCCAGGTGACTGTGGACGATTCAGCGACCGTGTCACCCTGGGCACCCGACCTGATCTGTTGCTGCTGTTCTCCCGTAAACCATGTCTGCGAAATCTTGGTGGACGTCTTGACGTCACTCTTGTCCTCCCAAATCTCGACAAGCGACGGGTGAGCGACTGAGTCGGTTCGGACAGTTTCGTCCCATGAGCGAACTTTCGATGCCTCAACAAAGCACGTGGATACCATCTTCTCGCAGAACAGCTGCTTCTCGTAGATAGCGAAGCCCAATTTGAACCTGACCCGCTTGTCCGGTGCTGGCACCTTTTCGGCTGACAGTGTATGCACGCCTGATGACGCATGTTTCGTCTGGCTGTACATTCTTGACCAAAACGAAGATCCATGAATCACCACGCATGCTCGGGCTCGCAACTCCAGTTCAATATACATTCCCAGCGCGTGGAAGCCGTTGAACAGAGAAGCTTTCTGTCGAGGGTAATTGCTGGCTGCTCCTACGAACCGTAAGTCGTGATTGATGTTGACAATTGGAGGGCGCGTGGTACGCTTCCCTGCCGCAATGATAGGGTCAACGTACGTGACCTTGAGCTGTCGCTGCAAGTCAGAACGAATTGCTGCTCCGTCTCCGACCTCACTCATCGGAAATGATATGTTCTCGATGAGGATCGCCTGGAGAGACAGATGGTAATGCAACGTGACGGTTGCAAGCTGCTCTTCAGTCAAGCCATCCAATGTCTCATTCACAGATTCCAACGATCCTTTTGTGACTTGGAAGTTGTAGTTGGCACCTGTGGTGATCGACGGGCTCACAATGTAGATCTCACTCCATCCATGCATGTCGAGGTTCTCTCTCACTGTATGCGTTGATCCCCTGGTCCTTGCGACCATGTCAAAGTCTTGGACGAGGATTGTGCATTGAGAGCGCATAGTCGCGGCATCAGGCTTGCCACCCATACCCAAACTATTGCGAAATCCGTTCAGCGTGTTCATGGTGTTGATCCTTGCTTCTTCCGGAATTTCATCGTTGTCGACAAGGTCTCTGTCTGCCTCAATCATCACTGCCGAGGTAAGCATCGGAGGAGAAGGAAGATGCACGCACGACACCAATGCCAATGCATGGTACAGCCGTGAATACATCCGTAACCACATCTTCGTGCTCAGCTTCACGTAGACCTTCAAGTTGAGACCCTTGTCGTCACTTTGAGAGACGGAACGAATCTTGATCACGGGTCGTCGTCAGCAAGCTCGAGCGACAGCCCTTTTCATCGATGTTGACATAATGGTACCAACTTTCTTGAGCGCCAGCGGGGATTGGAGCTTCCTCCCATGTCGGTTGCGATGGTTCCTCTTCCGGTTGCGAAGACGATGGTTGTGGAGGAGGTGCCGCGGAAGATGACGACGCCGATGCCTTTGCCTCGTCCGTCCTTGCCCTCTTTGGTCCGTGGCTAGGGGTGGCTCGAGGCTCGGCAGCGGATCCTTGCGATTGTCCCGGCGTTCTTCCATGCTCAGGGGGCACGATTCCTTCCGGTTCGAGGTTGCTTGCCGTAGGCATCGCAACTCTCCCCGTTGAGTATACCCAGCTAGGATGCCGTTGAAGATTGGGCGGAAATAGGCCATCATCTTGCATAAGCGGACTTGGTGCCCCCATCTGTTGGAATTCTGCTTCCCATATGCTCAACGTGGCTCGTTTGGTAGAGCAGTCGACCACATACCCAGATTCAACTCCGCACTGATTCCAGGTGTAGCTACGGAACGCATCCGGCAATTGGAAACCGTTCCTGTCTTGATCTGCACATACAGCATCCACATGGTGCTTGAGGAAAGAATACGTGGTGTAGTCGGAATCAGGGAGCACATCGTTGGACCATCTGTAATGCGGGTGTCCAGTTTCTGGATCCACCCATGATACGTAGGAATGAAGCACGTGGAGACAGACACTGAACGCCTGGAGCGAGTTCATCGCAAAGGCGAGCGGATGTCCCATGCCTTGAGGCATTGTGCGCGTCATCAAAGCCAGCTGGTGAACGTTGAGTGGCGTAGCGCCATCGTTGCTCGCTGCACATTCCTGGTTGTAGGTCCGTAGTCCATACCCAGTGTGTTTTTGCGAACATGTACATCAGCTTGCACACCCTACATAACGTAGGCTCTGCCAACAGGTCTGATTGGTCAGGTGCTCTACCTGACATAGGCAACTTGTGGTAGTAGTCCCGATTCACCGTATACCATTGTTGAATTCTCGTGTCTGTCACGGCCTGGTAGGGCGTCTCCACGGAGTTGATGAGAACGGCGAGGTTGTAGTACACGTCCGCACTGACGATGTTCCTTGTTGCAGTGTTCAAGTCGAACCGAACTTGTTTTCGTTCTTGTTCCAGTTCAACTACAGCCATTTTTGCATCATCGCGGATCACTTCCTCATCCACCATAAACCTGGTGATGGCATTGAACTTCCCCTCGTAGTCAGCAACAATGTGTTTGAGACCTCCACCAAACTTGATGACCATGGCGAGTATCTCCCCATAGGGGTTGTCCATGTACTCCTCAGGGGCAGCAAATAAGCAAGCTTTGAGGATTTCTCGGACTCGAATGGAAAGATCCCCTCCTGGCGACAGATTTGCACACGTGAACAGCAAGACCAACGGAGGTGCTTTGAACGCTGCCCATGTGCGAATGAGATCATTGTCGACCACTTTGTCTTTCGTAATCTTCGGCGGTAGCGAAACGCTCTGCGACGAATCCCCAGAATACATCTCCAGGAACTTGTGGAACTTCAGAAACGTTCGCATCATCCCACCAGACGGGAAAACTTCTTCGAGGTCCACTCCTTCGAAGGCCAGCTCGTAGGCATTGTAGCTTTCAGCCATGGCTCGGGTTTCGGTCCTTCCTCCGTAGGAGGGAAGTCCCTACACCCTACTCGACTTCACGGTTCCGGGTTCTCCGTAAGAGGCACCCTTCCCCGATCCGTCTGGTCAGACCTTAGTTGTTCCTTAGTTGGGGCTGTCTAATAGCCCCTTCATCAGCGTCTACACACTGATGTTGCTGCCATGCAATGTCCTCAGATTCATGTGCAACATGACTGACACTGACATGAGCTCGAACAAGGCTGCGAACATTCCTCGCAATTGACCGCCATGAGACATCAATGCGCTGCGACAAACTGCTCTTCGAATCATGGTCCAAGCAATCATCCGGTCTCACCATCAAACGATCCGCTTCAGGCATGTTAGAGAACATGATCCTGCGTCCACCACCATCGCCACCAGCACCAACATGATCATCAACCTTAACCTTCGTCACCTTGCCACTTGAAACAAGAGCATGCAACTCTGGCCAAGACCAACATGAACATGAAGAAGGCATGTCAAGCGAAAAATAGACGTCGGAAAATTCCGCACACTTCTTCAGCAGGCGTTTGAGAGATTTCAAGACACTTCTGAAAACCTTGTACTTCCCACCGGAACGTTTCTCACCCCCCACGCAAGCCCCTTCACTACTTCCAGGACCAGCACCTGATCGCAAAAGCGATGCCACGAATAGCACAGGTGTGCGCAGGTCGTTCCGGCACGCATCCTTCATCGTACCGATAAGGTTGTCCTCATCGGCTTTGGAGCCGATCAGCTCCTTGCAAGTTATGCGAGAGCAACCCTTAGTGGACTTAGGCACGGCGTAGCCATTACCCAAGCCACAGAGGTCAACGATCATGCGGTCTGGCTTTCGTCCACCAGCCTTCGACGGCATGGCTACCAATCTCCCATCGCCCGTTGCCTGAAATTTCAAGGCTTTAAGCAATCTCCTGGAGATTTGGCTAGTCAACTCGCATTTATCAGATCGATCCTTAGCGTCCGAATCAGTCATGTGCAAATGTTTGGACGAGCACACATCAGACGACTTAGGATGCAACGCGACGTTTGCGGCAATGTACTCCCATTCATCCTTGCAGTAGCCGAGCTCAACGGCGGTTCCGGGAGATACAGGATCCCGAAAGGTATAACGCTGCCCGTGAGTGCATCCTTGGATCTTGATGCTCTTCCACATGGCATCTTCCTGAAGTCCCTTGTACTGCTTGGTTTCCTGTACTGGTACTCGA
The DNA here is from genome assembly GCA_905221615.1 of Symbiodinium sp. CCMP2592. NCBI lineage: Eukaryota > Dinophyceae > Suessiales > Symbiodiniaceae > Symbiodinium > Symbiodinium sp. CCMP2592. The sequence goes on from CAJNDT010002556.1 coordinate 4,630, forward strand.
GGAGGTACTTCGATGATGATTTGGAACCCCCATGATGCCGCTCTGCGCGCAATTCTTTGGACGACCTCCCCCCATGGGTAGTCTGTCCGCAATTTGGCCCTTTCAGGGTTGTCAGCGATTTTCCGACTCAGCCACGAATTCTTGCCCAACACCCCTGCACCAATGAAGATTACGGAGTTAGGGTTGTCTTTCCTTGCTTCCACCACATCAAAGAGGTAGGCGCACATGGCGTCGTCAACTTCTCGCCCCATACTCAGAACATTTACTTGCAGCCCAGGGTCGTAGTGAGAATCGGGAGCATGCTGGGCAATGCAATCCTTGCCTGGAGCATACTCATTCCACCAGTTCTCCTCATCGACTCCTATCAATGTCCACACCGTCACTGCCTTTGGAGCATCTTTGATAGTGATACGGTACTTCCACCGGCTGTAAGGATTCTTGTAAGTATGGACCAACCTTCCATCGTGGTCGAGGATCGAATTGGATCACCAGGCCCTCCTTGGGTTTGTTTTCGGCGAAATTGACCACGTGAGGCACAATTGCTCCATCATATCCTTGATATTCCCTTTTCTGTTCCGCCGCATCATGCCATACATCCTCGTACACCGACGACCATTGGTCATAACCAAATTGAGAGGCTTGACTTTTGGACTGGCCGTTGAAACAAAAACCCTGGTGCAATGTAAAGCCCTGGTACCCCCCATGGATGGCACGCGCCAGTGTGACAACCACCGCTCGCCATTTGGCGGGCAGGGCGCGCACATAAGACTGGCCTAGAGGCGGTTCAGGAGGAGGCAAAAACGGCGGCGCAAGGACGTCCGCAATGGCGGCGGGGCGCAAATGCCCCCGTACCGGATGGTACTGAAACACAGCACGCTCCACATAGCGGTCGAACTTGCCCGGTGTGTCAAGGATAGCAGCACGGTCCTCCAGCTGGTGCCACTGCCCTTCACGAAGAATCCAAGTCGACCGAAGGTAACGACCAGGCGGCAACGCGGAAGGCGGCCCCCGCAACATGCGCGGGAACTTGACAACCAGGATGGGGTCCACACTGTCATGTTCTTGCAAGCCTTCCTTACTCGACAATCCAGCGCGATACAACACCTGAGGGAGGATCGGCGTCTGCGTGTAAGGAAAACAAGGCACCTCGCTCTTGAACGAGTAGTGCTGCTGACCCTTCTCATCTGTGCTTTGGGTATGAGTAGGGCGCATCAGATCCATAATCTCTTGGGAGCCGATGAGATCCGGCGGAAAGATGTTGATGAGCTGACACGCATGTGTCCAGGACACGGAATCCTTGAACGACTTGGTGTGTATGTCCGCTGACATCTTGGCAGTGACCTCATAGGCAAGAGAAACGTAACCTTCCTGAAATATAGAATGCATCCATCCAATACAGATGCCATGGGTACGCTCCAAATGACGCATAGTCGGATTCTTGCCCGTGCGAATCACCCCGATCATGGTTTGGTTGTCGTCGTAGAAGACGAAGTTGGGGTCTTGCCCCCCAAGCTGCGGCCACAACGTGATAGCAGGCAATCCAAGACGTGACATGGCAAAGTCGGCCGCGACAATCTCGGCCTCAGGTGTGGAATGACTCAAGCATCCCTGCCTTTTGCTAAGTCCCGCCAAGGGAAATCTTGTGTGAGAACCTTGAATGTGCAAGTGAGCACCGGAGGTAGATTTCAAACTTTCTCCACAACCTGCATAGTCCGCATCTGCAAACAGCCCGATGGACGAGTCCTCCAAGGAGTTCCCGACCCATCCAATCATCATGTGATGTTTGGACTGGTGCACATAGGCCATGAGATGATGAAGAAGAGCATCCTCCTTCTTGGTCCATTTCGTGATCTTGCGTGCGAGATTGTTGATACTGCGCAGAAGATCAAAGCGGCAAATGCGCGCGGCATAAAGCAATTTCATGAGAATGCTGGCTGCCTGCGGAGCAAGTGCACCGCGATTAGCCTCGTTGATTTCCTCTTCCTCGGGCGCCTTGGGAATAGGTGGAGGCGGAACGAGCCGACCATCCTTATCAACAGGCATGGTGTGTCCACACCACGTGCATCGATGGCTTTTACCTGACTGTGCCGGAGCGCGAGCTGGGTGATTCTTAGTCTCCTCAGCCGGACTCGGCGATGGTACCGTCTTGAATTTTGTCGGATCGAACCCAGTCACGTCGCAGTACTTCTTGACTGTCATGTCCAGGTACGTCTCCATGTCGTAGGTAACGGTCTGCACCTTCGTTTTGTCATGCAACGTTGCCTCGCCCTTGGAGATGCGACAACCCAGATACAAGCCCAGTGGCGTTTCCTCTTCCAATCGAAGTTCTTGGCGCAGCATGTCCCAACCCTTGGGTAGATTCTCTTTGGGTCCTGCCATCTTGAGATCATCCACGTAGATGACAAGCAAGAGCTTCATTTGCGGGTGGAAATACAATGATGGCCATTCATCGCCAAGTGGCTTGAATCCTACTTTCTGTACCGCGGTATGGCAATGTTGTTCCCACATGGTTCCTGCGTCAGGATGTCCATATAGAGCTTTGATCAGGCGACATACAGGCCTACGGAATTTATGCCGTTTCGCAGATGGATGCCAGGCTTCATCAGGCAGTTCAACCCAACATGGAGTACCCGACAGTCTTGCCTGAATGTATGCTTGGATAGCATCCGCCATCTGGACATCGTTGCCAGGAAGGCATCCGTAATAATCTGCCCACCGTGAGGCGTCAAACGTAGCCGGGGAATTTCCCAAATCCTGGAACAATGCGGCTTCCATATTCTGGTCTTTGACCTGATCACCGAGTAGTACACCTCGCCCTTTGAACTTCCTGGCAGGATCGTCCTCTTTGAGCTGATAGTTCTTCTCGTATATCAGTCCATGTACTCGCGCCATGTGTACTTTCTCACCTTTCTTCTTTGCCTCAGCGACGACGTCGTCATATTCACGCGTAGTTGAGAAGTCAAACACCTCTTGGTCCCACAATCCCTTCCATTCTTTCATGAAAGCTTCCATGGCCTTGGGATTGTTGATCATCTCCTTGCGTGTGACGGGTCGAGTGACCATGGCATTGAAGCACGATCCTCCTGCATGATTCTTTTCCCGATGTACGTTTCTGTGAGAAGTCGTACACGGCATAGAAGGAATCCAGTTATCATCCATGACCATATGCGCCGGAACGGCCGGCACGACATCTGCCAAGAATTGTTCCTGTGTATATTGATCCACATAGGACTGTGCCCATGACCAACCATCGTCGTCATCAATGGACACGTTGAGTTGCAGATCAATTTCTTCACATGGGACAATCTTGGGAAAGATCATGTTGTCCAAAATCTTGGTAACTATCTTCTTTCCTATCACAGCCTTCTTCCGGTCTTTCTTGGCAACTCGAGCTTTGTCTCGCTTTTCTTTCTTGTATGCTGCCTTCTTCTCCGTTTCGCTCATCTTCTTCCATGCTTCCGGAGAATAAGAATGGATAGGTCGCCGTGTAGGAAGAGTTCGTCGACCGTCACTTCGGATCTTATACGGAACTCCCCTTTTGTCGATCTTGCAGGCTTCACCGTCATCGGTGAGATATACAATGCCGTCCCCTTTCTTCCCCGTACTCCAATGTTCAATCTCCTCGGGAGCCAACTTCTTTTCTTTCAAGATCTTGATAATCTCTCCAGGTTCTTCGATGTCTCCTTCGGGGATGAGTCTACCGGTTGGACCGACTTCGCGGGGCGATCGTCGATCTTTCCCAGTGACCTTTGGTTCAGAAGGAGGCGGTGCTGCACGTAGACCCAGCTCTTCGTCTAGTTCTTCGAGTCTTTTGTCTCCTATGGCATCAATAGCTTCATGTTCTGCTGACTTGAAGACTTCGCCGGACGGCTCCGTCTCTATGTCAGATGGATCTATGTCCTGTAAGTCAGGATCTTCTCCGGGATCCGGTGGAGGAAGAAGTCCATTTTGATCATCATCATCCCCGTCGCCACCATTTCCTCCGGGCGGACCGTCATCACCGTCATCGACGTCTTTTATCTCCTTGCCAGCGAGGTCAACGTTGTCCCTGAGTCCCTCAATGGTTGAATTCATCCTTTCGTACTCGGCTTTCAGGGGAAACGTTATCTCCTCTGGGAAGTAGATAACTTCTGTCTCGTACGGTCTCATCAACTTCCTGGGAACAGATGCGTCCATCGACAAGTTCGCGTTGGCAAATTCCTTCATATCCCAAACGCGATACTTCTTGGACCATCCTTGACCAGCAGTGATGATGTATCCGGCAAAAATGCCTGGAATCCCCTTTGGATCGAATTTGTTGCCATATGTCTTCGGCCTTGTGTCCGTCGGCTTGAAGAAGACTTTGGCCCCAAAGGGTATGGCTTTTCCCTCGAAGTCCTTTCCAGTCATTCGCTTCCATGCTGAATCACCATCGCCCTCCACGTCTTCAACGTTGAGGTTCTGCATCACGCAATTAAGCGCAAAGGACCAGTATTGAGCGGGCAATCCGGCGTGTAGCATGGATGCTGCGACTGTGTTGATCACTTCTTGATTTGATCGTTCAGCGAGTGAATTGTTACTGGGTTTCCCTGGAAGGGAATGATCTATCACGATCTTCAACTGCGCCATAGCTGAATCGAACTCTGGTGCTTCATCACTGTACGCCATATGCATCTTGCGTCTTCCCATTAGACGTCTGATGGCCATGACGACCTCGTCAGTGCTCCTTGAAGCCGTGGGAATCGCTGCGATCATTTTGGTGGCGATGTCTCTGATGACTAGAACTTCACGTGCTCCGTCATCGAGTCCGATGCCTGCTTCGGCGGCCTTGCGCATGTCAAGGAAGTCGAACGTCACAAGATCTCCCCAGTGTTTGATCACACGTTGAAATGCACCTCGTTGTGTTCGCAAGTGCTTCATCTTCGCGCGTATGCACGATTCGCAATATGGATTGCGGTAACGGTGGGTACACAGATGTGCCAACGTCTTGGCTTCGGCTTTCAGTGTTCCGACTCTGGCCTTGCGGCTCGGCGCACCGTCGCCTTCCACATCAATGATCACCTCATCGTCACCATCCAATGGAATTTCACCCACTCCTTTTCCTTCGTCGTCGTCCGGAGGTCGTCCGGCCTCGGACTCTGGTACTTCTTCTATAGGAGGTTCTTGGGGTTCAGGATCAGGAGGTCGTTCATGATCGTCACCTTCTTCTTCTGCTTCAATCTCGCTCGGTGCAGCTTCAGCGGCAGCTGCGACGCTGACGTCAACATTGCCCGCTGTTAACGCACCCTCGAAGATTTCGGTGATCGCTTTGGCCTCCGGATCATCATGAACCAATGACTTAGAACTCCCGGCACGAACGTACGGGATGTCACCGTTCACGAACAGAGATATTCTCTTGCCCTGCGGGTTGATCATGAATGGTTCCCTTCCGGGTGGCCACACAAACCCGTAGTTGAAGTTCATACATCTCTTGCCTATGGAAAGCACCGACGGTGTGTCATCCAACACATAAGCGTTGATCGGTTCCTCGAACGACTCAGTCTGGAAATTCGACACGAGATCGGTATCGGTGATTCCATTGGCTGTCTGAAATGATATGGGCTCTGGAGTCACGAGTGTTTCGAGACTGTGCTTCTCGATCTTCTTCTGAGATATGAGGTCGTGACCACACCCAGTGTCCATGAGAAACTTGATCTTCTTCTTGAGGATGACTGGTTGAACCATGCATTTGAATACGCCTTGATTGATGATCCGTTTGCTGTGTGCAGCATCGAGTTCGCGCTCAACGATGGAATCCTCACCGTCGTAGAAAGAAACTTCTTCCACTCGAGGCGTTCCTGGGATTCGTACGAATGAAACTCGATCTCCGCATTGATCATCATCGTCGTCAACCATGTCTCTCATGATCTGTGCCCTCAATCTCGCTTTGTGCTTGGCGAATTCCAAGCTCACGGCGCGGTCCTCATCATTGATAAACGCTTCCATGTCGACGTACTTCACCTTCCGCTCTTTGTCTTTCTTCGATCTTCTAGGACACGAAGAAATGAACTTCACGTCATCGGCGAACGTCACATTACGCTTTATCTCTTTTCGGGTCGACGTAGTCGTTCCCGAGGATTCGTCATCTGTTGAACAATCCGAATCAGCGTCGCTGTCAACGGATGGACAATCTGACTCCTCCTCATCTTGTCTTGAAGATCGCTTCCATATAGCCGGAGCTGATGGATTCCACCTTCGACACAATCTGATGGCGGGTGCCGCAGGGAGTGCCTTGGCCTTGGCATTCGGCTTCGCTGGAGCTGCCTTCGCTTCGGATTTAGCTTTAGCTTTTGCCTTTGGTTCCGGAGCTGGGGTAGCTGCTGCCTCATGCTTGAAAGGACAATTCTCTCTTGAGCACGAGCCTGTGTTCTTGAACGAGTAGCATATCCTGTTTCCTCCTCCTCCAGATGGACTTGGAGTTCTCGTCCTCGGCGTGAAGGGTCGCTCTGGAGTCTTCTTCGAGTGACTGAATGGACACTTATCACCATTTCGACACCCTGCATCTGTGAAATGGAACTTGCAGCGGATTTGCTTCTTGCTTTTGTCACCTCTGTTGTCCGCTGACTCACTCCTCGTCTTCTTCTTGGGCTTTGGCTTGGTCTTCGCATGACTCTTCGCTTTGCTTTGAGGTAGTACAGGTGTTGCTTTATCCGGCTTGGTCGGCGAAGCCTTGACCTTTGCGGATGGAGCTGCGTTAGGCGTTGGTTTCTCGGGTACCTTGGCCGGTGCAGCAAGCAAATCCTTGCCCTCAAGCATCTGGCGCAAGCCAATTTGGGTCTGAGTGAGATTTGACTGTTCTCGTCTCCGCATGATAGTACGGTCAATGATCTTCATCAGGTTGTCGTACGATCGGTCTTCATGATTGTAGGGCAAGTGTTCGTAATGCATGCCCAACTCCATCTTCATTGCGGGCGAGTCCTTGATCTTGCTGTACAAGCAATCACGGAGAGCTGTTTTGGATGGAATGTCCTCTGGTCTCATCCGTCCCAGAACTTCCAACCACGTCTGCTTGAACGTATGAAGCTTGTTGTCGCCTTGGTACTGGAGCTTCACCAAATACTCAAGAGTGATGATCATGTCGAGACGATCGTGCGTTCGAAAACTTTCATACATCATCGCAATGATTTGTCGTCCTTTGATGATCTTCCCGTCGGGCCTGCTGATGTAATCGTTAGCCTTCCGGTTCACCTCAAGGTACAGGTCAGCTGATTTGTCACCACCGGCACGTAGCATTGCGACCATGGCGATCCCCAATTTGACGTCTATGCTCTTGAACTTCTTGTGTCCTGAATCATTCAATGCTTCGACATCAGGGAATGGGTTGAACGCTGGTGCCAGCCATAACATCCAGTCCTCATGATGTGGGTCGGCTGATGCTCCTAAGACATTGGCCGTGCACACGGATCGCCAGTTGTTGAGATGAGTGAGAGTAGGCCATGGAGGAACGGTCACTTTGTCGGCTTCCCTCCTGGAAATTCTCACCTCTGTGACTTCAGGATCCGCGTCTCCATCAGGATCACGCGCATGCGAGCCAGGATCCGATTCAGGTTTGCCCCCTCCGCCTTTCTTCTTATCATCATCATCATCATCAGGCGGATCTGGAGGATCATACCCCGTGCCGGTTCCTTCATCATGCTCGTCCTCTCCGTTCTCGTCGCCAGCTTCATCACCGTCATCGTCTCCATGGTTTTCCTGAATCGTTTCAGCGAATAATCTCCACTCATCACGATCAGCTCTGAGACGTTGTTCGGCTTTCTGGGCCTTGAGTACTTCACTTCGCAGATCAGCAATCTTCTCTTCGTACTGTTCCGCGATCTCTTTCTCGATCTGACGCCTCCTTGCCTCATGGATAGAATCGTCATAGGACAGGGGGACCAATGAGGTCGTTGCCCTTCGTAGATGCGGTAATACCGTCGATACCAACAGGTCTTGAGGAGCTGGCAGACGCTGTGGACTTCGATCCCAACATCCCGCGATCCTCCAAGAGTTCGCGTAGCTGTCGATCACGCACGGCTGCCGCATCACTTCTCCCATGAGATCCGCTTGGTATGCCAAAAAGAGTGGCTGCACTAGGCGTGGAACGCGCAAGTGCTGGATTGCTAATACCTGGCACGTAGTGCTCGGGCATTGCATCCGCCACAATTGGCGTTGAATTGCGGCCAGTGAAGAAGTTTCCACCGGTAAATGGAATTCCATCCATCGCAAGGATCTTGTCCTTGTCCGATTCCGAGAATGCGAACTTCTCTTTGGCGACTGGACTAACTTGACTTGGGGACCGTATTTCAGGGGATCGTACCTCATCTCCTACGGAAAATGCAGGCATTACTTCCTTTCCTACGTGCTCCCAGCCAGACTCAGTAGTCCTCGAAGACATGGGCATGCTCGAAGGTCGCGTCGCTCCTCCTTGATTGGAGTTTCGCGCTGCCTCCAATTCGCTGCGTGTCCTCGCTTGAAGATCTTCTTGTGCTTTGAGCGTTTTCCTGAGTTCACTCAGCTCGTCGTGCAAGGTAGGCAATGCTCGCCTTGCATGATCTTCATTCTGATGAAGTCGGTCCTCTGCATCTTGCATCCTCCTCACAGCCATTTTGCGGTACTCTTCCTCTTCACCAAGACGTTCACGAAGCCGAAGTCGTTCTTGATCAATGGCTGCGCTGTTTCCAGCTAGCCCTTGGATCTCGTTCACGGCCCGCAACTCCTGATTCTTGACCAAGTGGAATCGTTCCTGCATTGCTTGTAAAGCTTGTTCCGAACTTGCTGTGTTCGACCGGAGGAACAAGTTCTCTCTGGCATGTTCATGAAGTTCATGAGTCAGACGCTCATACTCACGTGCCATAAGCTCACCATCGCCTTGCGCTCTTGCCTCCAACTGCACGAAGTTGGTGGCTGCTTCTGTGCGAAACACATGTAGCTGCTGAGCCAATTCCTCGGCAACGGCGTGTGCCTGACGTTGTTGAGCAGAGTTCTGTTCATCCATGCGAAACAAAGCTGTTTCATAGTCTCGCTTCATCTCCTGATTGACATTGTTGATGTGCCTCATGGCTAAGCATGCATGGTCACGTTGTCGTTCCAATTCTTCAATGCGAATTCCAGATCCTTCATCTTCTTGTTGCATCTCCTTGATCCTGTCCATCAGGGTCTGGACGACTCCTTCGTATTCTTGCACCTGACTGCGATAGTACATCTGCTGTGCAAGGTTCGATGCTTCGAACTGTTGCGAAATCGTCAGCTCCTGATAAGCGTTCGGACCATCAGCTATGGCAGGCGTGGCCACGGACGACGCATCACCACGTGCAGGAATCGTATCCAGAGTCATATCCAGATCGTCAGCATCGCGTGGTTGATTGGTAACCATCCGATTCCACGTCATGGACTTGTCACGCCCACGAGTGGCTGAGGTCCTCGATCGTGCTGAAGAGCTTCTCGAAGATGATGGTCTTGACTTCTTTTCCAAGGTCTTGACTCCTTTGTCCTTGGCCCTGGACGTAGTCCGAGGTGCCTGAAAACCAGACGCTTCGGCCCGTCGTTCTGAAGCCTTGCCCGTCCTCGAACCTGTGGATGTCGGACGCGAAGGCGTAGATGCTCTTGGTAGACTCTTTGCTTTCCCCTTGGGAACTGCCTTTGCAATGGCAAGCGCAGAAGATTGACCTTTGTCATCTTCCGTGGAGCTATCAACGGATTGCACCACTGTGTCATCAGCTGTTGACTCACCAACGGCTGGCGCTGCCACATCGGCACCGAAAGTCATTGTCGTATCTTGGCTTGATCCTGAGTTCATTGTGGTCGTAGTAGATCAAGTAGTCGTTGCTGTAGAAAGGCAGAGCCGCGTACGGCTGATAACCTGCGTGGGGGATTGATCTCGACTTGGTTGCTGCTCTCCCCACCAGAGCTGTAATGAATGTAGGTGTGGCTGGCTTGCACTCTCCACAGACTGGACCCTGTCTCTCCCTCTTACTTCCACACGTGCAATCCTATGCAGGCAGAACCGGCGGCCGTTCCTTTTGCACTCACTGCCGGCGGCGGTTCGTCTGTGCAACGGGATAGCTCTGATTGCTCAGGATAGAAGACACATATAGCACTTAGCTATGGGCATTGACTTGAGCCAAACGTTGCGTTGGCGGTCACATAGAAAGGTAAAGATGAGGGATGCGTAGCATGCCCCCTTAGAGTCGAGGGACGCGTAGCGTGCCCCCTTCTCTTGCACTTTACACGGTCTTGCTCACAGCTCTTATAGTGACACCTTAGAACTTGACAAGGCATCGCAGTCCGTTCGCAATATATATAGTATATATACATATAGAGTGTGTTTTTTGTATTATATATGTATATGTAGTCTATATATATATATAGTATATACATATATATATATATATACATATAGTATACAGGTATATATACATATAGTATATACATATATAGTATATTTAGTATATATAGTATATATATATATATATATAGAGTATATATATACTATATATATATAATAGATACATGCAAGGAAAATAGTTTTTTCTCTAGGAAACCGAAAAAAAGAGTGTTTTCCCTAGAAGCCCAAGGAAAGCACCAACAAAAAAAAAAAAAGGGCCCAAAAGAAAAAAAAAAAAAAAAAGGGCCCCAAAAAAGTCTCCACCCGGCTCTAGGCCTGATTATTGTGCTTTAGTACAAGGTTTCGCGTGTCTTCGGTTTTGCCGTCCCTGTGGGTGGCCTTGTGCGGATTAGAAGGCCAATGGAGTTTCAATTCTTTATTTGTGGATTGATCATTGGACAATGTATAGTATAGGTGCATGATGCGTGATTAGAAGCTGCCTGCCATTTAGAGTTGGTTGTGTTGTTGCATGATGATAAGTACGTACGAGTGTTCTTCTACTGGCATGTTTTCTTATTATCATCGTCATCACCATCACCATTCTTAGTCGTATTCTTGTGGAAGATGATTCTGGGGCCAGCTCAGGGTTAGAGTCGTGCGGTTGTGGGCAGCTTAACTTGGCTGGAATTTGATGAAATCTTAGCTGGCAAATATCGAGAAGAATGGTGGGTGCAAGTCTCTCCCGCGATCACCATGCACATTTCCACTGCAAATGTTCCCATGCTCAGCAAAAAGTAGTGCTCAAGTTATTATAATTAAAGGGCTACGAATCTGTTTCCATGGTTTGGGGAGCAGTCCTCATTCAAGCTTTGTCGGGAGAGCTGGGTGCTTGGGGCGGGTTTCAGGTCTCGGGTTTTGAAAGGGTGCCAGAGGTATGTGTTGCAGCCAGACCCTGGCTCGGATACGCCCTTTAAGGATCTATAAGGGTTCTAGAAAGGGGTTTATTAGGGTTTAGGGTTTGCCGTAGAGTAGGATTTTCTCGAGATTTCTCGGATTTCGACATAGACATGAATGAATCATTGCCCCTTTGCACCGAACCAGAACCACAAGGTTTAGATCCACAGGGCTTTTTCGACAGAGTTGGCTTTTAAAGACTTTTACAGACTTTTAAAAACTTTCAAATGCAAGAAAAAACATTCTAAAAACTTTTAGAAGACTTTAAAAGACTTTTAGAAACTTTTAGAAGACTTTTGCAAACTTTAAAAGACTTTTCAAAACTTTAAAAGGCTTTTAAAATATTTAAAAGACTTTTAAAAACATTAAAATACATTTAAAAGCTTTAAAAATACTTTAAAAGACTTTTAAACGCTTTTAAAAGCTTTTACAAACTTTAAAAAGAATTTGAAAGACTTTTAAAGACTTTAAACAACTTTTAAAAATTTTTAAAAACTTTAAAACAAAAAAACTAATGTTTTTTCCGAGAAGACGAGGATGAAGAAGACCTGGCACAGGGTTTACAGTTTCAGGGTCTTTAGGGTTTGGGGTTAAGAAGGCAGAGTGCCATAGTATTAGGGGTTTGAGGGTAATGAAAGGGTTAGGGTTAGAGTTTCAGGGTCTTTATTATATTTAGGGTTTGGGGTTAGAAGGCAGAGTGCCATAGTATTAGGGGTTTGAGGGTAATGAAAGGGTTAGGGTTAGAGTTTCAGGGTCTTTATTATATTTAGGGTTTGGGGTTAGAAGGCAGAGTGCCATAGTATTAGGGGTTTGAGGGTAATGAAAGGGTTAGGGTTAGAGTTTCAGGGTCTTTATTATATTTAGGGTTTGGGGTTAGAAGGCAGAGTGCCATAGTATTAGGGGTTTGAGGGTAATGAAAGGGTTAGGGTTAGAGTTTCAGGGTCTTTATTATATTTAGGGTTTGGGGTTAGAAGGCAGAGTGCCATAGTATTAGGGGTTTGAGGGTAATGAAAGGGTTAGGGTTAGAGTTTCAGGGTCTTTAGTATTTAGGGTTTGGGGTTAGCAGGCAGAGTGCCATAGTGTTAGGGTTTGAGGGTAATGAAAGGGTTAGGGTTAGAGTTTCAGGGTCTTTAGTATATTTAGGGTTTGGGGTTAGAAGGCAGAGTGCCATAGTATTAGGGGTTTGAGGGTAATGAAAGGGTTAGGGTTAGAGTTTCAGGGTCTTTAGTATATTTAGGGTTTGGGGTTAGGAGGCAGAGTGCCATAGTGTTAGGGTTTGAGGGTAATGAAAGGGTTAGGGTTAGAGTTTCAGGGTCTTTAGTATTTAGGGTTTGGGGCTAGAAGGCAGAGTGCCATAGTTTTAGGGTTTGATAGTATTAGGGATGCACAAATCGCGTGAAGTGGCTACGAACTGCTGGATGTTGCGCTTTTCTGCGTTGACCACACTGTCAAGCGAATCACGTGCAGGCGAAGCAGGGTACAGCTGGGTGACGCGACAACGTCTGGCACTCTGCCTTCCCAGCTGCTGGCACTCTGCCTTCCCGCCTCAAGATCCATTAATTATTGCCACCCCAACTTTGCACAAAGCTGGTCGGTCAAAGGTATTGCTCCAGCATCAAGGTCAGGAAGTTCCCCCGGACCACCGAGACGGATGGCAACAAGTGAGAGGTGTTTCATCTGAAGGACAAACTGCCGTTGTTGTTCATCTTCGTCGTTCCAAACATAAACAAAATCACAAACGAGAGAAACGCGCGGCAACTCCAGCGGTTCTTCTCCTTCACCCACCTGATAACACTTCGGGAAGGGGCCTTGGTACCGTCGAAGAAGCCTGAGGCCTCCTGTAATGCGGGAGCCAATACGTGGCCAGTAACGCAGGTAGCGAACCATGATTTCCCAAGGCACGTCGTCATAAACTTCATTCCATCTCTCAGCTGGTTTCCACTGGTCAGGCGCTTTGGCCAATTTTTCGCAAGCGGTTTTGATCAAGATTGGGGAGAGCTCGCCTCTGAAGAAACACTCTCCTCGTTCGATCGGGGCGAAATGCATTGCTCTGGACGGCTACTGTTCAGTCACAAGCACGCACGGCTTCAAACCACATGTGCTAGTTTGTGCGGCTTCCGGGTTGTGGCACTCGAAATGATTGTCCATGTGCTTGCACGTGACAAATTCCACATGTGTGAAAATGCGAACAGGCTTTCGCAATCCGTCTTCCCCAAGCAGAAACACACAGTCTCTCGGACGCATTCCAATCTAGCAGGACCCGCTGCCATCAATGCAAGCACACAGACAGACACACAACTTTTCTTTGCAGCGCAGGATGAATCCTCTAGTTGTTGCCAGGCCTCCTGGTCGGGCCACAACAGGGCCTATGGTCAATGACGTGTTGTCTGGCCTGCGCTTCTGTCATCTTGGAAGCCACACGTCCCCAGTGATAGGGTACGAGGTGGCTCCACTCGCCTTCAATGCCAGACACACATGGGTTCATGTAATGTGACACAACACACAGCAGATCAGGCAACCACATCGAAGCTATAACAAATGTTCCGAATCTTTCCAAGAGACCGCCGTCTGTCACACGAACTCGGAGAAACCATTTTGCTTTGTCAGTGCCACCAGGATTCGGGTCGTACTTCATCTCACCAGCGATCTTGGGACACTCCGGGCATTGAACAGGTGTCCATACCCCTTGGTAGTCAACACGGTTCGGCCGCCGCTGATGTTGGGGGCCACGGACTGCAACCTCCCGTGGCTCGAGTGCTGGGATAGGCACTGCAGGCACCTCCGGCATCTCAGCAGGAGGGGCTGGCACTCTGCCTTCCTCGGGCTCCACGTGATCATCAGGCTCTGGGACAGGGATTGCAGCAGGCACCTCCGGCATCTCAGCAGGAGGGGCTGGCACTCTGCCTTCCGCGGCCTCCACGTGATTATCAGGCTCCGGCTCCACCGGCACCTCAGCAGGAGGTGCTGGCACTCTGCCTTCTGCTCCCTCTTGACCACTTTCATCAGGAGGCGCGGGTTGCTTCCTGGGCAACATACGTGGGCGACAAATCTTTCTCTTGGCTTTCCGTTTGGCCTGTGGCTTGGCCTTTGCTTTGGTCTTTGCTTTGGCCTTGCCCTTTGCCTTGGCCTTTGCTTGCTGCGTCTTGATGGCCTGCCAGGTTTGATGCACCCTTTTGATTCTGCGTTTTCTGACTGCGTCTGAGACCATTTTAAATTCCTGTTTGTCCTCAGCAAGCAGGTCGTCAAGAACCAGCTCATCAACAAAGTCCCCCATGATAATGTCATCCTCATCCTCATCCTCTGTTGAATCTTTGGCTGTCGAATACATAGCCTCAATTTTGCGCATGAAATCCTCATCTTCCGGAAGGTGATGAGAAGCGATCAGGCTCATGAGCTTTGGACGGCGCATTCGTTGCAGCTCCTTTCGCTTTTTTTCGTCTACGTTTCCAGTCTGGGAGATCACATGCTCGGCGAGATTCTGGCAGTCTGCGAGAGTCCGACATGCTTGTGACATTTCCCTCAGTCGAGTCAGCAAAAACAAGCACAGCAAAACTTATATAAGTTTATTGTACTATTTACTGTATGGGTCGACAGTTGACAGAATCCTAAATGAAAACATGTCACTTGGGATGCTGCAACATATAGGATAGAAGTGACACTGAGCTTGTAGCACAACGACGGAGGCAAATGAAGCCATTCCAGAAGACTGCCTCTGTTTCGATGACTTCCCAATACTGGGGCTCATACAAATGAATCCAGCAGGCCTTGACGCTGGAACCATCCGGGCACTCTGCCTTCAAAACAAAATATATCTCTCCTGTCGACTGGTCCTCATGCTGGACCACTGGCCACATGAGAGCAGCCCAGGTTTTTGCCCCAAGAGAGAGATAGCATGTCAAATCCAAGACATGGTTCAAGATCTTCAAAGGGGCTGCAAGGCTGCTAAACTTCCCAGCACGCAAGGGAACATGCTGAGATGCCAGTCTTGCATCATTGTAGTGAATTAGCCATGACCACGCAGCTGATGCTCGTTCGAGTGTCTCTTCTGACAGGGTGTTCCATGTCTTGTCGCCGACAATCTCGGTATACTGTGACGGCAGCTTGTGGACACATCCTCTGAAGCACAACTTTTGGCGCTTCCTGTCCACATTCCAAAACTCCCTTTCAAAATATTCCCGTTTGACTTTTGCCGGATGCCTGATTGAACGGCTTTCAAAGACGTTTGAATTCTCGATCACAGTTTGAATCGTGGAGTATGTTTGCTTGCGGGTTTTGTTCAACAAAGAATCATTACGAATCTTGTTGTGCACATCTTCCACAATCTTGTTGTCTGGCAGCGTCTGCACCAGAACACTCAGCAGGTGGGTTGCAGGGCATGCTGGTACCGATATTGTTACAGTCCTTTGAGCTGGCACTCTGCCCTCTTGCCCGTCTAACAAAATGTCACCAACTCCGGCACCGTCATCTGCTTCTTCAGGCACAGAATCCTCCATCTCCCCGTCCTGCTCTGTGTCAACATCATCCACGACAATGTCTTCTGACCCCGGAGGCGCCACTTCATATCCCTGTGCCTCCAATGTGTCCAGAAAAAGTCTCGAAGGATGGCTGATTCCAACTTGCAGGTCTGTGAAGAGTTGCCGGGCATGAACACTTGGAGTGGACCGTGCCAATGTCGACTCCAACCTCAAGAGTGATGTGTGATGGCCCTTTGCCTTCAAAGCCGTGATCGTCCGAATTTCTGCATCAGGTGACAGCAATCCCGCATAGGCATCTGGTGGAAGTGAAAAAAGACTGCAAGTCCAGACCCTGTTCATCAGCAAATGCAAGCTCAACATCATGATTTTTTCTGCGGGCTCGTGTAAATCAGTATCCAGATGCTCCTTCCACAACTCGGTCTTCTGCAGGTTGGAGACAATCTGCAACAAATGTTTGTCTGCTTTCCAGGCATCATTCACTGTCATCAACTCGGCATAACCTCGACCATCCTGCGGCGATTTAACGTTTTTTACTTGTTTCCCATACCATGTCCACAACGGTTCGGTCACTTTGTACAATATCTTGGAGTGATCGAAAAGGTCTTCTGTCATGAGATAGTATGCCAACTTGAAGCCCCCCATGCTGGCTTTCAACAAGCTGAGTTCTTTCCGTGGATCAGTGGCACGACCAGCCTGTGACAGCTTTTGCAAATCACCCAGTGCATCTTCCTGCCTCTCACCATTGTCAGAGTCCGGCACTCTGCCTTCGGACTCTGGCACTCTGCCTTCGAAGAGCTCCTTGCCCGATTGTGTATTCGCCGAGGTGGAATACAGGCTGAGTCTTTCCCTTGAGCAAGGGCTGAAAGATTGATCTTCACCGAAATGATCAGCCAGCAGCATTTTGAGGACATGAAACTCATGAAGTTGCTCACAACATAGCTGGTTCCAGCTGAACCATCTGGAGGATTTCACCAAGCTGCCCTTCTTCATGAAGGATTCGACATTTGCAAGCATATGGTCAATCTCATGCTCGTCACCGGATAGCTGCCTGTCTAAGTCATAGGCAATCTTATCTCGAAAAGCGTCCCACAACAAGCTTCTGCTCGGTGATGTGCAGGAAACAAAAATCGCCAGCATTTCCTTCTTCTGCTGGTAGAAACCACCACTTCCAAAGGGTTTATAATTCAGGGCAAAGATGTAAGAGGAGTGAAGTTGTGCTTTCAGGAAGAGTCCTTTGAGGCATCTCGACATGATGTTTTTGAAATCTCGAATGGCCCTGTGAATCTTGTCACATTTCACATGAATCATGTTTTCACGCATAGCATAGGCCATGCCAGCAAGTCCGATGCTGCCCTGGTCAAGGCCCAAGACCAGCAGTGGAATGTTCAGCCACCACTTCTCTGACTCTGGCAAGCCGGGGAGCACATTTGTGATCTCTCCATCCTCAGACATTGTCTTCAGAAAGGAGACATGAGGAAAAGCTGGTGGCACTCTGCCTTCTGGCACTCTGCCTTCAGCCGGATCCGGATTGTCCCTCAACCACTGAAAACAGCGGTCAATGTCATTGTCTTCTTTTCCAACTTGGAAAACCACCCTGCTTTCATATCTTTTCACAGGCCTCGGCCCAAGAGAGGGGGCGATCTTGAAAGAGCCCAAATCCATTCGCCCTCTGTGCAAAATCCAGATTTGGTGACTGATCGCTTGAAGCTGCCTGAATGCAGCAATCCTTTCCAGCTTCTTTCGCTTTGATATGTGAAGAAGCAGGTCGTCGTCAAACCGGTCTTGTGGAGAAACTTGTCCAGTCTTCATCACTTGCATGGGTGCAAACACTGCAGCAGAAATCTCATTCGCCCAAGCCACTGGCACAAGACAATCGCTGGTGCTGTGAGTAGACCCATCGGCGATGAAGTTGATTTGTCGACAGTGCTGCATAGCAGTGATAGCTCTCTCCTGGTACAACCGATTGGTTCGAAGCTGCCACTCGTCACAGCTGGACTCAGGCACACCTGAGCTGGCAAGTCAAAGAGCGATTCGTTCACTTCAATAAATCGTTGAGATACAAGTACAACTTGGACTTCAACACCATGCGCAAGCAACACCATTCTTCGGCCTCCCATGGAAGAGTCCGGGTCACCCGGGCTTCGTCATTTTCGGGAGGGGCCACCTGGCACGTTAGCGCATGTGTCCAGATGTCATGGTCGGATGCCCGCCGACCGTTGGCCCCAACCCCCCCTAGACTGCACGACCCTGGGGCCCTTTCCCTGGCTCCACACCCGGCCAACAGTGTGTCGGTAGCTGCCAAATTGGCGGGCATGCAGCTGCCGCTTGGTAGAGCAACACACACCAAACCCCATTCTGAACATGTTGGCACTCTGCCTTCGACAAACACAACCGAACAGCAAGCCAAGCAAGGTCCTCTGCTCAATAACACAACCATGTCCCAAGAACGGACGGCGTCCCTTCTTTGTTCGGAACCTGGAAGTCTGGCCCGGACAACACGATCCGAGGTCGCAGAAAAACCAGCTAGGTAAGGCAACCTTGAGGAGGTTCGACTGACACTCTAATTACTGTACTTCTGCTCGATATTTGGCCTCCCATGGTGCAAAGGGGGACACTCGGGTGCCGAGCTCGGACCCAGCCAGCACGTTAGCCCATGTGTCTGGCTGTCATCACCAGGTGTCCGCTCTGGTGGTTGGCCCCAAGTCCTCGTTCGGTTCCGTCTTCCACGGTACCCCAAAGCGACCCCATGCCCGGCCATCGGCATGCAAGCGCGGCTGGTGAATCAAAACTGGACACACCGCGACTTGTTGATAAGGTCCGTGTGACAACCCATGCCCGGCCATCGGCATGCAAGCGCGGCTGGTGAATCAAAACTGGACACACCGCGACTTGTTGGTAAGGTTGGTGTGACAAAGAATTCACTATAATCTTAAACAACTGGCTAACAAAACAACATTCTACTATGAATGAGACGGAGGAACACACCAGCTCAACAACACAGCCATGTCCCAAGAACGGCCTCCCTTCTTTGTCCGGTATTGCCTCCGGTGACTTGCATGACTGCTTCGATGTCACCAGGTCACAGCCCCAGCCGGCGCATTAGCCCATGTGCCCGGCTGTCATCTACCCCCTGCCCCTGGGATAGGTTGGCCTCAAGGCTGTGACACAGGCAAACCGAACGCCTCACACATGGCCAATGGTGTGGGGAGCAACCCTGGTGGGGCAGGGGTGTACTCCTTAGGTAAGGCAACACCGAAGAGGTTCGACTGGCACTCTGCCTCGGCACTCTGCCTCTGTCGTCGATCCAAGAGAACAGAAAGCATGTGCTCAGCAGAAAGAGATATAGCCTAATCATGGGTTAGCGGCCTCCCCCATTTGCTGAAATCCACCCCACTCGGCCAAGGTGGGTCGCCATGCTCACAGGGAATGAATTAAGATGACAGCGCTGTGCCGGATCCCGTCGCAGCTGTTGCTCAGCAGGCAATTTGGCACACCTGCGATGTAACAGATCCCGGAGACTTGGTTTGCTTCGGCGTAAACATCGCCCGCAACGCGCCGATAGAAACAAACCAGGCACAGGCAGAAATCACCCTGTGAGTAGCAGGCTCTAGGCACAGCTGGCGGCTGGGGTAGTGGAAACTTACAGCAGGCTGCTACACTGCCACTACAGGCCATGCCAAACGATCAACGATAGACCTGATCCCAGGGCCACTTGCGCGCAAAAGTGAGCACAGGCAAGAACTGAAGAAGGCACTATCTCACCCTTCTCTTTACAAAACAACTCAAGCGGCCTCCCTTTTAGGATCTCACCGGGGGGGGAAGGACACACCCGCCCCCCATTTAAGCCACCCCCAGCAGGCGCATTAGCGCATCGCCCTGCTGTCATACTCCTCGGGCTGTAGGGGAGTTGGCCCCAAGGGTGGCCGCCACGAGGCCACGCAGGCGTCAGTGGCCAAGCTTTCAGCTCCGGATGGATCGCTGCCCCCAACACGGCCAACAAGATGGAACCTGGCAGGTCTCTAGGGCCCCCTAGGCCAGCCCGCTGCTCAGGTTTAGGTCGGGCAAGCGAATCGACAAGGACGTTTATGATCAAAAGCAAGCACAGCAAACCACTAAACCCTACTAAAAAACCCTTAGAAGTTTTACTGGCACTCTGCCTTTGGCCCTCTGCCTTTCATAAATTTGATCACAACCTGACACTTAATGACTACTCACTCGATTCGGCCTTCCATGTTGCGCACTCGGTCGATCAACAGTTCAAGAGCCTCCCCTGCTGCCACCGAGTGGGTCATCATCTCGCACTGACTACTGGCTAGCCAGAGCGTGCAGAGACATAAATGGGGGGCGCCCAGCAGGCACGTTAGCCCATGTGTCCTGCTGTCATAGGGATCTGGTCAGCAGATCCCCGTTGGCCTCAAGAGCCCGAAAATCCCAAACAGCGGCCCGCCACACCCGGCTAACGGTGTGAACTACAAGCTGCCCTGCACTAGCGAACCCTCAGGGAAGTGACCCCGGCTAATGGTGTGCGACTATAAGTTGCCCTGCACTACGTTCTTCCCTCAGAGCCCTGTGCGAGACACAGCGACTCCTGGGTAGCGGCCACACACATGCCTCCACATGCCGGCAAGCGAATCGACAAGGATTTTCTGATCAACAGCAAGCGCAGCAAACCACTAAACCCTGAACCCTGAGAAGTTTTACTGGCACTCTGCCTTTCATAAATATTAAATGCACAACCTGACTTAAGCATCCCTTTCTGTAACGGCCTCCCCGGCGTCTTTGCAAAGACGCACGTGCTCTGACAGTCATGCGGACCGGAGACTTAGGCCACCCCCATTCGGCCGAGATATGGGGTCACCCCGCTCTGCCATGGGGATATGAGGCTCTCAACGACCACTCGCAGCTGCAAGCATTTGCCCGCGCTATGCTTATGTCGCCCTCTGCTCGCAAAGAAGCAGGACGTCGTGGTCGTCGTGGTGCCATCCCAGAGTTCGCAGCGGATACTTCTGCCCCCGACATTACCTTCTGCTGGACTTCGCCAACAGCTTGGCGCAAGAGCCGAACGTCGGGTCGGCCATGGCAAGAGCGGTAGTCGAATTTAGTTCGACTGTGGCGCGGGTACGTGGCATCAAATGAAGGTGTGACAAAGAATTCACTAATCTTAAACAACTGGTTAACAAAACAACATTCTACTCCATATCAAATCACCAAGGAACCATGCAGGTCGCTGCGTTCGTCCTGGTTCTTGAGAATGAGGGCTTGTCGCAAAGAGGTCCCACTTTTTGCAGCGCCCTCTAGCAACTTCCAGATGCTTTTGATGTCCACAGTATTTTTCAATGGAACACGCTTGCCCAGAAGTGCCCTGCGAGACGTCACAGGCACACCAGCATCATGTACACTCAAGTAGTGCCCAATGACATACACCTGGAGGCCGGCTGACAATGTCTCGGACAGACACTCATGTATGTGCATGAAGGCATTCAAGACTGTCTTGGCAAATCCATGAGCCTGCCCCGACGGTTGAAGCGCTCTGTGTTTTTTTGCCATGGTTGAAAAGGCGATGATGTCGTAGATGCTAGTTTCAACCTCCTCCCAATCTCGTGGCACTCTGCCTTCAGATTCATCTCGGAGAGATGAAGACAGCGTCCTTGCATTGAACATAGATTCCCAAAGCTGCCGCAAAGATCGGGACGTGTTGCCTGCCAGCGACTTCATCATCCAAGCGGCAAAGCCTGACAACAACCCAGCTGATTGAAGAAACCATGACACTCTGCCTTCATCCAACTGCATGACCAGAGGCTCATCACTGATAGTTTCACACACACGTACCATAGCATCCTTCAGTTTGCTCTTGTACCATTCCCTGTGGGCGTCTGTCCTTGTGTCGAAGGATGCTTGCAACATGAATAGGGCCAAGGCTGTGGAAGATGCCACATCCTCCTGCACAGCATCAGGGTTTGGCACTCTGCCTTTTTGACTTTGCACATGTGACCCCCAGTTCGCAGCCAAGGGGGTCTTCCTGAGAAGATCACTGAAGAAGTTGTGCCATTTGTGGTACTGTCGACGTTCTGAGCCGTTCCTGTTGCTCTCATCGAAAAACAAGTCCAGACGCCACCACAGTTCGCCCTGTGAGAGCCAAGCTGCTCTCGCTGGCAGTTTTGCATCAGTTTCCAAGTTAAGCAATTGCCCATCACGGAGCAATAGCATGACCCACAGTTTCAGAAGCATCACCGAAATCCTCCAAAGCAACACTGTACTTGAATCTTACTAAATACTGACACACACCTGCACTTGTGTAACAAGCCCCAGTTCACAACACATGGAATTCTTAAGAAATCAACCCAAAGACTCACGATGACATGTCAGCAGCCACATCATGTCACTCGAACTTGAGACAGGAAACTATCGCAGATGGCACTGAACTGACAACCACATGGAATGCTTAACACAGGCCACCGATGCCTGCAACTGGAGGTCGAGACACCAGCCAGGTCATTGCCACCTGCACGACAGCAGCATACGAACTGAGACAATACCGACAAACACGTCTGATCACGGAGTGACTGAAGCTCTCTACATTTTCATTGCACAGCTGCACCAGCTCGGATCACTCAGATCCTTCCACGAGGCGGCGAGGATTTTCCTAGGCACCTCGTGGAGGGAACGGACGGGGTCCAGGGCTCAACCCAGTCCCAACATTGGAAAGCAGAATACCAACAAGACAGAATGTCGAAAGATGAAGCAAGCTCATTTAACTCTAGAGAATTATGGCACTCTGCCTTATTGGCACTCTGCCTTCAGCTACAAGTCATGTTGGGACATCCCTCATCATATGAAAGGCCACAGCCTTGCCGAACTCCGGGGTGTACTCCTCTGACACCTGAAGATCTTCAGGACGACCGGTGAACTTCTCACCATCTCGATCAACGCAACCAGCACTTCCTCTGACATGGGAAGGATAGCTGCGCCGCATACCATTGATGTGCTGACAGTTGCTCCACAGTTGAAGCGGGTTCAGGATGGGCTGGCCGAAGGCACCACCATAGGTTTTGACCTTCATAGCCTGGATCATTCCCATGACACGATCGACGAGTGGAATGTCGAACAGCATGCTGGAGCAAGGCTGCTCGATCACAAACCGGTTGGCATTCAAAGCCGCGAGCAAAGTCAACAGCAGCGTCACATACATGAAACGATTGCCTTCTTGGCATGCCAGCGATCGCTCAGGTTCTCCCATCCAGTCATTGGCAATGGACCTTCCAGTACTGTATTTAAAGAGTTGGACGAAGGAAGAGCATGGAGTTCCAAACCACAACAGGCCGTGTTTGTGTGTTTGACACACAGCATTGACAGCCAGGCGAAGTCCTCTCACAGAAAGAATATCATGATCTGTGCCGTACCTGATGTCCAAGGCTAGCCCATGCCAGCCAGCACGGAGCATCTCCCGACTGAGGTTGCCCTGCCCTGCAAAGATCTCCAGGAAGTGGAACCTGGCACTCTGCCTTATGTTCCGCTTCCAATGACAAAAGTTGATGAGGAATCTCATCTGTTTCTTCCATGGCCACGAAGTCATGATGGGAAAAGTTTATGATAACATTTGTTGCCAGATTGATATCATCCAGGAAAACCCACTGGCTTCAAGAATCACATCATAGTTGCACTCAGGCAGAACTTCATAAGGACCTTCATTATGGAACTCCAGAAGCGACGGGTCAACTTCGCAAAGGCGCAGAACATCCTGTCATCTCGAAATGGCCAAGAATCTCTTCTCCAGTGCGATGTTTGCATCAAACTGCCGCCGAATGTCTGCTAACAGTCTTCTTCTTGTTTCAGCCGGGTCATCTGCTGCTGCAGACATGGCACTCCGAATTGCCCTGTGCATGGCACTCTGTCCTATCCGCAAGAAAGTGTAACACCTTAACCTCAAGGGTGTTCGAATTAACAACGTAATTGTGAACCAGCACATTCAGCAGTTGACACACTTGTGAGTCGATGGATCCATCACAACACAAGGATGAGACAGACATGATGCAATCACTCGTTGAAATTCACATGTGGCATAGTTGTTGCAGACCATGACTTCATGCTCAAGCAATCAAATACAGCACTGCCAGACCCTCACTCGATTCTCGTTTTTCTGGTACCGCACCCAGCAGTCCATCCATCGTCCTCGACGATTCCGAGGCCACCGAGGTGGCAGACACAAGCATTCTTGGCACTCTGCCTTCTGTAAAGTTTCCAAGCTGTCATTGAAAGACATAAACCTTAGGGCCACCAGAAATCTTCAGGTGGCTCACAGTCGGAGGGTGGTTCTGAGGAGATATACCCCGATCGACGACCACGAATGCGAAATCCTTTGCCTTCACCTGCAGAATCATACTGATTTGAGTCTGGGGACGACTGAGCTTCGTCCAGTGCGTCCATCTCCTCATTGTCTGACTCCTCACCTTCCTCCACATCTGAGGGGGCTCCATCATCCGCTGAGCAGCGCTGACTCCAGTCCGGGTCTTCTTCTGAGATGTGCCCATAATCAATACCCAAACGACCCCGCCCTCCAAGCTCACCAAGACGAACATCTCGAACACCTTCCTCAATCACATCTGAGTCTGAGGCGTGAATATCACCTTCGGCACGAGCTGGCCCAGTCAACCAGGCATCCGGGCGAGATTCCAAACGAAAAAACATTTGACCACGAACTCCACTTTCGAACTCATCTGGCACTCTGCCTTCCGGCACTCTGCCTTCTGGCACTCTGCCTTCAGTAGCTCCACTGTTGGCATTATTGTTAGGGACAGGATAGCCATTTTCAGGCATCGGCCTTGGCGGCACTATTGGTGGCGGCGGGTTGTCTGGAGCATTGAAACACATGGCACAAATTCGCCGTCCCAACTGCCGACGTTGCATCTCTTCAGGGGTCAAGTTCGCAAGGGTGACCAGAACAATGCGGCCCTCCCTAACAGTAACCACATCCGGCTCGAAGTTGATCATGATCGGGGTCTCCATAATGTCCAACGCTTCTGCCACAGCTTGGGCAATCTCAAACTCATGTCGCGCAGGGGCGGGAGGGCTTGGGCCAGGTGGGTAAGGTGGCCGATTCACAGGCGTTGGTGGCGGCGGACCCATTTGTGGCCCTGGCACTCTGCCTTCCGCCCCACCACCTTCTTCACCAATGCCATTCACACCGGTTGGCGGCACTCTACTAGGCCGTCGCTTCGGAGTCCTCACCCCGCCGATCCTCCCCGCTGCTGCCGGTTTGGCCTTCGGTTTCGGTGCCATGGTGCTTAACTTTAAATATCTTTGAGCCAACAAGCTGCAAGCAACTATATGTGTTGGATAGTACGAACAGGTACTAGAAGTTGATTGTCATGTCCGTTTCAATACCACATGCAATAGGTTCCACTGGACGACACAAGCATTTATGCACATGATCATTAGATTAACACATATTTGAAGACAGAGTGCTATTAATAGATGATGTAGTTTAATTTTCGAAAGCAGTATGCCCAATAATAAGTGTATGCATATAATCCATACATATATCTATATGTATGTATGTATGTTATACATATACCTAGGTCTATGTGTAAACTTACCACACACAGTAACGGTTTAGGGTTTAAAAGAGCTTCAGGTTTTTAGGTTTTAAGGAGGTCCATGGTTTAAAGGTACTTCAAGGCAGAGTGCCACCTAGTTTATGCTTAATCATAAGATGTGTTACTACTCGTAGGGATTTGGTTGGGTTAGCTGGACTGTGCCGATTCAATGGGATTCGATATTGTATAACTAGCTCCAAAGATTCAATAAGCTCCAACAAGACTTTTGGGAGGGGATGCTACATGTGTGCAATTGTCTGGTACAGGGTCGGTGTGCCTTCAAAACGTGATGGCCCGAACACTAAGATTCAATAAGATTTTTTCGGGTAGTCCACAATCCTGCAAATGTCTTCTAAGATTCAATAAGAGTTTTTGGGCGAGCTGGAGGCTGTGTCCCTTGTAAAACCGATAAGATTCAATAAGATTCAAT
>CAJNDT010002557.1:0-368907 GCA_905221615.1 Symbiodinium sp. CCMP2592
CATCTGATGGTACTGCACCAAAAAGAACCGGAATCTGCTGAGGGGGGGTAAGGATTGATGTCTGCAGAGACGCCTCCGCTTCCAAATCACCCGGCCATTACGTGTGGTGCTCTACCAGACTTTGGTATCAGAACTGATAGAGCACATTCGCAAGCTCTCCTCCGACCAAGTTGCGCCTCCGGCTGCTACCTCTTCGGACTGCGATCTTAGCACGATTGTGGTCATTGGCTACGAGACCCGCATAAAAAGGACTTCTACTTCCGGTGCGCCTGTTGCGATGTGCCCAGTTCGACGCGTCGGATACGAGGGCCAAGGTTCTCATCCACCAATTTGGTGGCCCAGACGCATTGTCTTCCGCCAGGTTAGAGTTAGAGGCTTGCACAGCTCAGCGAGAGCATCACTGATGGCCATCAAAGGATTGACACAAAGGCGCCATGCCTCCTCCTCAGAGCAGCATCGCATCCGCATGGCCCTATCCCCAAAGTTGTAGATGGCAAAGCCGAACTGGTCAACATTGACACGAAGCCACCTTTGAGCCTTCGGACTTGCGTTAAAGGGCTCTGTGCTGACGTTGAAGATCAGCCTTCTGCAAGATTTACACCATCCGCCTGCCTCAAAGTCTGCTGGGAAAGCTGAAAACGTAATCGGACTTTTCCACAAACTCAGAGCCTGGTAAGTAGCGGAGTTCTGCAATTCACAATGTGCTCCATGAAATTGGGCTCATGCCAAAATCACGTGTTAACACATGTAAAACTGTTCAAGCAACGTGTGTACAAAGGGCAGGGATGTAATGTTTCATCACCCCGCCTGAGGTTCGTTTGCACACTACCGTACAGCTACGAAGCTCACGAAACTAAAGTGAAACTCACTCCTCATGCCCTGTGCACCGTAAACTCTGGCACACGTAACACGGGCTCACCATTCTCACACATGGCCTGCACATCGTAAAGGGCATTGATGTGCGTAACACGGCCTTCACATTTCACAAGCCTGGTCACCGTAGAGGGAATTGGTGACCGCAAATGGCATCATGTTTGCGTGCTTGCATCAGCCTCTCATACTGCCTTCCGTGCGGCAGTTCATAGAACTCCAGCTGTATCATTGCATTCTCTTCTCGAAGAGAACGATTCTCGCACTTCAGCTCGTGAAGTGCTCGCTTGTCATCCTTCTGCTCATCCCAAAGAGCCGAACACAAAGCTCCAAGTTCTCGAACTTCAATGCGCTCTCGATTGAGCGCACGCCGAGTGCGCACGAGCAAAATGTTCAGCGCCACAAACATGCACAGCAGCCCACAAAGAATCATAAAAGACATCACATCGTGGCTGCTTGCTGCCGTCATCATCGTCGTAGTCGTAGTGGAAGATTCCACCTCCACTCCATTCAAGAAACCGGCCGATTTTGACCCAAGGCTCCAAGCAACTGTTACCACAATAGCACCCATGCAGTACACTGCCCCACGACGGTACCATGGCCCGCCGGGTGTTGCAATGTACAACCATCCATCATCACCATTGTCAGCACCGTGCTCTGCTGTACTCTCCATAGCATAAATTGCCATGCACATCGAGACAAGCACTGCAAGAAAGACGCATGTACTCATGCTTGCAACTGTCACTGAACTCATCGGCATCATAAGCAAAAGCATCGCCACTCGCTTAACCCACGTGCTCGATGCATCACGTCCTACCACTGTTCGAACACGCTTGACCTGAGCTTTCATCGACGCCGTCGTGACCGTTTGCTCCCACTCGCCTTCTCCGATGGGCCTGGAGTGGCAGTCCACAAAATCATGCAGAAATAGCAGCGATCGCAATCGGCTGGGGGCAAGTGGCTTGGTGTGAAGGTCTCCTAAATTGAAGTGAGTCGAGATGTACTTCATGACAAGACGCTTCTGTTGTACAATGTCTTGTAACCATAGTAGCCGGCCCTCAAAATGCTTGCTAGCTTTTGTAACTCCCTGACGCAGACAGAACGCTTTGCAAGACTGATTGTCAACGTACACGATCAAGTCGCAGGGGCTCCGGCTCATAAACTCGATCACAGCCTTCATGAACAATCCCTGGCACGCGCTTCCCACAGCACTGTAGTACTCGCTCTCCATCGAACTCAAACTGATGCACTTCTGGGATCTACAGATGTAATGGACGTACTGTCCATTCACGCAGAAACTGGCCCCGCCGTACGAACGGCGATCCTTCTTCGAACCCGACCAGTCAGCATCCGAAAACACTTCCAACACAGCACGCTCGGAGTCATCTGCACAACCAGAATCATACACATGACTGTTCAGCTTCCTGGTCCCAGGGGCTGCAAACTTCATCAGGATCCCATAATCACTTGTGTTGATGAGGTACTGTATCAGTTTGATCAAACTGTTAAAGAACGGGCTTCACTAAGGGTTCCTACCCACAAAGACTGTCGGACACTTTTGTTCCTGGGCACGGTGTGTCCTGGGGTCTCGAGCCTGCACGTCGCGTGTGCGTGACGGCTGTTCCTGTACATTAACTGTACTGCACTAGCTGTGTTACTGTTCCTGGCAGAATGTTTAACACCCCGCCTTCGGAGTTAGCGAAAGTTCCTCGACTGAGGTGACTCCGACTTTTCCTTGACAAACAGTAAACACGCTGCAGTTCCTTTTCACTTGCAAAACAAACACTGTTCCTCATCGCAAACGTATGCGCACGTTCACTCGCAATCCTCTCCAAGGTTGCTCGACTGTACAAAAGACGTTCCTGCACTTTACCTAGATCACCACAGAAACAAAAAGGGCTGTGCCACGGTTCCTGTGTCCTGCTGCTTCTTTCCTCGGCTCTCTGGCCTCAGTACTGCTCGTGGTTCCTTTGCTTCACTGGAAGGTTACTTCGCCTTCCTCTTCGCTGTCTTTAGCTTCCTTCTGGTCTTGAAGCTGTTCCTTTAGCCACTCTTCTTTCATCTTTGCTTGCGCTTTGCACTTTTCTTTTCCTTGCTTGTCCTTTGACGCTGCTTTCCAACCTGTTTCCTTTGATCCTGAATACCAGTACCACTGTGTCTTGGCTTCGTTCCACTTCCACTGGTATTTCCTGTTCTGGAAACTGTAGACTGCAAACCAGTTTCCTTCAAACTCTCCTTTTCCTTTTCCTTTCATGAACGATGCTTCGTTCACTGGTCCTTTGGCGGACAGTTCTGGGTCGTCCTTGTCTTCTTCCTTCTGCTTGTGCTGTGTGACGTTCGGTGGCTCCTTTCCTGCTGCTTTTCCTGTTCCTTTTGCTTCTGGCTTCTCCTCTTCCTTTGCTGGTGTTGTGTCTGGTTCTGTGGGTGCCTGCGACCCGGCTGCTGATCCTCTGCTCTCAAGCTCCTGTGTAAGGCTTGCAATCCTTTCTTTATCCTCTTTGCGTTCCTTCATCATCTCCTTCATCATTTCTTCAAGCTTCTGGATCCTGTCTGCTTCACCTGATCCTGTTGCTGTTGTTGCTGCTGCCTTCTTTTCTGCTTCCTTCTTGGCAATGTACGCTGACGCTGCCTTTTGATCTTCCTCTCTCTTCTTCCTGGCTTCCTTCTCCTTTCTTTTCTTCTCCTGCTCCTTTCTTTCCTTCTCCTCTTTGGCTGCTGCGGCTGCTGCTTTCTCCTCTGCCTCCTTTGCTGCTGCTGCTTCGGTCTCCTCCTTTTCCTTTGCTTCTCTCTCTGCCTTGGCTTTGGCTGCTGCTTCTACCTCTCGCCTTCTCTCGGCGGCTGCGGCTGCTTCCTGCCTTGCTGCTTCCTTGTCTCTCTTCTCCTGCTCTTCTGCTGCCGCTTCCAGAATCAACCTTGCTTTGGCAATCTGCTCCTCTTTTGCCTTCTTCTCCTCTTCTGCTTTTGCTTTTGCTTCTTCTGTTCCTTTGAGATCCTGTCCTGTTCTTCCCAGTATTTGCGATCATCTTCATCTCGAGGTCGAAATCCTGTGCTTTCTGCTCTTGCCTTTGGCTTTCCTTTTCCTTTTCCTTCCTTCTTTCCTTTTGTTCCTTTCTCGTGCTTGTACGTGTAGTCCTTGTCGACCCACTGCTTTTCTCCTGTAACTCTGTGTTGCCTGTAGATCTCGCCGTTCTCGGAGTATTCCTTCCATTCGCTGGCGTAGTCGTAGGGGTACGGAAAGAGCTTCTTCTCCTCTTCCTTTTCCTTGAGCCTTTGCTTGCTTTTGGCGTTGATCTCCGCGATCTTCTTCTTTCTTCTCTCTTCCTTTGCTTCCTCACTTTCTTCTTCCTCTGCTGCTGCTGTTCCTTCATCGGGGTACTCCCCGGGATCTTCTCCTCCAACGTAGCTGTTGACGTAGGCCTCGTTCTCGTTGCCGGCTTCCTGCTCTCGTTCCTGGATGCCCTCGAAGTAGCCTCGGTCCGAATATTCCTTCCTTTCCTGGGACGTAGGTGACGTAGCTCTCGACGGTGCTGTTCCTTGTCCGTGTCCTTCACGACGTAGTTCACCTTCTAGTTCTCGGTCCTTGGCTTCTCTTTTCCTTTGTTCTTCTTCGTCTTCTTCCTCTTCTTCTTGTTCCTCTTGCTGCTGCTCGTAGAAGTCCTGCATCATCTGGTTCAGCTGTTCCTTTACGGCGTCACATGTACCTAGGACGAAGGCCATGTGTTCCTTGACTTGTTGCCGGTCTCTGTCGTTCTGTTCGGCCATTTCCTGAACCTGGTGCTTGACGTCGTAGATTTGTCCTGTCAAGGACTCCACACAACCAGCCACGTGTTCCTGGCTTTTGCGCAAACGCGCAGCTTCCTCTGTGTTCTTCCTGATCGACTCCGCGATCAAGTTCCTTTCATCAGAAGCGTTCCTTAAGGCTGTCGCCGCTTCCTTCAAAATTTCCAGTTCCTTGAAAACTTCCGCTGTGTTCTTGCTCGAACTCGCGCTTGCTTCCATGGCTGCTAAGGTTCCTTGACTCTGTCGTTCTAAGGTTCCTTGACCTTCTGCTACCGGGCGAACTAGTTCCTGGATACCTGAGCGTTCCGCGAGTGTTCCGCAGAGTTCCTTGAGCTGCGAAAGCATCTCACGACATGCTGTTCCATGCGCTGTTCCTGCAGACGTTCCTAGCTCACATGCACTCGTGTCACTGCACATGCCGTCCTGCTCACATGCACTTGCACAACAGAAAACATGTTCCTGAAAGTCTGGCTGAAACTCTTCTTCCTGAACACAACTCTCAAAACACTGTTCCTTGAAACTCTGAATCTGAAGACTGTCTGAAATACCTGAAATTCCCGCAAACAACAAAGCTGCAAAAGACAAAGTTCCTGGGCTCTTGATCATTCTTACAACTGCTTTAGCTTGTGTTTGGGCCTTGTGTTCCTTGAGCTCTTCTCTGCCTACTGGTTCGTTCTCGCTGGTTTGAAAACCTAGCCAGTACAACAACAGTCTGATCCTTTTCGCTGAAAGGGGCTTGGTACCTATGTCGGCTGTGTTCTCCTTGGTTCCTACTGGGTGAACACTAATTGTTCCTTCTTTGTGGAGGTCTTGAAGAAAAAGGGTCCTGATCTGCAAATGCTTGACTCTTCCTACACCTTGCCTTGTAATAATTCCTCTAGCTGCAGAAGAATCCATGTACAAGTGTACCTTGCATTGTTTCCTGGTCAAGAATTCTACTGCTTCCTTCAACAATATAGAATCTGACGCTGCTGACGCTCCTGCGTAGTACTCTGCTTCACCACTGCTCAAGCTAACCGACTTCTGGTTCCTAGAAAAGGAGTAAATGCACTGACCGTCTAGGCAAACAATTCCTGAAGATGTTGAGCGCCTTGTGTCCTTCTTTCCTGCCCAATCTGAATCGCTGAAGACTTCCAAAAGGTGGTGTTCCTTGGGCCTTATTCCTGTAAAGTCGTAGTTACCATTCCTGATGGATTCATGGAGATTACTGAGTCCTCTAGGCGTTTTCCTGTACACTAAATGGTATCCTTCAGTTCTCGACATGTACTGCACTAGGTGGACTAAGTGTTTCCAAGAACCATGTGTTGGTTCCGACATCTTGGAGGCCAAACCTCTCACGGCAAACTGCACGTCAGGGCGGATCCTGACTGACATACAAGAGTATGCCAACGCTTTTCCTGAACGATGCTGCTTGTTCCTGGTTCAAGGTCTGAGTGTTGTCCTGTTCCTGCGACTCTTGGGTGCACGGAGTTGGCTTCGAGGCTTTGCTGGTAAGCTTCAGTTCTTCCTTAAGCTTCACAAGATACTTCGGGTCACTCGTGATGTGGAGCTCGTGATTGTGGTAGCTGAATTTCCTTTTAAGGAATCGGATTGTCTGGTGTGACTCTCCTACCTCAAGTTCCTGCTCTGTCAAGAAGGGGCCTTCAACCTTTAGCTCGTAGGTTTCTCCTAGCTTTCCTAGCTTGGGCTCTAGGTGCCTTGTTTTCCCTGCTGCCTGAATGTCATCTACATGCACAACAAGTAT
This sequence comes from Symbiodinium sp. CCMP2592, assembly GCA_905221615.1. NCBI lineage: Eukaryota > Dinophyceae > Suessiales > Symbiodiniaceae > Symbiodinium > Symbiodinium sp. CCMP2592. The sequence continues at coordinate 6,395 of CAJNDT010002557.1, forward strand.
GCTGTTCCTGTCGTCACGAAACAAAGTAGGGCAAGCTTTGCTCCTATCAAAGTTCTGCTCTTTGAGGGTTCCTGCAAAATGATCACTCCATAGTAGTGCTGCATCTCGCTGTCCTGGAAGTACTCTCAGCAGTAACAAACCTTCGTTCCTACAACTAGGGTCCTGGTCGCCAAACAGATCCACATATTCCTTCGGGAATTGACATGCACATCGAGTCCTTTGTGGGACCTGCAAGAATGCGTCCTTGACATCAATGGAGTACAGGGAATGTTCCTGTTGTAATCCCAAGATCGGGATAAGTCTCACCAACGATGCGCTCGTAGCTGGGCTGAACGTGTCGTTCCTTACTTCTGCTCCTTTGAACTCTCTCGCTACTAACCTAGCTCTCCGCATCCATCGGCCGTTCCTGAATCGCCAATCGAAGACGAATTTCGTCGTCAACCACTTTGTTCCTTGGTTGCTCTCTTCTTCTTCTGTCTCTCTCTCCTCTTCTCTCTCGAGTTCTTGCAAGGGTTTCCTTGCCAATGCCTTCATCTCGGTGAGTCTGTTGATTTCTGTGAGCATCGCCTCACGATCCAGTTCCTGCAACTGGGCTTCTGCAACTTCTGGAGGTCCAGAATCTTCGCTCTTGAAGATGTCTTGTTCCTCATCGGAATCGCCAATGTCCGAATATGAATCTTCCCAGAAAATGTCCTCTGTACCTGGTTCTGCTTCAGGTAGTTCTTCATCATTGTGCTCAAATACTCTTCCTACGTTGAACGGAGGGTACTTCTTCTTCGGAGAATCAATCTTCGGGATCTTGGAACCTGTTCCTACATCTTCAAACTCCATTTTCCTAAGAGGTGCTGGTCCTCTAGCTGAAAGAAGTTCACTTGCCATTGCGCTGTCTGGGATGAGTTCTTCTTCTGAGGCTGCGTCCATTTCCTTGCTGCTGCTACTAGAAGACGTTGGGTCTGAAGCTGCTTCGTCGTGTTTGTTTTGGTCGTATTCCTGCTCAAGTTCTTCTTCTGCTTTTCTCTTGCTCTGTGCCTGCTTCGCTTTGCTCTCTAGGTAGGTTGTCCTAGTAGGTCCTGACTTCCCTGCAGAGTCCCCGCCTTGGATGACAATCGGTCCTGCGATCGGTCCTGAAGGTGCGGAAGGTGCCGAGTCCTCGACCGACTGTTCCTGAGTTGCTCCATCCATGACAGGTGGCGCCTCTGCAATTGGTCCTGGAATGTTCTTCCTGGGAATGTTCCTTGTTGCCAGTGTAGTGTGCTTCACTTCCCAAGTGTGAATTCCTACGCTACTTATTCCTTTCACGTCAAAGTGTTCCAAGCAACGTTTTGCGCTACGGCTTGTCTTGATGCCGTCCATGTGCCACGTGATGAAGAGGTTGTTGTCTGTTTTTTCCTAAAAACACTCCTCTCAACCAAATAGGGTCACCTTTCCTATTGCCACGTGTTCCTGAACGATTGGTCAAAACCAAAAGTGATTCGCCAAATTCGGCGAGTTGGCCCTCGTAAGGCCTTCCTGCCATGAATTCATACGGAGTCATTCCTGTGGAGGAATGGCGATGGTACCTGTTCAAGGTCCATGCCGAGTGCCTGAAAGCCCAACTGAAGATTGGATGTGTATGAGCAATATATGTTCCTGTTCTGTGTTCAAGGTGCCTAATCAGGGTTGTTCCTTGTCTCCTAATGGTTTGGATTGCTCTCTCTGCCATGCCGTTGGTTTCCTTCTGGCCACTGACTGCGTCCTGCAAGACTGTTCCTAGACCTAAAGCTGCTCGCTGCTTCTGGATGACCTGCTTCAGCTTCATCATTGTTCCTTCGTTGTCTGCCTTCAAGTTGATAGTTCCATATCCAAGCTGAGTACTCAAGTAGGTCACTCCTTCGCAAAGGTGCTCTACAAGATCTTTTCCTTTAGATGCTGTCGGGATACAGACCATGTTCCTACTCCAAGAATCAACACACACAAGACTTACTGCCGCTGGTGCCTCATCATGACTTGTTCCTGTAAAACAGAAATCCATACAGAAAGTTGGTCTTGAAGATCTTTCCTTCTCTGGGTTCTCACGAAGGTGTGGAGACTCTTTTCCTTTGCATGCTACACACGTCGGACACCACGATGCATAAGGTAAGTGTGTGAGATTATGCACTGCAACTTCCTCCGGCTTTGGCTGTTTGGGTACCTTCAGAGGTTCAGCTTCTAGAAACTCTTTGTACTTCTTCTGGCCTGAAACAAGTTCCATATGCCTTTCTGCTTCCATAATGGATCTACTGAGCCTTCTGAGGATCTCTTGCTTAGAGCCAGCTTTTGAGACTCCTAGTTCCTTGCACAACTCTCTCAGGGCCTTGAGGCTGTTCTGCTGGTTGTACTCATGACCGTTGAATGTAAAAGACATTCTCCTGCAAGTTCATGCCTGTGTGCTGGTGCTTGGGCCTCTGAGGTCTCTTCCTGTTCTTCTTCCTGTTCTGGGATCGTGTCCAGTTGGTGAACCTTCTGTTTTGGTCTTCTGGCCTTGGGGTTCACTGGTTCAATGAGTTCGAATACACTCCGTCCTGTCCAGGATAAACCTCCTAGTGGTTCTGGGTCTCTGTGAGGCTCATCCAAAGTCCAGAACTTGTCATCCTCAAAGAAATCCTTATTGATCGGTTCTTCTCCATACGTGTACCTGTCTGGCTTGAGGTTTCCAATGTCTACTGGAATGTCATTGGTATCTCGAGGATTGAACAAAGTCTTCCTCAACGAGTTATGGTACCTCGTGAGTGTAGTGCCATCCATGCTGATTGACCATGCATCCTCAGTGTACTCTTCAAACATCTTTCGATCCTCATCTTCCTTGGGGGTGCCTATGAGGTTCAGCGGAAATTCCTTGAGCGATACTAGCGTAAGCGTGCGGTACTCCTTACTGCCATCGAAGATTGTTCCAAACGGTTCCTCAAGTTCCTCAAACATGATGCTGTGATGCAACAGATACCACTGATCATCATCCTCAATAAGCACTGCTCGATATGCGAACTTTCCTGGTGGAAACATCAAGTAAGTATCAACGTGTTCTGAGGTTCCTAAGCTGAAGTGGACTTGGTAAGGGTCTCGCCAGTTGGTCCAACCACACGCTGTTCTTCAATGAGTTCCTTTAAGTTCTCGCACAAGTACATAGGGATAGGTTTTGCTTCTGCTTCCCAGTTGACTGCTCTCACAAAGGCTTTTGTTGTAAGTGAGTTGTTGTTGTAGTTCACTGCGATCTTGGTTGTTCCTTCTGTTAGGAAAGTGCCTGTTGCTGTTCCATCTCTGAACTCCCAGCCTTTCTTCAACAGTTTACCTACTGCCAAAAGAGGGTGCACAACCGATGAAATCAAGAACACTTCTTCAACCTTCACAATGTTTCCTTGAACATCCCGAAACTCAACTTCAATGATCCTTTGATCTGAAACCTTAATCCGAGATCCTTGTGCATCTCGCAAAACTACCTTGGTAGTGTTGGGTGCCTTTCTTCCATACTTCTTCATCCACATCGGTGCCAATGAAATGTCGGCTCCTGAATCCAGCACGACCTCGATCTCTCGAGTTCTCGCGTTCCTTGCTGCACGCGCAAACCTGGTGATGGTCCTTGAGGGTGCTGTTCTCTCTACTCTGTTCCTTCTAGGAGGATGGTGACATCCGTTCTCACATTCCTGCATGTTTGGGTGCCATGGTGTTTCATGACATCCATTGGGACACTCAAAGTAGTATCCACGGTCCTGAGTTCCTATCGGAGTTCCTTCTAGATGCCATTGCAACCATGCATCATCACTCACCTCATCACAGTCCTGAAACTCATCATCTTCATCACCAATCCAAAACTCTTCTGTCTCACTCCTCTCTTCCTGAACTTCTTCACCAACAACCCGCAAAACTCTTCCGAAGTACTCAATCTCTATCTCTTCAGAGTTCTCACTCAGCTCGAATTCCTCCGGAAAGCTTGTGGGCTCGTCTCCCATGTGGTACATGGAAACCATCCTAATCACTGGTCTTTGGGTTCCTTGGCTTACTTGGCTTTGGCTTGTTGAGGTCTTGTTGGCTGACGAAGGGGCCTGAGTTGAAGTAGCTGTAGTGCTTGCTTGCTCGCTCTGGTTTTCAAGGTCAACGTTCCTGGCCTGATAACCCATGTCACGCATCTTCTGTCTGCACTGTGCTTCGAAATGTCCATACTTATGACAGTAGTGACACACTCCTGTAGCTGCTTGGGCTTTGCCTTTACCTTTTCCTTTGTGTCTGAAGAAACCTCTTCCTCGACCTTTGCCTTTTCCTTTGTAACCTCTGAAACCTCTACCTCGGCCTTTCCAGTTGCCTCGACCTCTGCCTTTGCCAAAACCTCCGAAACCTTTACCTTTACCTTTGCCTTTGCTGTCAAAGCCGTAACCTTTTCCAAAGTCCTTTCCACCTTTCTTGCCTTTTCCTTTACCTTTGCCTTTATGGTGAACATAACCTTTGCCATAGCCTTTCTTTCCTTTGTACCATGCTTGGTTGATATCCATTGCTGCAAGACCACCATGGTCATCACCTTTGTCGATCAAGTCTGTTGTGGTTCGGTGAGGTGTTCCTTGCTGGGCTGACAAAGAGTTAGTCCAACGCTCGGTTGACTCATAGTTCACAAGGTACTGACGAAGAGTATTGTACTGTGTCTTCTCATCCATGTTGAGCAACAAGTGCCTTTTCACGTCAGGTTTCATACCTTGAATAAGAGTAGATACTTTCAAATTCTCCTGTACCTTTTCTCCAGTAGCCTTCTCGTACTTCTCGATGTGTTCCTCATATTCGAGGATATTCTCAGCAATTCCTTTGTTGTGAGCGAATTTGTAGTTGAGAATGTTGTGAAACAACTCCAACGATCTTGCACGATTCGTTGGTTGATATTCCTTGAGTAGCATACGGTAAGCTTCCATACCGTTCTCCTCAGCTACATGCTTTACAACTCGGTACGGCCTTCCTTTAGTGTACGAACAAAGAACACTGTACAGGCGTCTGCTTGTTTCCTTTGCTTCTACAGACATCTCAGCCATCTTCACTTGCTTATCATCTTTTAAGTTCCTTTCGGCGATGTCCATGATCTTTACCATGTTGGAATCCACTGCTCCAAGCCAGATCCGCATCCTGTTCCTGAACTCTGTCCATCCACTCTTCTCTTCTTGCCATGTTCCTGGGGAAAATGCTTCGGGGCTTTTAATCAGCTTGTGCAACTCCACTTCTCCAGGCTTTCTTTGTTCCTTTACTGCTTTCTCCAGAGATGCTCCTATCTCCTCAAGTGTCGTTGCTGCGTTCGTGTGGGCGTCTGCCAACGCTGTTTGTGCTGTCTTCTGCTGTTCCTGAACTGCTGTCAGGGTTTCCTGGAATGCTTGTGTAAGTCCTGCTTCTCTTTGACTTCCTGAAGCTGCTGAGTTCCTGATCTCCTCTGCTAGTGTTTGTATTCCTTGTAAGGTCTGTGCATTGATCTCGGCAAGTGCCTTCAATGCATCCTCCATTCCTTTTGCTGTTTCAAGGTTGCTGTACACTAGTGCTGCTAAAAGTAGCGACTTGCACTGCTTCCTGCTCACTGCTTGTGCTCTCCTTTCTCCTCTTGTCTTCCTTTGGTGCTTTGAGCGGTTGCTTGCTCTTGCGAAAAACACACTAGAATAGTACGACAGGGTGATCCAAGTAATCAGTCCCATTGGGGTTCCTAAGAACACTGCTATGCGAATTCCTTGAAATACAACTCTGTTGGAAATGACTTCCTGAACTATCACATGCACGACGTCGTGAAACTTCTTTCCTACAGTTGCTAGCTTTTCTACGAAACTGTGAACATGTTCCTGTACAAATTTCCTCAGTACTTCTCGCTGTTGTTTTACTAGGTACCTAGGGGCGTAGCCTGACTCAAGGCTCTCACTCTCCTGGTTCTCGGTGTTCTGGTGCCGTTCCTGTTCTCTTCCGTGTAGTACTCGCCGGTCACGCTAACGACGCTGTAGAGCTCGTTCATCACTTGGTTCACGCACAACAAAGCGTACGGTACCATGACTTTTCCTATCTCCACATAGTCCTTAATCGTGTACGCGTTTGTGTTCCTGATCGTGTTCACGTTGGTGCCGTCGGGGTTCACGCTGCACTCGTTGTAGCCTTGCTGGTAGTACTCGCCGTACACGTTGTAGTTCCTGTAGCGGTTCCGGTGCGTATTGGGCTTCCTTCTGCTCGACCACACTGCCATGAGCTCGCTCTCGTCGCTCTCCACGTAAGTGAGTTCCTTTCTCCCACGGCTCGCATCCTTGGAGGATAAGACGTCTCCAAGGGCAAGTTCTTCCTTGGTCTCCACATTGTTGCCAAGGGCCTGCCACGGTCTCACCGCCATACTTCTTGCTCCTGGGACCAAGATCATCCCGCACAAAGTTGCGAGGCTTCCCAGTGCGAAACCAACCAGCAGCACCATACATGCTGCCAAACCGTAGCACTTCATGTTCCTTTTCTCTCTCTCTTCCACCAACACTCGGTCGGGGTAGCAATCAGCGCAAGCGTCAAAGTCTCGCGCGTTTCCTGCTGTCACGTTGTGGTTACGAAGGTGTCCACAACCTCTGCGGTGGTACTTTGTTCCTGAACGGACTGCGATCCTGAGCGTGGGCATGTTGAGCACTGTCTCTGTCTTCTTGGTGATCTGCTCATTTGCGCGCATCTGCTTCCATCCGGCAACGAGGCAAACTGCCATGGCGCCGAGCATCATGGTTCCTATGGCTACGAGTAGCATCATCGCTGCCAAGGAGGTTCCTGGAGGCAGCTCCGCTACCATGTTAAAGAACGGGCTTCACTAAGGGTTCCTACCCACAAAGACTGTCGGACACTTTTGTTCCTGGGCACGGTGTGTCCTGGGGTCTCGAGCCTGCACGTCGCGTGTGCGTGACGGCTATTCCTGTACATAAACTGTACTGCACTAACTGTGTTACTGTTCCTGGCAGAATGTTTAACATGAACCCCAAACCTCTCAGAACGCCTGTGCCGATCCAAGGTTCGGGAATATTGGGCAGATCAGGATCAGCAGTGGTGCCAGAATCATCCGATCCTGAAGGTTCCGGGGCATGAGGGTCTCGGGTGCAGTTATAAATGGATGTCGAAACTAAGGAATCCGATTGGGGAGACTGTGTGCCGATCCGCCTATATGGCGATGGGGCTGAGTTCACCAGCAGCCTGTTTGCAGATTAAGTGTTTTATTTCCCAACGAAACTTCCGTTTGCGCGCGTAACGGGAAACCCTTAACCGCGCTGCAGTTAAACCCTGTGCAAGCACTCTCTCTTTTTCTCCTAGCGGACATGGGGGGTCAGTTCGGGCCCGATCTTCGGGCACTGAGACGAAGGATGCCGCTGGCATCTGTCTGAAAAGAACGACCGCTGGTCGCAGGTAAGGCGAACGACTGGTTCACCCCCCTCCTGCCCCCTACCAGGGGTGTCTCAGTACTACTGGAGACAAAGGTGAAACTTTCTTCGACCCACAGGGTCGCTGCAGTCTACTACTAGCTACTCTGCGTTGTTGACGGCCTACGGCCTATGTACAGCAAAGCACGCTGTGCTGAAGATGAGATCTCTGCTAGAGATAGAACAAGGAGCGCTGCTCCGGCAGCTCTGCTGCCACAAGCGTGGTCCCAGACCCCGCATACTATACAGGGTGTGGTGGGTGGGATAAAAACTTTTGGATCACAGATCCACTTCAAGCCGAAAGCTGCACGGCAAAGTTTGTCTAGTGTTCACAACACACAAGTGAAAACACTGTTTTCCTTTTTCGACAAAACTTTGTCTACACTTTCGGCGGGAAATAAAACCCATTCACGCACGCATGATGGAAGCTTATTTCCCAACGAAACTTCCGTTTGCGCGCGTAACGGGAAACCCTTAACCGCGCTGCAGTTAAACCCTGTGCAAGCACTCTCTCTTTTTCTCCTAGCGGACATGGGGGGTCAGTTCGGGCCCGATCTTCGGGCACTGAGACGAAGGATGCCGCTGGCATCTGTCTGAAAAGAACGACCGCTGGTCGCAGGTAAGGCGAACGACTGGTTCACCCCCCTTCAAGGCACTCGAAGCCTTACTCACCCCCCATCTAGTCCGCGCCGAGTGACAAGGCCAACAGCACTGCGTTGGGAGGAAGGAATTAGCGCTCTGCGCCAAGTTTCTCAGTCTCTTCCCACCAGTCTCTGCTGGGGCCATCAGTAATGTTGCTGACGGTGGGCACGCGGAAGAAAGCAGCCCTGCACTGCAGGGACTCCTCCACGTCGACTGCCTGCGATACTATCGCGGCGCCTGCCGCCTTCCTTGTGAAGGCTTTGTGTAGGGATGTACGCGCTGCGTCATTGTCAATCCACACGAACAGGTCACTGCCTGCTATGTGCTTCGCCCACAACTGTAGGCTCAGCAAGAATGGCAGCAGCTCGCACTCGAAACGAGCTGTTGCTTCTGAGCTCTAGCGACCCACTGGGTCGCTACGTGGCGGCTAATCTGTAGCCCCCAGGGTGCTTGCGATTCCCTTGCCTATGGGCACTGCTCCAAGGCCGCACTTGGGGAACAGACGTGGGGATTCACACGACGTTTATGCCTGCAAAAGAGCAAGGGAGACGGCCCTTAGCAACCCGCAGTGGCCCTTACGGACTCGCAGCGGGCTTGTACAACAAAAAATCGGCCATTTGCAGGCAATTTAACTACTAAAAGTACCTGCTCGCACTGTGAGACAGGTGCTGGAGAAAGGAGTCTGCACTTGTGCCTCCCAGAGCTGAGAAGCGGCGGCTGCTGCACTGCAGCAGCGGGCACGAACGGGTGATACAAGCCCCTTCGTTGCGCGTTGCGCGGCAGAGCAGCGCACTGCGTTTGATGTGCAATGTTCTTCCCCCAGTCTCGGTTGGGGCCAGCAGTGCAGGTAACATCAGGCTCTGGGGCCTTGTGCGCGCACTGCGCGGCGCTGTCTTAAAGCAACACAGAAGCTCGTCATTACTAACGCGAGCCCACAGAAAAGCAGCGGGCAGGGGTCCCTTAGCAGCTCGCAGGGGCCCTTATAGGGACTCGCAGCGGGTCCTTGCACCAAAAGGTTCGCCATTTACGAGCAAATTTAGGCTTGAAACCACCTGCCCGCACTGTGAGTCAGGTGCGGTAGAAAACAGTTTCCACCGGAGCCTTCCAGAGCTCAGCACGCTTCAACTGAGGCTGAGCAGATAGGGTGGAACACGAGCTGCGGTTTCTGCCAGATTGCTCCCAGCAGTTTTACAACTGCCTCACTGAGGCAATTCAGCAAGGAAAGCACCTAAAGCCTCACTGAGGTCAGTCGATGCACCGCCCTGGTAAGTAACAGATCTCCGGGGCACTGCCCTGGCGTATGGAGTGAAAGCGTTACTTTCACTGCTGTTCGCGCGCCAGTCGCGCCGCCAAAGGCGCAGTTGAACCAGTGCTGCAGACACTGCAGGGCACGGCGCGGACTCCGCGCAAGAGTCCCAAGCGGCGTGGTTGGCAGCACTGCTGTGCGCAGGGCTAGGCAGGGCGCATGCTGCCGCCAAGAAAACCGCATGGTTGGCCACTGGGCTCTCGCTGTGGGGCCCTTAGAGACTCGCAGCGGGCCGTTAGGGACTCGCAGTTGACCCTGGGACAGGAAAGTCAGCAAAACGCGACCATTTGAAGTGCAATTTAAGCAGCACCTCGCGCGACGGCGCTACAGGGCAGGCCTACTAGGCCTGGGGCCTGGCGGCCTACAAGGTTTCAGGAGTCACTTGCGGGCGCTCCTCTTGCCAGGCAGACAGAACAAGAGGCCTACTAGGCCTGAGTCTGTTATACCAGAAAATTGTGAGCTGCAAGGCCATAGGGACACCAGTGAAGACCTCTCTGCCAGTGATGACCACGCGCCGACTGGGCAGACATAAGGAGAATCCTACTAGGTTTGGGGCCAGTTGCCTTTGAAGCTGGGAGCCTACAAGGCCACAGAAGTCTCCTGTCATCACTTCCACTGACGATTCACATCGCGATGACACACAACAAGCCAGCGAGGCTTGGGGCTACTAGGCCTGACGTAGAATAACGTGCCTACCAGGCACGTTAACGAGAGCCGACTAGGCCTCGCGCCAGTAGGCCTTGGCAACATCTGCCTCTGACGATCGTATGCCGACTCGGCGCGTGAGACCTACGAGGCTTAATGAGGCCGCTGGGGGGCCTAAAGGCCGCGGGCCTGCGAGGTTGCAAGAGTCTCCTCTCTGTTACCGGTGACGAGACACAACACAAGCCTGCTAGGCTAGAGGCCAGCAGGCCTGCTTGAAAACAACCTGCCTACCGGGCACACAAGCGGGAAGCCGACCCAGGCCGGCAGGCCTTGGCGACTTCTGCCACTGACAATTGAATGCCTCGCCCCAGACATTCATCTCAACCGGAGGTAGGCGAACCGAAACCACGACCGTCTCTGACAGTTGGTCTGGGCCGGGGGCCACTGGCCCCGCAGGACTCCCGCTGGAAGAAGCCCCTGTCAGCAACGCCTCTGCTAAGGCATCTGCTTGCGGTGCGGCCGGTACTGCCGGAAAGACCCTGGGCGAGACTTCCCGAACCGCTTCGAAGCCGAGAGGCGGGCCTGGGGCCGACTTGGCCACTGGGGATGCCCCACGCAGACTTAGCGAAGCAGATGCAAAACCAAAGCTTTCTAAGCCGGATAATTGGAGCCAGCGCGAACAGAGCCTACCAGGCGCGAAAACTGTAGACCTACTAGGTCACAAAGACAGCTATCGGCCCTTTTCCTGCACGGACGAACACGTGCCTATCAAAGGGAAAGAAAAAGAGGGCCTATTGGTGCCCACCGTAAAGGCAGCTTAAACAGAGCCTACTAGGTCTGGAAACTGTGAGCCTACAAGGTCACAGAGTCAGCTGTTTTCCGCCACTGGCGCGTGCCTACGAGGCAGATGCAGAAACAGAGGCTACTAAGCCGGATGATGTGAACCCACTGTGAAGACAGCGCGAGCAGAGCCTGCTAGGCCTGAAAACTGTGAACCTAAGAGGTCACAGAGTCAGTTGTTCTCCGCTACTGCTAGCCTCTAAGGCTAGGACCGTCAGCTATGTTGCTGTCGGCGGGGACTCGAAAGAAGGCCGCTCTGCACTGCAAAGTTTCCTCCATGTCCACTGCCTGTTGATACTATCACGGCCTTGTAGAGACGAGCGCGCTGCGACGTCCATCACTGACAGCTGCATGCCTCGTCCAAGACATTCCTTGTCCCAGACCTCACCTAGACCGCTCCCGGTCCAGGGTGGGCGAGCCGAAACCAAGACCGTCTCTGACGGTTGGTTTGGGCTGGGAACCCCGGGCTCCGCACGACTTCCACTGGAAGAAGCCCCTGTGAGCAAGGCATCTGCTGGAGCAGCTGCTTGCGGTGTGGCCGGCAATGCTGGCAGGAGCTTGGGCGAAAGCTCCAGGGGCCGACTGGGCCACTGGAGCTGCCCCACGGCAAACGGAGTTTCTGTGCTGAGTGCGGCGCGTGGTCTACTAGACCGGGGGCAGGTTTCCAGCGGGCTGCCACTGGCAGGGATTTGGGCCAGGCCGTGTCTAGCGCCAAGCCGTGTTGAAGACTGCCTGCGCCGGCCGGCCTCTGGCACGGGGCCTGGGAAGAAGCAAGAGCCAATGGCCTTGGCTTCTACACGAGAGCGCTCACGCGAGGAACGCAAGCGGTCCCACCAGAACGAAGACCAACAGAGGCAGCGCAATGCGCACACCAGAGGAGTGCACTGGGTTCACTGCAGTTTCCGCAAAGTGGCAGGCAAGAACGCACTGCGCTCGGCCTGCTGTTTGTTCCCAGTGGGCTCTGGGGCTGTCTTACTAAGGCAATTTTTTAATTGCAGTAATTAATTAACCACCAAATTGCGGGCAGCAACGCGCTTCACTGAGCGTGCTGTTTGTTTTCCCAGCAGCCTCTCGGGCTGCCTTACCGAGGCAAGTTTCCACCGTAGCAACCGCAAGCTGGCAGGTAGCAAGGCACTGCGCTGAACTTGCTGTTTCTACACAGTATTTACTGCTGCGGCCTTCCGAAAGCAACTTTGCATTGCCGCAACCGCAAAGTGGCAGGCAGCAACGCATCTAGCCTGCTGTTTGTTCCCAGTGTTCACTGGGTCTGCCTCACTGAGGCGATATGTCACTGTAGCAGCCACGTATTGGCAGGTAGGAACGCACTGCATTCAGCCTGCTGTTTGTTCCCAGTAATCTCTGGGACCGCCTTACTAAGGCAACTGTAATGTCGTGGCTTCACAACGACAAAGCAGCAGGCAGCGAGGCACTGCGGTTGCACTGCGCACTGCGCAGTACTAGTACTAACTGCCACTGGCAGGAACCACTGGTAGAAGTGGCTACTGCCCACGGCAACCAGCAGAAAGCTAGAAGCCGTGATTTAACCCGCTGGCTGCCTTGCAGCGGCAGCCTTGTCGGGCTGTGGAGGCCTTCTGCACTGCAAACTTTGCAGTTGTCTCCAAGCACGCGTTCGCTGCAGTCCGCCTTGGCGAGTGCGCCAGACGAAGTGGCGCATGTAACTGCGTACACTGACGCGTTCGCGCAGCCTGTCTGAGATTGAAGGGCCCGCACAATTGCATCTTTGAGCATGCTGTAGTGCACCTGCACCAGATTCGCTGGCTCTGTTATCCTTAAACCAAAACTGAGCTCCGCGAAAACGTGTTTTAGTGGACAAAGGCCGCTCGCAGCAGACACTGTCTGCGAGTTTGTCTGCGTGCGTACGCACTGTGTGTGCGCTCTTGCAGTGCCTGCGTGAACGTGGTCGTCCTGTGGAGAGGCCGCCCGCGGCAGACGCTGTCTGCGGAGGTGTCTGCGGCGTCCGCACTGCGTGTGCGTCTTCCTGTTTCCAAGGCACTGTGCGGGACCACGGGGCTATGCGAGGGCCATTGGCTGGTTTACTTGAAACGAAACCAGGCATCTTATAGAGCATCTCAGGGCCGTGTGCGTTCAGCTCGCAGAGCTGTCTGTGTGAGTCCGCGCTGTGAGTGCGCTCCCACGTTGAAAGGAACTGGCGGGATGAGGGAGCTATGTAAGAGCCACTGGCTCTCGTCTCTTGAAGCAAAAACCTGAGATTCACGAAAGCGCGGCACGTGGACAGAGGCCGCTCGCAGCAGACACTGTCTGCGAGGCTGTCTGTGTGCATCTGAGGGCATTAGGGATTCGCAGCGGGCCCTTACACCAAAAAGTCGGCCATTCGCACACAATTTGAAGCCTAAAACTGCCTGCTCACACTGTGAGTCACGCGGTGAAATCGAATCTCTGCTGGTGCTGCTCAGAGCTGAGAAGCAACGGCTCCTGCGCTGCAGCCAAAGGTGCCACCTGCGTCTTGGAAGCACGCACAGGCACACGTCACGGACTCAGAGGGCGCGTAGCAAGAGAGTGGCCCATAGTATGGGTTGTGCATCACGGACGCGCGAGGACTTGCTTGCTGGAGCCCTCCGAGTCTGCAACTGTCATTATAGACACTGTCCAGTTTTAGAAAACCGGGCGTAGAGAGGCCGCAGACACTGTCCGAGCGCTGGGCTGGACCGGCGGTAGCCCAGGAAGCACACAGAGGCGAGTTTGCTTACGAGCAAGCATTTGCTTGGGGCGACGCGCCTCGTCAAGGCAGGGCATGAGGCACTGCAACTGCCAAGCCTGCTTGAGATGCCTGCGGTCCCGGGCACTGCCCTGGGATGACCAATAGGCCCACTCGTGCAGCAGTGGCGCTGCCACAGGAACGCACGCTGTCTGCCCATCGACCCGAGAGTGCTTTGTGGGCACTGCCCTTAAAAATGGCTGCATGACCACTGCATCGCTTCCCTAGCAGGTTGAGCACTGCTCGAAACTGCTGGGGTGTGCCGCAGCGGCAGCAGGGCCTGGCGCGTACTCCACACAAAGACCCATGACCGACGTCAAGCGTGGCCTAACTGTTTGCTAAACAGTACGGAGCCCGCATGAAGGTCGCAGGCCTCAGGGCGCTGCCCTGAGGTTTAGGATGCGAAAAAACGGCAGCACTGCTGCCTGCTTGTCGACAGCCCTGCTGCACAAAACTGGGAGCCCCGCAACAGCAACAGCCGGACTCCGCACCAAGATCTAGACGGGCAACAGGCACCGCCATTACTGCTTACTCAACAGTGAGCAGCATGCATGAAGATCTCAAGCCATGAGGCACGCGACCTGCACTAAACCTGGCCGTTTGTTTACTAAACGGGAAGGAACGTGCATGAGGACCGCACGCTCCGCCTGCACTCCTCGGGGCGCTGCCCTGAGGTTTGACATGCGAGGCATCAGCGGCACTGCTGCATGCTTGGCATTAGCGCGGCCGTACGTTTACGCTGCGTTGTAGGACAGCAGGGACCGCGGTGCTCGACGCGAACGCCGCACCAAAACAAACGATGCCACACTATTTGCGAAACGAAAAGAAACCACATCACATGCCTGTTTGCTGCTGGCCTGCAGCACGGCTGCGTACGCAGGGTTGGCGCGAACTTCGCACCAAAATCCCGACCGGGACGAAGCATTGCCATAACTGTTTACCAATCTGAACGCCGCGCCAAAACCACGGCAGGCAACATCGTTGTCACACTGCTCACGAAACAGCAGGGAGCCGCGTGAACATTCCAAGCCTCGAGGCACTGCCCTGAGGTTTAGGATAGAGGCAACGGCAGCACTGCGACCTGTTTGCCTGTAGCACTGCTACATCCACAGGGCTTTGCGCGAACTTCGCACCAAAATCCCAACCGGGACGAAGCGTCGCAGCATTTTGGACCAAACAGTAGGAAGCATGCAAAAACACTTCCTGCTTGGGCAAGGCACTGCCCTGAGGATAAGTATGCCAGACATTAGCAGCGCTGCTGCATGCTGACACGTAACACGGCTACAAACCACGCTACACTCGAAAGTCTGAAGGCCTCAAACCTCAGGGCACTTTTTTCAGGCGTATGAGGCGAGGCATTAGCAGCACCGCTGCATGCGTGCCTGCAGCACTGCGCTGCGAACAACATGCTTTGGGGGCCGACCCTGCAACAGCAACGGTCGCAGAGCCTAGCGCGGAGTTAACAACAAGACCCTGACGGACACCAAACATTGACAAACTGTTTACTAAACAGCAAGAAGCAGGCGAAGGAGTGCAAGCCTCGATGCACTGCCCTGAGGTGTAGGATGCGCAGGCAAAACTGCCGCCTGCATGCCTGTAGCGCTGCTGCACGCACGGCTGCCTTGGGGGAAAACAAGAGCAGAGGTTCAGAGCTTATTGCGGACTCCGCACGAAAGCCTGGACCCACACCAAGCATTGGCAGACAGTGCACTAACCACCAAGAATCAAGCGGAGGGCCCTACTCCTCGAGGCACTGCCCCGGGGTTTAGGAAGTGAGGCATCGGCAGCACTGCTGCCTGCCGAAGCTGCACTGAAGGACCTGCGGGAGCAGTCCGCGCCAAAACTTGACAGCATGGAGCATTCACAACACAGTTTACTGAAAACTAAGAAGCCTGTAGGGCGGCCTCAGGCCTCGGGACACTGCCCCCCAGCTGACATCCAGCATATTTATGACTGCGAAAAGGAGATAACTTATCTCCTAATGTTGACATCCTCACGAACATCCACTTGAGCACACTGGAGGAATCGAGGGACAAGCGGCACTGCCGAGTCCGTGCTGGCGTCACTCACGAAGCGAATGGATACCAGCGACGCCAAGCTTTGGCCAAGGTGCCAATGCAAACTTTGCATTAAGGGCTCGGGCTCTGGGGCCTTGTGCGCGCACTGCACGGCACTGCCTTAAGGCAACACAGAAGCTCGTCATTACTAATGCGAGCCCACAGGAAAAGGCGGGCAGGGGGCCCTTAGCAACTGGCAGGGGCCCTTAGGGACACGCAGGGGCCCTTAGGGACTCGCAGCGGGTCCTCACACCAAAAGGCACACCATTTACGAGCACTTTAGGCTTGGAACTACCTGCCTGCACTGTGAGTCAGACACGGCGGAAAACAGACCCCACCGAGGCCTCCCAGAGCTCATTCAACGGCGAAATCGGAGTGATCGTCACTGACGTCCTCCGCAACGACGCGGGTGGCACTGCTCACAACCCACAAGAGATAACTTACCTCTTCATTGCATACCTCTCGCAAGGCCTGCTCGAGGATATCTGGCAGACTGCGCTGCGAACAAAAAGCAAAGCGACACGGCACTGCCGAAGACGCATCGGTGCATGCCGCTGGCCAAAGGGTTACTAACCCCAGTACTGCAAGGCTACAGTGCCAGTATGGACTCCGGTTGCACGTGCGCCCTGCGTTGTCCATGGCTCTGCCGGACAGTGATGCTAGGAGATGGCATTGCACCGGGACCGACGACGTACGTGGAGGCTGCAGCAGCCGCTGGCCCTGCGCTTTCCCACTGGCAGGCAGAGGCTGCGTTTTCCTGTGTTTACTCCCTTCGCTGAGGGTGCGAACAAAGCTACCCGTGCCATTGTCTTTACCATCCTTGTGGTAGGCGTAGCCACTGGCCTCCATTTTCTTTCTGACGCGCCCTTCTCAGGCAAGGACGTGCTTAAGCCTCGACTGTAACTTAGCGTGTCATCTTCCTCCCCACTGGGGGGGCCAAGCACACGCGGCGCTGCTTGTGCGTGCTTGCAGCACTGCCACAGGCACAAGCCAGCAGGTGCACCCAACAAGAGAAGAATGCATGACCACCTGGAGCCTTGGGGTGCAGACGTGAGGCCTAGGATGCCAGGCATCGGCCGCACTGCTGCCTGCCTGCTCGCAGCACTTTCTCGTGCAGAACCTGCACGCAAAACCTCCAACGGCGCTGCCGCAGAAGTGGCAATGGGCAGCCACAATACTGTTGACACAGTTGTCTAACCAGCAGATGCCTGCAAGGCGGAAACCTCGGGGCAATGCCCTGGGGTTTAGGACGCGAGGCGTATGCAGTGCTGCTGCCTGCGTGCCTGCAGTACTAAACGGATGAACCTGAAGCCTCGGGGCACTGACCTGAGGCTAAGGACGCAAGGTAGCGGCATCACTGCTGCCTGCCTCCTCGCAGCACTGCTGCATGCATAAGCTGCACTGCAGAACCACCAACAGCGCGGCTGCAGGGACACTGTCACAAAGCAGCAGATGCCGGGAAGGGGGCTTCAGACCTCGGGGCACTGCCCTGGGCGTTGGGATGCGAGGCGTAGGCAGTGCCGCTGCCTGCCGGCCTGCAGCACCAAAAACATGAACCTGGAGCCTCGGGACACTGACCCGAGGTTTATAATGCTATGCATCGGCAGCACTGCTGCCTGGTTACTTGCAGCACTGCTGCATGCAGAAGCTGAACTGCAGAACCACCAATAGCACTGCTGCAAGGACGCTGTTTACAGCGGGGCACTGCCCTGGGGTTTAGGATGCGAGGCGTAGGCGGCGCTGCTGCCTTCCCGCCTGCAGCATGAAAACCAAAACCTGTAGCCTCGGGGCACTGACCGGAAGTTTTGACACTAGGCCTCGGCAGCACTGCTACCGGGTTACTCGCAGCACGGCCGCATGCAGAAGCTGCACTGCAGAACCACCCTGTTAACTGAACAGCCGATGCCTGCAAGGAGGCCACGAACCCCGGGGCACTGCCTCGAGGTTGAGGATGCGAGGCTTAGGCAGTGCTGCTGCCTGCCAGCCTGCCTGCAGAACGAAAAACATGAACCTGAAGCCTCAGGGCACTGACCTAAGGCGTATGATACTAGGCATCGGCAGCACTGCTGCCTGGTTTCGTGCAGCACTGCTGCTTGCAGAAGCCTGCAGAACCACCAACAGTGCCGCTGCAGAGCGACACCGAGCAGCACAACACCGCTTACTAAACAGTGAGCAAACCGCATGAGGGTCCCAAGCTTCGGGGCACTGCCCTGAAGTTTCGGATGAAAGGCATGGGCAGCACTGCTGCCTGCCTGCCAGTAGCGCTGCTACGGCACCGTCCATGGCACTACAGAAACTACCGGCCCGACAGAGGGGCTACTAGCCCAGCACTAATCTACCAGAAAATCACTTTGGATCAAAGGGGCTATTAGCCCACCGCTACTCTACCAGAAAATCACTTTGGATCAAAGGGGCTACTAGCCCGCCACTACTCTACCAGAAGATCACTTTAGATCACAAAGGGACTACTAGCCCACCAGCACAAGAGATAAAAACTTTTGGATCACAGATCCACTTCAAGCCGAAAGCTGCACGGCAAAGTTTGTCTAGTGTTCACAACACACAAGTGAAAACACTGTTTTCCTTTTTCGACAAAACTTTGTCTACACTTTCGGCGGGAAATAAAACCCATTCACGCACGCATGATGGAAGCGTGCTCGCAAGAGCATTCATGCTTTCAATTGTGCGATCCTGCTAAAATCCAAGAAAAACAAAAGTTCGAGATGTTCTGCATGCTGGCTCCCTTGAGCACCAATGGTTCGACAACCTTGGACGGGCGGTTCTTGTCACCGGACCGCATATCAGACCTATTGTTACATGTGATCATAAATACGGCGACCGCCAGCCTGACTGATTGGCAGGCTGTCGTGCTTGAACATGTGCTACCACGGCGAGCAGACACGCCAAAAGATACTGGAAACAATTGCATGGAGCCTGGAAGCCTTAGCAAATGGGAAATATCCCGCAACTGACCCTTGGGGTGTTCCCTTCAGCAAAAGCTACGAAGGGCATCGCTTCAAGAAGGCCGGTGCAAACCTAGTGGAAACAGCTGGTGCAGCCACCCGTGGAATTTTCGATGGGATACAAGCTGACTTGGAGTTCGTCAAGCGGATTCTATTCTTGAAACGAGACTTGGTTTGAATTCTGTAAACCCGAACCCTACAACAAATCCTTTAACCCTCAAGCCCTACATGTTAACATGCAGCTATACCCACACATACCCTATAAACCTCCGCCCAGGCGATTATACACGGAAGATGCGCTGTTTTTTATGCCAGGCGGGGATCCACTTAATTGTTATGTTCAACTTGTGGTTAAGTTATATTCGCAAGCCCTGTCCCGAGAGGCACTGCAATGGGTGTACGTCAATGGCGATCCCGAGGGGGCCCCCAATGATCCGAATCTGTTATATACAAATTTCGGCCCTCGGGCTTTGCATAGGATGACGCTTCTCGTCTCGCATTATTCAAATCTGCAGCCCGGAACAGTCATGTACAACTTATAAAGTGTTGATCCACATCCCTTTACAGGTTGGTTGATGCCAGCGAATTTATCCGAGTTCACGGCCCTTCGCCGCTCGCGATGCTGACCGGCTTTGATCCATGGCGAAGCTCGCATGCAAGGCTGTTAACTGTTTTGCTTTTGTGGGTTTACAGGGCTCTTATTTTCCAACGAAACTTCCGTAAGCGCGCGTTTGGGAAACCCTAACTGCGCTGCAGAGGAACCCTGTGCAAAACACTCTCTCTTTTTCTCCTAGCGGACATGGGGGGTCAGTTCGGGCCCGATCTTCGGGCACTGACGAAACGATGCCACTGGCATCTTGACGAAAAACTCGACCGCTGGTCGATGGTAAGGCGAACGACTGGTTCACCCCCACGATGCCACTGGCATCTTGACGAAAAACTCGACCGCTGGTGGATGGTAAGGCGAACGACTGGTTCACCCCCCCTACCAGGAAATAACCCGTACCACGGGAAAATAAGGTGAAACTTTCTCTGACCTACTGGGTCACTGCAGCTACCAGTTGCTACTCTGTAGTCTGACGGCCTACGGCCTATGTACAAGAGCGCACTCTGTGCTGACGCCTCTCGGCTAGAGAGAACATAGGAGCGCTGCTCCTGGCAGCTCTGCTGCCGACGCGGTGTCCCAGACCCCGCATACTATACAGGGTGTGGTGGGTGGGATAAAAACTTTTTGGATCACAGATCCACCTTCAAGCCGAAAGCTGCACGGCAAAGCTTGTCTAGTGTCACTCACACACAAGTGAAAACACTGTTTTCCTTTTTCGACAAACTTTGTCTACACTTTCGGCGGAAAATAAAACCCATTCACGCACGCATGATGGATGCTTATTTTCCAACGAAACTTCCGTTAGCGCGCGTTTGGGAAACCCTAACTGCGCTGCAGAGGAACCCTGTGCAAAACACTCTCTCTTTTTCTCCTAGCGGACATGGGGGGTCAGTTCGGGCCCGATCTTCGGGCACTGACGAAACGATGCCACTGGCATCTTGACGAAAAACTCGACCGCTGGTCGATGGTAAGGCGAACGACTGGTTCACCCCCCTTGAAGGCACTCGAAGCCTTACTCACCCCCCATTTAGTCCGCGCCGAGTGACAAAGCCAACGGCACTGCGTTGGGCGGCAGGTATTGGCGCGCTGCGCCTAGCCGCTGGGTCTCTTCCCACCAGTCTCTGCTGGGGCCATCAGCGATGTTGCTGTCTGTCGGGACTCGGAAGAAAGCAGCCCTGCACTGCAGAGACTCTTCAAAGTCCACCGCTTGCGAGACTATCGCTGCGCCTTCCACCTTCCGTGTGAAGGCCTTGTGCAAGGAAGTACGCGCTGCGTCGTTATCTATCCAGACGAACAGGTCACTGCCTGCTATATGCTTGGCCCACAGTTGAAGGCTAAGCAAATAGGGCAACAGCTCGCACTCGTAGACCAACTGCTGCTTCTGTGCCCTGGCAACCCACTGGGCTGCAACCTGGCTGCTGATCTGCAGCCCCCAGGTGAAGGCGATGCCTTCTCCAATGAGCACTGCTCCGAGGCCACACTTGGGCACCAATCGCGGGGTCTCCCACTCGCAGGCCCCGTCGATATACAGGTGCACCTTCCTGCGCGCATGGATGGACACTGTCCTGGGCGGTCCGTGCACTACTCGTAGCAGCAGGAACGCCATGGCTTGGCACTGCTGCTCTGTGAGGGGGACTTGCTCTGGTCCATCCCCAAGGACGTCGCCGACGCAGATCACTGCCATGCGAGTGTTGCGGCCCCAGGCTTGCTGCTCAGCGAAGATGAGCATCCCCAGCTCTGCTGCACGGGTCGGCTTGTTGCTCACGGAGATTTGTCCAAGGTGCTGCTTAGACAAGTCGACTCGCACGCCTAGCACGTCGAAGACTTCGCTGAAGTCGGCATTCTTCTTGGGCTCTGTGGCCACTTGCCAGCCCAGCTTGTTAAAAAGGTTGGACACTGCCAAAGTGACGAGTGACGAGCTTCGAATGCGCGCTGCGCGTAAGAACGGTGAAGTCGTCGAAGAAGCTCGTCATGACCAAAGCAAGCTTTTCGCGGCCGATAGCTTTCAGCGCCTCGCTGCAGCGGAGGAAAGCGTGCACGGCGGCCACTGCGCCGAAAGGCATGCTGTGTAGGTGGGCTATTTTAACCTTCCCACTCTGTGGGTCCACCATGACGATGCACGCAAATTTCTTGTGTGCGGCCTGCACTGCAAGCTGCTTGTAGGCACTCTTGAGGTCCCAGGTCCTGCCTACGATGCGGTGGGCCTGCTCTGCGGGCACACCCTGGCGCAGCCACTCGAGGCACACGGCAAGGAGCTCGTCGATGCTGTCGACTTGGACCTTCTCTGTGGTCCCGCAGCAGCTGTTGATAAAGCTGCTCTTAAAATTATCAATGGGGCGCACTTTGCCCTTTTGCACAACGCCGAAGCGAGACGATACTATCGTCTCGTGCAGTTTTTCTGGCGAGAAGTCCTCCAAAGATAGCCAGCCCTGCTGGCCTTCCTCTATTGTGCTTTCCCAGACCCTGTCCGAGACCCCGTCCTGCGAGGGGCGCAGAGCGCTGCGAACGCCGCGCATACCTATGCTATGGGCGTTTTCCAGTATTGACTTCTCATCTAGAGAAGGAGGCAGGATCTGCACTGGCCACAACCCACTGGGTTGTATCCAGCCTAGCAGGGGAAAACCTTCCCGCACCTGCTGGGCCAATGTCTTGTCCGGGAAGTCGATTTCACTCAGAAGCTTTGCTAAAGCTACTGTCTGCTTGGGCTTGGTGACGCTGTTCACCTGAGCGTCAATCGACGAACGTACCCCGGTCTCGAGGGCTTGGCACTCTGTGCAAGTTCTCGATATATGCATCGATGCCAATGTGCGGCGCTTGGCCAGCAGGACAGTGTCTTCGTGCACTTCGGCAGCGATGGCGCGCTTGAGGGATAGAGGCACTGCCTCAATGTCCCTGGCTGGGTGATCTATGAGATGCGCTCTGCGCACCCAGTGTAGAGGCTGCAGCGGGATGGCGATGATGGCCTTTTGGGAGGCTTCGATCCACTGGATGAGCCTAGAGCCTTTTGGGAAGCAAGTCCACGACTGTGGTAGCTTCTGGGGGGTCTTCCAGCCTCGAAAGCACCGCGCTGCGGGGCCTTGGAGAGTGACTTTGT
Source organism: Symbiodinium sp. CCMP2592 (assembly GCA_905221615.1). Classification (NCBI taxonomy): domain Eukaryota; class Dinophyceae; order Suessiales; family Symbiodiniaceae; genus Symbiodinium; species Symbiodinium sp. CCMP2592. Next base: position 28,680 of record CAJNDT010002557.1, read on the forward strand.
CACTGAAGTCTGGCTCGTAGCGCAGGCGACGCAGACGCTTGCGACTGAGAGGCGCTGCCTGGAGTGCTGCTGCGCATTGGTCTGCCGCGAGGGAGACCCAGACCGAGCTCAGCTGAGTGGTGTAGGCGCTTTCTAGGGAGGTAGACCACACTGTGGAACCATCCACTGAGGCTCTGCCCCAGGGCAGGTGTTTGTGGCCTCCGTCGCAGTCCCTGCTTAGACCGGAGAACCAATCCAAATTGGAGAGGATTGCAGTACGCTTGCGGCGCATGCTTCCGAACATGCACGCGTCAAACTCCACTCTGTGAGCTGACTGCAAGGCCTCTCTGAGGCAGGGCATCCTCCACAGGAGACTACGAGCTGGATTTTCTATGGACCAGCAAACGCCGCGCTGAGATAGGGAGTGGCAACACTGTGCCATGAAAGCAACTAGGCTGTTCGCGCTGCGAACTCGTGCTGCGTCTGCTCCTCGGAGGCCTTTAAGGCCCGCTGGGCGCGATTCGCTGCGCAAAGGGCCCGGCGCTCCCGGCCTGGGAATCTCTCTAGCTCTGCTAAAGGTGCCGCACGGCGGGGCCCAGTGGACCCATCTCAGGTCTTGGTGCGAGAGCACTGCTCTCAGCAAGTTGCGACCCAGCTGCGTGCAAAGGTCGAGCTGCAGGACCTTGAGGCCTCTGGCCTTGGTCTTGTGATCCACGGCGACGTTCGAGAAACCTTTCTCGATGGCTGCCTTACTAAGGCGACCGAGGCCGCAGAAAACTTCCACAAACAGTGGCGGCCGAGGGGTCGCTTGCGGAGCAGGCTCAGGGAGAGAAACGCCCAGAGCGTTGTCTGCCGGCACGCTGTGCTGTTCAGACAACAGGAGCGCTGGGGGGTCGGCGTTTGCCGCGAGCCCTGCGTCAGGCGACGCTGCCGCTGTGGCACGTCCTGGCTTACTTGTTGCAGGCGGGTGCAGCGACAGTGCCGCGGCGGGAGGGTCAGGGCTCTGCCCTGCGCGTGGCGCGGTGGTAGGGAGGCCCAGCGCTGCTGGGCAAGGAGCTGCGGGCTCAGTGGCCGAGGGCTGTTGCGGCTCTGCCGCGCTCAGGGCAGGGGGGCCTAGTCAGGCGGCCCCTGCGTTCTTGGGGCAATCTGCGGCTCCGTGGTCGGTGCTGCCGCAGCTCATGCACTGATGCAACCCCCTGTCGCACTGCTTGGGGGATCCGGAAGTCTCAAGGTCGCACCCGCACTGCAGGTTGAAACCGTAGCACAGGCGCTTGCCCGACTTTGAAACGCTGTTCAAGTGGCGGAGCTCTTTGGGCATGCTCGGCGGCCTGGAGCGGTCTGCGCTCTCGTGCCGTTTGCCCTTGCCCTTTCCGCGGCCTTTCTTGCCGCCTTTCTTGCCTTTGCCGGTCGTGCTACGACTGCGGTCTTCTTCGCTGCGCGTAAAGCTGCGGCCCTTGCCCTTGCGACCCCTGTCTGCCACTGGCGAGGGGAGCAGGTGCAGCGTGACAATCGGATCGGACCACATGTTCTCTACTAGAGAATCTAGTGGCCTCTTACCATCCTTGTCCGGTTTGCAACCCTTGCGACACTCTCGCGCGAGCAGCGTCCACAGTTCTTTATCGGCCCGTACTACGTGCCAACTGTTGCCGCGCTCCATCCCCGGCGGCGCTGGCCGGTTCAGGACGGAGAAGAACTGTCTCACGAGTCTCTCGTGAATCGTGAAATCCAACACGCCGACTCTGTCGAGCGCGAGACCTCTGCGCGTGAGCGCCTGCGTGAGCTTTAGCTCATTGCCGATCTCCACGTGCACGCTGTGCTCCTTTTTCTTTACTGTGATCTCCCCAGACTCTAGGGAGAGGAAGTCCTTGTCACGCCTCACTGAGGCGATCTCGGCATCCCGGCTGACGCACTGCGACGGTGGGATGTAACGAACGATGCCGTCCTGCAGCATGAGCGCGGCTTTGTCCACGAGGCTGTGCGCGGGGTCGTAGTCACCTTCGATGACGACGCCCCGGAGGCGCGCGACTTGCGCGGCGCGGCGCTCCTCGCGCTCGTGCAGGGGCAGGCTCTTGGGGGTGACGCTGTCACCCTCTACCCTCATCTTCAGATCCTGGATGCTGAAGGTGAGGCTTTCGAAGGCCAGGCGCCGCGCTGCGGCCTTAGTGCCCAAGGTCGGCTCTGCCGCCCCGAAGACCTTCTTGAGGAGTTCTTCAAACTTCGCATCGCTGATGCGGTCGGGTTGGTCAGCGACGCTGTACGCTAGCGTGCCGAAAGTGCGGATGTCTGCCGCAAAGAGCTTCGCCGACTCGGCGTCTCCTAGGAGTTGTCCAGCTCTGCTGGAGAATTCCGCGACACTGTCGACGAGGTTCGCCATCGTCCTGCAGGGCAAGCGAAGATGAAAAAGAGAGAGAGACACAAACACGGAGCAGACTTCAGGACCCTACTAGGACAGACAGGCTCGTGAACTCGCTCTCTTTTTCACTCTGCATCGAAAGACTTGCTGCTCCAGCAAGTCTTGCAGTGCGGTCGGCCTGGTGCGAGGTCGCGAACTTCGCAACTCGTATACTTTTCATTCAAGCAGCGACCGCAAAGAAGCCTCTTGGCGTTCTCGCCGCGGCTCGCGTGCAGCTTGCCACTGGCAAGATGACACCACGAAAAGGCCCAGTCTGGGAGAGTGCACTGCACCTCCCTTCTAAGGCGAGGGTGCTCCTCTACCTCGGGCTCGGCGACGAACTCGTCTTCTCTATCAGTGTCACTGGCACTGTCTTCTGTGTCGCTGAGCTCCTGTTGTTGCGAAACCTTCAGGGCTTCCACCCCCACTGGGGGTGCTGAGCCAGAGGAGGTTTTCCTGTGAGAAACCTTGCTAAGGTTCTCTCGCCTCAGGTTAAGCTGACTGCTAGGCAGCGCGAACTGTTTCCCGAGGGGCTGGGCGGGAAGGAAATCGCCATCTCTGATGGCAATGAGAACCTCCTCCAGAGCCCGCGCTGCGGGGATGAGCACGTTGCGGCTGTACGTCTCAGTGCTCCGAGCACTGTCGTGGACATGGTGGGCGAGGAGTCTGCGCAGGTCCAGGTTGACGCCAGCTTGCGAGGCCCAGGTGAGGCACGTCGCTTTGAGACTGTGACTGCTGAGGCGCTCTGCGCCTTCACAGCCCGCGTTCACCAGCGCGCTGCGCAGCCAGGAGGTTATTTCTTGAGAATTCATCGGGCGATCTGCTAGATCACCATCGGATGTGAAGGCAGGGATCACTGACCCTAGCGGGATTTCTCCGCTGGAGCTCAGACCCAGCTTTTCTCGATTGGCGAGCCACTGACTCACCCACGACTCTTCGAAGAAAACCACCGGGGCTACCAGCGGGAGCAGCAGGCGGCTTCTAGCCCCTACGGCGGTTTTCGCTTTGTGCACGTTCGCCTGCATCCACACTGTGGCGCAGGGGTCCTCTGGGAGCTCGACCGAGAAAGAGGCAACTCGGGCCGCGTCACTGGCGCGGGCGCATGCAAAGAGCATGAACAACAAGCCCCCAGACACGACACTGTCGTACACAGAGCCAGACAGCGCGATGCGCTCTAGAGTGGCCACCTCCGAGGCCTTAAGGGCAGGGGCCCGTTTCGGCGGAGGCGCGCTGGCTTCCGTGCTTTTACAAAGGCCCACGATACGGGAGCTGGTCACCTCCGACTCGAAGGACAGACCGAAGACTCCCGAGCACCAGTTCAGACTCTGAATCAAGCTCGAGGGGCTGCTAGCCCCTTTCCCATTTCGCATCATCCACTGGATGTAGCGCCAAGTGGCGCGCTCGGACACTGGGAAGGGCACCACCACCGGGTCTTGCGTGTTTGCCCACTGGACAAAATTGCTGAGAGAGTTGAGGCGGCGTACAACTGTGTTGGTAGCCTTGTAGCTGAGCGCTGCCTCGATGCTGAAGTCGAGCTCGTCTAGGTCGACGCAACCAGCCTCGTCGGCACACTGTGAGACGATCTCGAAGGCCTCTGGCCATGCTTTTACCAAGGCCGTAAGTTTGAAAACCGCGCTGTCGCGGCGGTCGCCTTCGTACGCTGTACGACGGGAGCAGACCTTAAGTGCGAAGGCCGTGTCTTCCGCTACTAGCGGCTGGGTGCTAGCGGAAGCTTTCCGCTTCAGCATCAGGCTGGACTCGTGCAGCACTGGCACGGGGCCCACAGAAGCGGGGCGAGTCACTGACAGCTCCCAGGGCCAGCTCGCATTGCGCGCAAACCATGAGGCTGATTCCCACGGCTGACGAGCACCGGCTCGGCGTGGGATTGACGACCAGAGGTTACTAACCTGGTCGTTGAAGTCGCCCTCCGGGGCGCTGCCCCTGGGCAGCATCCTTGACACAAGGAAGAGGAGCACTGCTCAAGCCAACGGCTGTTGTCCAGGCGGCTTGCAGGAAAGGGCTACCAGCACACGAACACAAGCGCACTCACTCTGGAAAGCTCAACTCATGCGACGCGCTGCGACCCGCACCCTCCCCGGGCAATCCTGAGGGAGGAGAGGAGGAAGAGAGAGCTGGGAAGGAAGTGAGGCTTAAAAGGCTGCGGCAATCACGCACTGGAGAACTCGAGGCCCCGCTGGTGGCACTGCACCTAGAGCTACCTCCAGAGGACCTACCAGGTCTGGGAAAACTGCGTAGAAGCCTACTAGGCGAAAGAAACTGCAGCCCTACAAGGTCTGTGTGCACACGCAACCTGCGGTGTTCTTTTTTCCACCTCGCGGTGCGAGTGTCTGGGCTGAGCCCGCTTGTGAAGGTGCGCTGCACCTGCCTTCTGCGATCCGCAGACAGGCCGGTGGGCAGCGGAGGCTCCTGCGGCCGGACTGTGCCGGCACTACTGTGCTCTGCACCTGTGTGAAACGGGCGCAGACGAAAGGGCCACTGGCCCTTCAAAACTGTGTCCGAACACTGTTCGGGGGGCACTGGTGCACGCCGCTGGCGTCTCTACCAGTCACGGTAGTTCCAGCGCCGGTCGTGGTCCCAAGACCAGCGACCACGGGACCACTGGTCCCGGTCCTCGTCGTCTCGGCGGGACCTCTGGTCCTTGCCTTTGCCCTTGCCGTCTCTGCGGCGGGCCTCCCGTTCGCGGTGCTCGCGCTCACGGGCCTCGGCTGCCTCGCGCTGCAAGGTCAACCGAAGGGACTCGGGCGGCCCCCTAGTAGGGCGGCGCTCGCCCGTGTACTCGAGCTTGCCGTCTGTCCGCGGGACAGTGCCTGGGCAAGAGTAGTTCTTTGCGCAGCGTGTGCAATGCGTTCTATAGGTTTAGTTGTGCTTGCTAGCGGTATGCCGGAGGCTTTAAGTCAAAACGCAAAGGCCCTGAAAGACGTAGTATTTTCCAGGAGTGCCGATTTGTCTCACATGAGTCGAGTGAGACAACAAACGAAACAACCAGGTTGATGGGTGGCACATTTCGCCCACCCCCATCCAAACTGTTGTTACAGCAGTAACCAAGCCGAGAGAACCCGAAGTACAGGATGACAAATCTGAGAATGCAAGTGCAGAATAAGTTTCGCAGTACTGCTGTGGGACCAGCGCGAGCACTTGCTAGGCATAAGAACCTACCTGACCGCAACGAGGAACCTCCTTTGTCAGAGGACATAAACGACCCGAATCAAAAAGAAACGGATATAAGCCTAAACTGTATGCATTCTCCGCTGCAGAGGTTGTTGAAAGAGGTGATACGGTGTATTGCAGCAAAGAGTGTAAGACAAACATGAAAAGTGATAATATGCAAGTAGAAATCACTTCAGCTGCTGATACTACTGAGACTGTGAGACGTGCCTGCCCCGAAGGCCCAGTTTTCTTGTTACGAGGTCTTTGTCGAGTTTTTTGGCCAGTGCCTTGTGAAACAGCTTGTGCGGTCTCTGGAACGCGCCAGTCTTGAATCCGCATAAGGGCGGGAGGGTGAGGAATTCGAAAAACCGCCAGCAAGCACAACTAATACTGTGAGCCAAAATGTGCGCACACAGAAACTATAAAACAGATGTGAACAAGTACACAAATCGTTCTATAGGTTTAGTTGTGCTTGCTAGCGGTATGCCGGAGGCTTTAAGTCAAAACGCAAAGGCCCTGAATGCGTGGGGGATTGATCTTGACTTGGTTGCTGCTCTCCCCACCAGAGCTGTAATGAATATAGGTGTGGCTGGCTTGCACTCTCCACAGATTAGACCCTGTCTTTCCCACTTACTTCCACACGTGCAATCCTATGCAGGCAGAACCGGCGGCCGTTCCTTTTGCACTCACTGCCGGCGGCGGTTCGTCTGTGCAACGGGATAGCTCTGATTGCTCAGGATAGAAGACACATATAGCACTTAGCTATGGGCATTGACTTGAGCCAAACGTTGCGTTGGCGGTCACATAGAAAGGTAAAGATGAGGGATGCGTAGCATGCCCCCTTAGAGTCGAGGGACGCGTAGCGTGCCCCCTTCTCTTGCACTTTACACGGTCTTGCTCACAGCTCTTATAGTGACACCTTAGAACTTGACAAGGCATCGCAGTCCGTTCGCACCCCCCATGAGTTGCGTCTCCGACGCTGCTCACCCGGAAGATGGCACGATAGGACAACAGAAAATGTTCCGCCGCAACGTTGACATTGAAAATCAGAGCTTTGCATCCCAATTAGAAACGTTGTGACACTCATCTACGTCAGTAACGATCCCCTGAAATGGCAAACGAATCAGGCGTCACCGAAGAAAGAAGCATTCGCGATGGCATTCCATGGGCGAAGCTCAGAGGTCACGAGCTGATAGGCGAGGAAGACCAAGCGTTGATTCATCTCCATCTTCGCGTGGTCGCAGGATCGCGTTCCCAGGGCCGGAGGTTTTCCTCTGGATACTGTTCCCGATGCTTTCCCTTGTCCTTGCCTTTGTTTCGGCCTTTGCCGGCGGTGTAGTCGTAGTAGGAGTTGGAGTTCCATCCTCCATGCTGCTCACCTCCGGTTCTCCCACGCCCTTTTGAAGGTCCCTTGGAAGAAGAAGCGCTTTCACGTTCCTCCGTAGTGACAGGCGTGTCCAGGATGGAAGTACCACCTGGAGGGAGATAGTCAGCGGCCGAAATGTGGTGTAGGGCTTCAGTACGCTTGGTCGTCGGGTTTTGCTGTCTCTCAGCCTTGGATCTGTTCAATCTGTCCATGAAATGTGCAGGCATTTGCACACTGTGGTCCACCAGCAAGCCGATGGTCTGGACTGACTGATCAGAATGAGTCAGCAGGATACCGACGGGGTCGATGTACAAGAAGTCCACCGGTCCAGTTGGCGTTGGTCGTAGCACTGAGAATTGTTGGTGTCCTGTCACCATGGGAATCACCTCGCACAGGACGTTCAGGCAACAAAAATGCATAGCCTTCACATCTTCATCCCTGTCGCTCTTCAAGTAAGTAGTAGGGTTGAAGTTGTCCCTGCCAATTCCCATCATGTTGGCTCCCCGTACAAGCAAAGAAAGCATCTGGTTCGTCCGGAAGCGCTTCAAGGTGTAAGTCCCGTTGGGATCATACTGCTTGAGGTTCTCGGGCTCCTTGGCAAAGCGAATGATCTCCTCATCAGTCACATCCTTGCTCACACCCGTTTCCCTATCCACTGCCGCCAAAGATCCCCACTGTTCGGTTAATGTATTCGCAGCTGCTTCCTATTTGCAGCTTTATATGTAATGGAAATACATATAAAGCAAAAGAGTATTCAAATGGAATATTCAAATGGAATTGATGCAGTCACTCGCAAAACACTCGCTCCTTTTGTTCTCTGGCGGGAAATGCAGATCCGAGCTTCAGCAGCAAGAAGCTGCCTGTGAAAAGGGTCTGCATGTTTTCTCCCCCCCCCGATGGGATCGAGGTGCATCAAAAGGCACCGACCTGCCATGGAGAGAGAGAATGCAGATGGACCGAGCCTTTTAAAGGACAGACCATATAGATGCACAAGAGAGAATGCGAATGCAAGCAATGCTAAAGCAGTGTAAGAGTGCAGACGCCAGCACTTGCACCCAGAAACAAGGGAAGAGGTGGGTGGGACAAAGTTTCTGCCCGCTATGCAGGCGAGTTGGCAGCTGCGAGCCTGCTTGCTGCAATGCACATGGAATGTCATGAATGCAGCAAGCATGCAAAACATTACCAAACACTCGTGAGCAAGCACACATACCGTTCGGTTAATGTATTCGCAGCTGCTTCCTATTTGCAGCTTTATATGTAATGGAAATACATATAAAGCAAAAGAGTATTCAAATGGAGTATTCAAATGGAATTGATGCAGTCACTCGCAAAACACTCGCTCCTTTTGTTCTCTGGCGGGAAATGCAGATCCGAGCTTCAGCAGCAAGAAGCTGCCTGTGAAAAGGGTCTGCATGTTTTCTCCCAAATGCAATCTGCCAGAGAACCGAAGTCGCGCATCAATTCCACCAAATGAAAAACGTGCGACAAGGTGATTAGAGTGCTGCTCCTAATGGAGAAACACTCGGAACGCGAAAAGGAGGCTTCCAGCCCTCCGGCGAAAGGGAAATGGAAGGCGACGCAGTCCATAATGAGGTTAAAGGAATACGTCGACGACGCGACATGCTCCACCGATCAGGTAATGGAGCAGGAGGAAGCCAACGGCTCAAAAAGTCCGCTTCCACATTCTTAGGACCTGCAATGTGATGCACGTCAAGATGCACACCAGTAAAGCTACTCAAAATGGCTAGTCGCTGCACAAATGCAGCAAGAGGCCATGAAGTCGTAAAAAGTTTGTTTGCTGTGGCCTCGGCACCACTGTTGTCACACCAGGAATGCATGCGAACAGAAAGCCTGCATCCTGGGTTAACTGCACTCAAAAGCCAAACTAATGCAATCTGACCCAAGCATTCGTAGCAAGTAATGTCCTTGTGCGCCTCGGACTTAAGAGGAAGCTCTGCAAATGCAAATTCCTCCACAGTAAATCTTTCAGAGAACCAGAATTCCCCAGCCGGTAAAGCAATGTAGCCGCCAATAGCAAATGTACGGCCATTGCCCATAGCATCGGCGGCAGCCTCCACCATTATAGTGTCAATTGGACGAAGGGATCTCCAGATAGGGGGCAATGAAGACCACTGCAGCCAGAAAAACAATAAGTTGCGAGAAGCTGGGCTCAATGCACGGCGTTTTGAGGCCGAGTCAGCAATGCGAAGCCAGATATCCTTATCACCAATGTTGCAAGACAAAAGTTCGCGCTTGGTGCTAACTTTGCGATGTCGCACTGCAAGCACCTTGCTGCCCACTGTAATGGCGGATCCAGTGGGTAACCTCACAAGATGCAAGGTATCATTGAGACATGAAATGAAGGATTGCCAGTCGGTTTGACGAACACTGAAGTTGGTTGCACGAGGAGTGTTGAGGTCCTGGTAAAGTGACCTGAGCCAGGGCCTGGCCAATGGAAAAAGCTTGAAAAGCCATTGCATCATGCCACACAACTTGCTCAATGTAACACGATCCGTGTATTTACCACGGAGAGCAGTGACTATAACTGAATGCAATCGCTCCAGCTTGTCAGACGGAATGCAAACGCACCCCATGCCAAAATCGAGCTCCCACCCTATCCAGCGGATGGAGCAGCCGAACTGCAATTTCTTCCACGACAAAGGAATGGAAAAAGCACCACAGAAACAGAGGGTAATGCAAAAACTCATCTCCGCCACCGATGCAGATTGGAAGCCAAGTAAATCGTCCACGTACATGGCGAGGAAATGAGCAATGAAAATCAAGCGATGCAGTGTCCGAACAAAGAATGCACCAAGTCTAGCAAACCAGAAAGCAGAAAAAGCAGCACCGAATGGACACACTGAATAGAAATAAAGCTTGGGGCCGACCCGGATGCCGAGGAGGCCCTGCGCGGACTCCCGAACCATAATGGATTTGTGTGCAGCTTGCACATCCAGAGACCAAGCGGCGAGTGGCTCATGTTTCCCACGCAAAGGCCATGAAGTCTGTATAGTCTGTAAAGTAGGGAGTGCAGACCGCTCAGGAATAAGGCATGATGCATTTGTACCACAAATGGAGGAATCCACCACGAGTCGCGGTTTACGGCCTTCGGAATGTACGATATTAAGCTTGCCCACCGCAACATTGGGCCAGATCTGGCGTGCAGCTTCCAAAGACTCAATGCATCGCAGCCAGCCTTTGTCCACCTCGATTTGGACAAGTTCTTCGAGGAGGACCGGGTCGTCCTCGGCTCCCTGCCAATTTTCTTCACATACGGTCAATGCATCATCAGAAGCAGTGCGACCTGAGGGAGCGAAAACCCCCGAAAGGGGGATGTCGTGTTTGAAGCCAGTGGGAACCCCACTGAGCAATGCATTGAAAAGAGTCATATCCGCATCCTGAAGTGCCGAGGATAATGCAGACAGAGCATTCAGGCAGTATGGCTGCCCATCCTTAATGGACCAGTCGACATCGGAACAACCCTGAGACGCCAACCAGGTACAAAACAACCCACGAATTTCGCCAAGCTCAGTGTCAGAGAACAGATGAGCCTCAGAAGGATGCAAAAGCTTATGCCGCAGCCTGGAAGGAATGCATGCCTTGCCACACCAGGTAATCAATGCATGACGAAGTGATTTGAAAATGTCCTTAGTGGAGCGGTCCTGGCCACTCCAGTCCGGGCGGCTGTTTAGGCCACCACCATCCACCCAAGCATGTGGTGAAGCATCGCACTGTTTGACCGGAATGCAGGACCAGGCCTCATCGATGGAGAACTCGCATTGACCTGAGCATTTGCGAAGGTTGGATATCAAAAGTATGTCGCAAAGTGCATCCACGAATGCAGGAGGATAATCAGAGATCGTGGAGGTCGCACTGCATCTACTACAACAGCATAGGTGCCCCAAAGCAGAGAAAGAAGGCGACGAAGAGACCATGATCCAGGGGCTACCACCAACCCCCTTGTAAGCACATGCCGGTACCTGCACAATGTTTTGAAGGCCGGTGGAAATGCAGTGTAGGAAAAGTTGATCGGACCAGCATTGGTTCCAACCAGAAATGTCAAAATGCACCGTTGCACCTGCAGAGTGTGCCACCTTGCAAAGTTGGAGTACCCAACGAGTGTGGCTCTCGCTCCAGTGGGGTGAATAAACCAGAAAAATGGAGGCAAATACACCCTCACCCGCACAACGAAAAATGCAGTTTCTGGCATGTTCCTGATCCAGAGACTGAATGCAAACATGAGGAACTCCAGCAGTTGAGAGGCCAGCACGAAGTACCTCAGCATGTTGTGAAGCCAGCAAAAGGCAGAACTTCTTCGGAAGAACGGGCTGAGGCAGTTCGACCGCCTGAGGTTGAGGCATCCGACGAGGTAAGGATTCGCCAGGCAGGGGAAACCCCCACATACGCAATGCATCAACATCTGATGACTGAAATTCAGCTAAACGCCTGCAGGTGTAGGCCGTAATGACCCACCTGTCGCCCCTGAAGGGCTCAGTGGCGTGCCAAAGACCACCATCAAATGCAAGGGGAGAAGACCTGGTGTCAACCAATGAAAAGTTGATGCACTTCTGTAAGGCTTCGACACGCAAGGATTTATCGCCCGATGAAGATTCCAGCAGTAAACCTCCGCCCGAAAAGTCCCCCAGGGCAACAGTGTAGTTGAGGGTGCCGGGCTCGTTGGATGTATCGCGATGAACTTTTAGCACCTCGTTGTGAGAGATGCATAGAGAAGTCCATGTACCCAATGGAAAGAGCATGCATAACCAAGCATTAAGTCGGCACAAGATGTGCTGGAATTGGAATGTATGATGTGTCAATCCGAAACGCACCGACTGCGAGAAACCACCGAGGTTAAAGTAGGCGGCCTCTGCACGGTCCCCCTCAATAGCCTGCCATCTGTACTTCACAGTTGTGGATGTAAAGGACTGCTGAAGCAAGTCAAGAATGTCAGCATCAGATGTAGCTGTATGACCTGCCGATGGAACAGGTGAGGGTGCATGTGTTGAAAGCCCGGAAAACTGTCCCTCCACAGGTTTCGGGCTGTTTCAGGACTTGTGCATGTAAGCTGGATGATCCTTTCCGCAAGGTCGGCCGCCAACGTCAACAGCACAACCATGTACGAATGCACAGTCATCCAACTTGCAACCAGAGCGAAGGTTCCATCGCTTGCACATCTGCTTCTGTACCCCGTTCTCGTAGAATGAAACCATCCACTTGGGGCCACCCTGGTCTTTGCCGTCCTTGGACTTACCATGTTTGCCCTTGCCTTTGCCACCCTTGCCTTTGGAAGTGGACTTGTCCGGCTGGGTGGTATGACCCGAACCAATGCTGGGCCGTTTGGGCTTCTGAATGAAAACCCTGGGTTGGAGATGACTCTGTAAAATGCAACGCACTTGCACAATCTCATGTAATGCATCATCGATGCTCCAACCTTTGTTCACGAGTTCGCAAATGCATTTCCACGCTTCTTTATCCGCCGCCTGCATTTCGGAGACATTTGGGCTTCGCAGCCCAGACTCTGGCGGCGGACGATGGAATGCAAGCCGAATGAAAAGCTTGTTATACGCCCGAAATGAACTGAGGTGAGCGACTTCCAACAAACAATATGCAAAGGCGATCAAGTCTAACAAATGCGAAAGGAACATTTGCGACACGCCAGTATCAGCGATATCCCTGCTAGGGACATCGTCAAAAATGAAGTCGTCAAGACGTGTGATCTTTTTCGGTCTGGAAGATGTAACATCTTCCTGTTTCTCTTCGCTGAGTCGAAACTTCCATGCAATGTAAGAATAGTGCTTGTCCTGCACGTGCTTGTTGCAGGATGCAAGTAGCCTTGACGAGGGCATGCTGGATGCATCGAGAATTTCGGAGGGATATGAAGCTTCGAATGTAGCTTTCATGGCATTCACTCGATCAATGCTCAACTTCGCAGGAAAAGGCTCTGACCACGAAGATGTACTGAGAGCTCCACCGCCAGTAGCAGGGGGTGCAGACGTGGCTGCAGGTGCGGTCGAAATGACCGATGAAATGCAGCGATGATATGCTGCCTTCAAGCACGCCAAGGTGACAGTATTGAGCAATGCTTGGCCCGGGGCATCCAGGACATCTTTGATGCAATCAGGTCCTCAGGTAATGTTTCCACACCTTCGCAGATGCAAGGAAACGAATGCACCGTGAGCTGAGAAGTGATCTGCCCAGCAATGAGGTCAGGAACTTTTTCCTCTTTGAGGATTTGCTCCAGACTGGGGGAGGACATACTCCCAGAAAGTTCGACCTGGACAAGAATGTGATCAAAATGCAAATAAAAGGAAATAACCTCAGGCCTGTAAAAGATGGTGCAAATGCACCGGTCAAGGGAGCCGCACAGCTGCACTGTATGCTCAGAACTGTTGGTATAAGTTACCAAAGAATGAAAAAGTAATCGTGCAAGGCACACATGGATGCAAGAAAAGCAAACCTCGCAAAGCTCCAAGGCATGACAAGGTGTCAACGTGCTGTGCATGCTCATGCAGAGTGCTGGCAATCGCTGGAGCCAAGAAAGCAAAACGACGTTGTAAGAGTTCGCAGACCGCAGAGGTCAAAATCAGCAGATGCAAGCTGAGAATGCAATCCGAAATGACCGAATGCATTTTGCTCTCCCTCGCTGGGAGGTCTTGTCTAGGCGCCCAATTGGCTGCCATGAGAATGGAGGATGCTTACCGCTACCTCCAGGGCCGTCAATGGAAAACCCGAGCAGCCCAGATTAAAATGAAGAAATGGAAAATGCAAAGCTGAGGATGCATTCAATACCCTCCGCGATGCCAGGACCAATGCCAGCCGGAGTTCCATGCAGAATCATCCCAGTCCTGATCGTATGCATCGCCCGATGTATCCGTCTGCACAGACGCCTTCGAATGCATACGGGCACGATAGCAATTTTTGCAGGAGTGCTTGGTCGATGATGCAAGAAAGTGACTATCCTGAGGCACTTCCGAGCTGTAACCACAGAGGGCGTTACAGCCCGGCGTGGAACACTCCGAGCGACAGCAGACAATTTGTCTGGTCGCAAATGGACACTTGCCAGGCGGTGGCTCAGCTCCATCTTGAATGAAAGTCGGGTTGTGGATCGGATGTATTGGAAGTGCTGGTGAAGCATTGGTCTGGGATGTAGAAGTCGTAGGCTGCGTCGTGGATGCATCAGTGTTCCCGGAAGATGCATCAGGAGGATCCTTCACCGACGATGCATTCGCAGTGTCCCCTGCAGTGGAAGATGCACTGGGCAGCACAGCAGGGGATGCATCCTTACTCACCTCTTTCGTACTCGCCTCAGCCGTGGTAGGCGTCTTCTTTTCCTCCTCGATGCAAGTCTTCTCGGGCTTGGGCTGAGACGATGTAGAAGAGGTAGATGCAGACTGCTGAAAGGACATTGCTGCTATCATGAGCAGCTTTCGCTGTCCAGAAGCTGGACCGTTGCGAACACACGATACGACTTGATGTATATCGGAGTTGTAAATGAAAGCAAGAGCTTTGCGAAGTTCTTCAGAATCACGGATATTGTCCATGATGATGCAAAAATCGCAGAGTCGCGAAATGCACCGTCCAGACTAGAGCCTAAAGTCTATGCAAGAAAGGGTATCACTTGTTCCGTGCAAAAGTAAGAATGTAAAGGCATGGAAGATGTCAAGAGAAAGCCACATGATGCAAATCATCCGGCACTACTTCGTCTGAACACTCTGCTGCAGCGGTGTACAAATGCAAATGCCCGCACTTGCCGACCAACCCGTCGCATCAGGTGAGTCGAAATCCCTCACAATCGCAAGTGCAAGAAGGGATGCAATCTGTTTGTCAGGCGCCCGACAAGATCACGAAAGGTTCGTGAGAATAGAAATGCAAGCTTTGGACTTGCAAAAACGTGATCCCTCAGGTGGGTGAGAGACCAAGTGAAAAGTGCCCCGGCAGCCGCAAGCCGGACGGCCTTCAATGCAAGCATGTATGATGTTGCTGGTGGTTGCACTAAGAAATGCAATCTCCTCCGCCTGGCCAAGATCGTCCTCAGATGAGGAGGTCTCAGCCTCATCAGGAACCTCCTCACGGGCGGAAGACAAAGGCAATGCGAGCTTTACCGGAGGAGGAGGTGCATCTAAGTGCACATCCGATAATGTCGTCGATGAGCCTGGCAATGTATCCAACCTGAAGAAAGTCGGGACTGAAACATGTAAAAGTGCCCCCAAATCGGAGGGCCAATGAAGCTCGGGTTCGCAGGGCATGAACGAAACACCACGCATCAGCGGGGTTCGCGACTTCCAGCCTGTCCGGACCTTATCAATGAAGCTGTCCTGAGTGATAAGGAGGGGGGACACGTCGTCCCGCCCATATAATGCACACGATGCAGAATGTTTGTGGTGGCCCTGAAGATGCCTGGCTTCAAGAGGCATGTTAAGCTGCCTAAAGAATGCAAGCAATGTAACTTTCATGGAATGTAGAGTGTATTGTAGTTCTTGTCCAGGTGGAAGCTGATTCCACATGCAAAGCAAAGCCCTGAGCTTCGAGAGGCACTCTGCATAAGTCAAAGGTCTGATGCAACCCGCCTCTATCATAAAGAAAATGTAGTCCGGAATGGATTGGGCTCCGGGCTGGAGATCCAGCAGTGTCTCAACCGAGAGTAACCAATGAATGAGCCAGCAATGCTGGCGAGGCAACCTCAGCAGACCTGAATGAAGGCAGCCGAAGGCCATGTACTTCTGTGTCTTTGTGCGGTAGGATGCACCCCTGAAACTGTCGAAGTCAATGTACAAATCCGATAACTGGATGTGTTGGCTGTCGCCAAATCGCAGACTGCACCAAATGCAAGTCAGAACACTGCCCGCAAAAGCAGTCTCCTCAAGTGTAAACCGTCCAAACACGATTTGTGTTTCCAGCCAAAGCATGAAAGCAAGTGGAAGAGGCAATGCCTCTTTGGATGCAGTTTGGGACTGCCAAGACCGGGCATGAAACAAACCATCATATAGGTTGGGGAAGCCAGTCGGGCGAACCGTTGATGAAAACCATCGCACCGCCTTGAGGACGTTAATGGAATGTACCGACGAATGATGCCGACGGGACAATTGGAGTGTATGGATCGCATCAATTAACTGCACCTGTGTCAGCAATGCAATGTCAAAGCCAAGATCTGTGACCGTATGCAACAGCTGCCAGACAACAGCAATGTATCTCACCGCTGTCGTGTCCGACACTCGACGGAGCAATTGCTCTAATAAAGCACCTTTGTTAGGGCTGCCGAAAACATCACGAAGTAATGTAGAACACGGCAATGCAAAAGCACAAAGTTCACCCCACATGTGTAATGCACGTGCCCATTGCTTTGAATGAATATCAGTCTGCTTGACCACTTTAGATCTGTCAGTGGGCTCTCCAGAATGAATAAGCTCGATACTCCGCTTGGCGCCAGGAGCAGTGGCCTGATGCTTGTGAGATGAAATACCTGGGTTCACAGACGGAGACCACGATAATGCAGCATGCTGAGGGGTAGGCGAGCTCTTAGAGACCGCCCCAGATTCCTGGGCAGCAGAATGCAATCTCTCAGAAGGGTATGATGCATAAGCGCCACGAGCCGAAGGGACCGGCCGAGGTTTGGGCGAAGCCCTAGGTATACCAAGGGATGCTCTGAGTGCAAAAGCTGGACGAGATCTGGCCGACGCACTAGATCTCGCCACCGAAGGATGCAAGGTCGTAGCACGGCATCCGGACTCACTGAGACGAACCGGGCGAGCCAATGGAGTGGCCTTCGGTTGGGTGTCCAAAACAGCAGGACAATGTGCAGGTGCCGGTTGAGAAAAGGCCGGCAACAAAGGATCTGAAATGTCCCTGACAGCATCATCAAAGGAAAGTCGCCCCACACGAAGCGGAGAGAAATGCAAAGGTTTCGGGGCCAAGAGTGCAGGTGGTGTCTCAGGCACTGGCGAGACCATCCCCCACGACGTAGACCCAGAGTGCTCAGCTAATGCAGAAAGCTCCAGGGAAACATCCAATGGATCTACCAACTCGTAATCCGGATCATACACGGGCGATGGTGGTCGCATCTCGCCTGCGTGGTAGTCCAAAGGAAAAGGAGTCTCGGGTTCTTCGCCCTGTGCAGCCAGAGCAAATGCAGTAGAAGCAGAAATCACAGCTGGCTCATCACTGTCGGAAACCTCTAAAGCTGGGGGTGCAAGGCACTCATCCTGACCATCCTGCAAGGATGAAATCACCGATGCCAAAACTGCTGACGAAGGAGAGGCCCCCACCGAGGTAGAAAAATCCTGCTGAGCCGAGGTCCGCTTCTGGAACCGTTTGACGATGCAACGGGATGGATCAAAATCAGCAATGTCACTTCCCAATGCAGGATCACCAGCATACTCAGGCACTGACGAATCACTCACAGGCACTGACTGGTTCATAATGCAAATAAAGCAACCAATGCAACAAAGCACTGCAAAATCAGCTTGCCTGAAAACCATGCACTCCTCCCCCTATCGCGAGCGGGAGAGGAATGAAGTGAAGCAAAACTCCACACAGATTGGAGGCCTCCAGAGCTGTTCTAGAGGGCTTACAAAGAAAGGCCTGTTAAGCCAACAAAGTTTCTGCCCGCTATGCAGGCGAGTTGGCAGCTGCGAGCCTGCTTGCTGCAATGCACATGGAATGTCATGAATGCAGCAAGCATGCAAAACATTACCAAACACTCGTGAGCAAGCACACATACCTTCCGAGCACATCATAGCGTTGGCCAAGTGCGAAACTTTCCTTCATCTGGAACAACGGCATAGTCGCCCACTTTGCGAATCCTGACCAAGCCTTGTAGATGGATCTGCATACCACGTATGCCATGTACGAAAGTGCGGTCATGTTCGCGTCAATGCAATGGGCATTTCGCTTTCCAGAATAATAGGATGGCTGCATGGCGGTACGTGCAAGTTGTAGCTCAGGATCGATGTTCAAAGACTGGCCGGTAATGAAGACGGGACGACGTTCCTGTGCAATTGCATCTGGTACTGCGTCATCAAAGTCCTCTCCTGGCTCTATGTCCATTTCTTCATCAGGTTCCTGTTCTGGATCGTCCTCCGCGATGACAGATGGTTCTGGGATTTCCTCAGGTTCCGCAACGGTCTCTACCTCCATGGCTTCCTGCTCCTCTTCGGGCGCCTCAGGCACTGCGGCTGCTGCGGCTTCCATTGTCTGAGCAATGAAGTCACTGGGGATCTCCGTAGGAGTCTCCCGTTGTGGAGAGCCTTGGTAATATCCGCTTGAAACAAATTGTGACCAGCAAGACGTGCATCGGGAGAAACATGCTGGAACGATGTTGTAGCATGCCGGGCATACCCTCATTCTCCGTCCATCCTCGTCTCTGCGTAGGTCTTCGGGTCGCCAATTCTTGATGACAAATTTGATTCCTTTGTCCATGTAGTGATGCCGAACCGTGTTCTCCCTGTGGGACTCCAGGACAGTCGTGAGGTCTCGAATGATCTGCTCCTTGCTTGTGTCGTGGGGTCCAGGAGGCATCTCGCAAAGCAATTCCATGATCTTGCTTGGCGTTCGGTATCTCTCGAACTCAGGAAGCAACGGTGATGCATTGTAGTCCAACACCAGCTCTTTCTCCAACCGTTCATCGTAGATCTTTTCCACCAGAGCGAAAGAGTGTGTATCTCGAGGATCCGGGACGCAAAACCATACCTCCTTGACGAAATGGAAAGGTATCGTTCGGCCAACGATCATGATGCCGCTGTCTGTGATACGTCCGTCTTCTCGTGCAAGGTCCTGCGATGGGACATGAAGGACCGCCAATGGCATGTGTTTGGCATCTCGTCCATGTACTCGCATCTTGGTCGTTGCATTCCGTTGATCGAACGGCGCAAACACCCCCCAATAGCTGTGGAGTCTGCCGCCTTGGTTGCCTCGGAATTGGCGCCTATGGTCGAAGTCCCCGTCGGGGTCCTCCGAACCAGGCATCATGCCTTGCGTGACAATGGAATCCAAGTTGCGGCATGCCGTAGCGTGGAACGCGCCTCCAAGACGTTGCAAGAGGGTCATAGATGG
This sequence comes from Symbiodinium sp. CCMP2592, assembly GCA_905221615.1. Taxonomy (NCBI): domain Eukaryota; class Dinophyceae; order Suessiales; family Symbiodiniaceae; genus Symbiodinium; species Symbiodinium sp. CCMP2592. The sequence continues at coordinate 47,633 of CAJNDT010002557.1, forward strand.
AGATATTGCGAACCTGTTCTTGTCCAACTGAAGCAAATTGTTCTGGGGATCTGAGTGTGCAGAGTGGCCACTCGTAGCCCGAACTGCCCATGGCTTCACCCAGCCGTTGCACATGTTCAGGTACCTATGGCCGTGTCGGCAATGATCATTGCTCATGATCTCCGTGATCTGGTCCTGAACGGATACCAACCTGTTCGAACCTGCTGATCCAAGAGTTTCCGTGCCGGGGTCCTTCACCCTCACACCCAGGAACTGCAACCGAATCTTGGCCTTGTGGCGTTTCGTGGCTGCGAGCATATTCCCTTGGAACAATAGCTGAAGTCTTTCATTGTACACTCTCTTCTTCTGTTGGTCATCGGTCCTTGAGACCGTTTCGGTGATGCGTCTGCTTTCATGGGTCCATAGTAGCTCATGCCTCACCAAGTCTTCGATCATCACCCACCCTCCTTCATCACATTTGATGACGCTGTTGAAGGCCACCTGGCACCTGTTGTCAAGCCATTCCGAGCCTGGGCGCCTGGCGATTCTGTGACGCAGGTCAGATTGGATGCATGATAGCGCCCAATCCGCGTTCAGTCTGCGCTGACGGGTGATGTCTCGAAGGACAACTTCGTTCACGAAGTCCCATCGATTGTTGATGAAGCTTGCACCCTTGGTTGGGATCAGGTCAAGAATTCCGCATCGGATTGGCCTTCCGCCGCCGATGGATTCGTAGCCTGCATTGGTGTAGCTGTGAGTGGTATCATCGTAAGCAAAGCTAGAACGGTCTCCTCGTTGAGGTAGCCGTCGGTCGCGATGGTCCGAAAGCTGCTCAATAAGGTCCACCACTCGCTGGCTATTCTCTGGTCCCGATTCCTGCAGTGGTACGCCACAAGCATCATGTAGGCCCCGACGGTTCTCCACATCCGTGCAGAGATTGTGTTTGTTCTCATAACGGATCAAGACCACATCACCCCGTACGGCTTCGCCTCCGCGTCGCGGTCGGGCTTTGGCCTTGGGTCGTCGGTCCGAGGATGCAACACTCACATGGTCTGTGGTGTCAACGTCCATTGGCTCAGCCTCTTGTGGAGGTACTCGACGTGGATATCGAAGAAGGCTTTCCTTGATAATCTGGACGCCTCGAAGTACCAGATCCCGGGTCGCAGCATTTTCTGTGCAATTGGACAGAGTGTGTAGATCACTGCCACAAGCGACACAGAACGTGAGGCGATCGCTTCCGACCGACATTTCGCCCTGAGCGAGTACTCCCACATAGTCCTGAAGCTGCGCGACAAATCCTTCACGAATTGCATGCCTGGGATCAGGGCCTTCTGCACCTTGTTCTTCTTCGGGTTGCGCATCCACATCTACATCCTGTGCAGGTATTGGTGGAGCAACGGAGAACCCTGGATCGTCCGTGACGTTGTCAGCGGCCTGTGTCTCGTCGGTTCTCGCAATCTCTACAGGGTAGATATCACCATCGACGATCACTGTGAAATCAATCACGAGGTCAGCGGACATGTTGTTGACGATCTCAGCGACTGCTTCATTCTTCTTGGGCGGTGTCCTTTTGCGCGGGGAGTCAACCGTGATCAGCTCGATAGCTTCGGCCGACGCGTAGCGGAAGAATGATCTTTCGATTCCCCTCGCGCACGCATTTGCTCCCTCAAGGCCACCCCAATTCGGAAAATGACTTGGGTGTCTCATTGCAATTGTAAGAAGCCCGAGCGCCAGCTCCACCGTGTCACCCAGGAGCTCTTCCTTGGGCAAGACTGACCCTCTGTAGCATTCTTGGCGCTCTTCCGGAGTCAAAAGCATTCTCATGAAACCAGCATAAGCGCAGTTCCCGGCATCGTAGTAGCAGATGTAGCATGTCTTGCCTTCGGAGTCGTACCCTCTGTCCCATGCCAACTGTTTGGCCTTTCCCCATGCCGCGTACTCGATGGCCTGACTGGCTGTGATTCGGAGACCACCGTAGTGAGAAACCGTCTTGCCGATGTCTTCATAGACCATCTCCGCACAAACTTTGAGGAACTCCTTGATGTCCATGCGAGGATCCACAAATTGAAGCCTCAGGTCATAAAGGTGCTTTGCGCAGGCCAAGGTGTACTTCTGGGACGAGACCAAGTCATTAAAGGAGCCGATTTGATGCTGCACCTTCAAAGCTGAAGTGTGTGCGCACCCAATGCAGTGTCTAGGATACCCGTTTCCGGTCGGCTTGAAGAGGGCTTGTGCGTAGCACTCAGCCAACTTCATTCCTTCACATCCAGGGCAATAGAACGTTCTCCCTTTGACATAGCCTGTGTTCGGGGTCGCATAGGTGTCGATCCGGAACCAGTAGTGCCTGTTGTCGTAGTAGGCTTCGGGGACGGTCATGGCGATGTCAAAGTCCTGCCAGGTGACTGTGGACGATTCAGCGACCGTGTCACCCTGGGCACCCGACCTGATCTGTTGCTGCTGTTCTCCCGTAAACCATGTCTGCGAAATCTTGGTGGACGTCTTGACTTCACTCTTGTCCTCCCAAATCTCGACAAGCGACGGGTGAGCGACTGAGTCGGTTCGGACAGTTTCGTCCCATGAGCGAACTTTCGTTGCCTCAACAAAGCACGTGGATACCATCTTCTCGCAGAACAGCTGCTTCTCGTAGATAGCAAAGCCCAATTTGAACCTGACCCGATTGTCCGGTGCTGGCACCTTTTCGGTTGACAGTGTATGCACACCTGATGACGCATGTTTCGTCTGGCTGTACATTCTTGACCAAAACGAAGATCCATGAATCACCACGCATGCTCGAGCCCGCAACTCCAGTTCAATATACATTCCCAGCGCGTGGAAGCCGTTGAACAGAGAAGCTTTCTGTCGAAGGTAATTGCTGGCTGCTCCAACGAACCGTAAGTCGTGATTGATGTTGACAATTGGAGGGCGCGTGGTACGCTTCCCTGCCGCAATGATAGGGTCGACGTACGTGGTCTTGAGCTGTCGCTGCAAGTCAGCGCGAATTGCTGCTCCGTCTCCGACCTCACTCATCGGAAATGATATGTTCTCGATGAGGATCGCCTGGAGAGACAGATGGTAATGCAATGTGACGGTTGCAAGCTGCTCTTCAGTCAAGCCATCCAATGTCGTATTCACAGATTCCAACGATCCTTTCGTGACTTGGAAGTTGTAGTTGGCACCTGTGGTGATCGACGGGCTCACAATGTAGATCTCGCTCCATCCATGCATGCCGAGGTTCTCTCTCACTGTATGCGTTGATCCCCTGGTCCTTGCAACCATGTCAAAGTCTTGGACGAGGATTGTGCACTGAGAGCGCATAGTTGCGGCATCAGGCTTGCCACCCATACCCAAACTATTGCGAAATCCGTTCAGCGTGTTCATGGTGTTGATCCTTGCTTCTTCCGGAATTTCATCGTTGTCGACAAGATCGCTGCCTGCCTCGATCATCACTGCCGAGGTAAGCATCGGAGGAGAAGGAAGATGCACGCACGACACCAATGCCAATGTATGGTACAGCCGTGAATACATCCGTAACCACATTTTCGTACTCAGCTTCACGTAGACCTTCAGGTTGAGACCCTTGTCATCACTTTGAGAGACGGAACGGATCCTTGCCAAATAGGTCACCAGTCTTCTGACGTAATGCTGAATCGGTGTGGTCCCCACGTCGTGGTTGGCCACAAACTTTGGCGTCTCATCAATGGTAGGTGGGTACTCGTCTTGATCACGGGTCGTCGTCAGCAAGCTCGAGCGACAGCCCTTTTCATCGATGTTGACATAATGGTACCAACTTTCCTGAGCGCCAGCGGGGATTGGAGCTTCCTCCCATGTCGGTTGCGATGGTTCCTCTTCCGGTTGCGAAGACGATTGTTGTGGAGGAGGTGCCGCAGAAGATGACGACGCCGATGCCGTTGCCTCGTCCGTCCTTGCCCTCTTTGGTCCGTGGCTAGGGGTGGCTCGAGGTTCGGCAGCGGATCCTTGCGATTGTCCCGGCGTTCTTCCATGCTCAGGGTGCACGATTCCTTCCGGTTCGAGGTTGCTTGCCGTAGGCATCGCAACTCTCCCCGTTGAGTATACCCAGCTAGGATGCCGTTGAAGATTGGGCGGAAATAGGCCATCATCTTGCATAAGCGGACTTGGTGCCCCCATCTGTTGGAATTCTGCTTCCCATATGCCCAACGTGGCGCGTTTGGTAGAGCAGTCGACCACGTACCCAGATTCAACTCCGCACTGATTCCAGGTGTAGCCACGGAACGCATCCGGCAATTGGAAACCGTTCCTGTCCTGATCTGCACATACAGCATCCACATGGTGCTTGAGGAAAGTATACGTGGTGTAGTCGGAATCAGGGAGCACATCGTTGGACCATCTGTAATGCGGGTGTCCAGTTTCTGGATCAACCCATGATACGTAGGAATGAAGCACGTGGAGACAGACACTGAACGCCTGGAGCGAGTTCATCGCAAAGGCGAGCGGATGTCCCATGCCTTGAGGCATTGTGCGCATCATCAAAGCCAGCTGGTGAACGTTGAGTGGCGTGGCGCCATCGTTGCTCGCTGCACATTCCTGGTTGTAGGTCCGTAGTCCATACCCAGTGTGTTTTGCGAACATGTACATCAGCTTGCATACCCTACATAACGTAGGCTCCGCCAACAGGTCTGATTGGTCAGGTGCTCTACCTGACATAGGCAACTTGCGGTAGTAGTCCTGATTCACCGTATACCATTGTTGAATTCTCGTGTCTGTCACAGCCTGGTAGGGCGTCTCCACGGAGTTGATGAGAACGGCGAGGTTGTAGTACCCGTCCGCACTGACGATGTTCCTTGTTGCAGTGTTCAAGTCGAACCGAACTTGCTTTCGTTCTTGTTCCAGTTCAACCACAGCCAACTTTGCATCATCGCGGATCACTTCCTCATCCACCATAAACCTGGTGATGGCATTGAACTTCCCCTCGTAGTCAGCAACAATGTGTTTGAGACCTCCACCAAACTTGATGACCATGGCGAGTATCTCCCCATAGGGTTTGTCCATGTACTCCTCAGGGGCAGCAAATAAGCAAGCTTTGAGGATTTCTCGGACTCGAATGGAAAGATCCCCTCCTGGCGACAGATTTGCACACGTGAACAGCAAGACCAACGGAGGTGCTTTGAACGCTGCCCATGTGCGAATGAGATCATTGTCGACCACTTTGTCTTTCGTAATCTTTGGCGGGAGCGAAACGCTCTGCGACGAATCCCCAGAATACATCTCCAGGAACTTGTGGAACTTCAGAAACGTTCGCATCATCCCACCAGACGGGAAAACTTCTTCGTGGTCCACTCCTTCGAAGGCCAGCTCGTAGGCATTGTAGCTTTCAGCCATGGCTCGGGTTTCGGTCCTTCCTCCGTAGGAGGGAAGTCCCTACACCCTACTCGACTTCACGGTTCCGGGTTCTCCGTAAGAGGCACCCTTCCCCGATCCGTCTGGTCAGACCTTAGTTGTTCCTTAGTTGGGGCTGTCTAATAGCCCCTTCATCAGCGTCTACACACTGATGTTGCTGCCATGCAATGTCCTCAGATTCATGTGCAACATGACTGACACTGACATGAGCTCGAACAAGGCTGCGAACATTCCTCGCAATTGACCGCCATGAAACATCAATGCGCTGCGACAAACTGCTCTTCGAATCATGGTCCAAGCAATCATCCGGTCTCACCATCAAACGATCCGCTTCAGGCATGTTAGAGAACATGATCCTGCGTCCACCACCATCGCCACCAGCACCAACATGATCATCAACCTTAACCTTCGTCACCTTGCCACTTGAAACAAGAGCATGCAACTCTGGCCAAGACCAACATGAACATGAAGAAGGCATGTCAAGCGAAAAATAGACGTCGGAAAATTCCGCACACTTCTTCAGCAGGCGTTTGAGAGATTTCAAGACACTTCTGAAAACCTTGTACTTCCCACCGGAACGTTTCTCACCCCCCACGCAAGCCCCTTCACTACTTCCAGGACCAGCACCTGATCGCAAAAGCGATGCCACGAATAGCACAGGTGTGCGCAGGTCGTTCCGGCACGCATCCTTCATCGTACCGATAAGGTTGTCCTCATCGGCTTTGGAGCTGATCAGCTCCTTGCAAGTTATGCGAGAGCAACCCTTAGTGGACTTAGGCACGGCGTAGCCATTACCCAAGCCACAGAGGTCAACGATCATGCGGTCTGGCTTTCGTCCACCAGCCTTCGACGGCATGGCTACCAATCTCCCATCGCCCGTTGCCTGAAATTTCAAGGCTTTAAGCAATCTCCTGGAGATTTGGCTAGTCAACTCGCATTTATCAGATCGATCCTTAGCGTCCGAATCAGTCATGTGCAAATGTTTGGACGAGCACACATCAGACGACTTAGGATGCAACGCGACGTTTGCGGCAATGTACTCCCATTCATCCTTGCAGTAGCCGAGCTCAACGGCGGTTCCGGGAGATACAGGATCCCGAAAGGTATAACGTTGCCCGTGAGTGCATCCTTGGATCTTGATGCTCTTCCACATGGCATCTTCCTGAAGTCCCTTGTACTGCTTGGTTTCCTGGACTGGTACTCGAGGAGGTACTTCGATGATGATTTGGAACCCCCATGATGCCGCTCTGCGCGCAATTCTTTGGACGACCTCCCCCCATGGGTAGTCTGTCCGCAATTTGGCCCTTTCAGGGTTGTCAGCGATTTTCCGACTCAGCCACGAATTCTTGCCCAACACCCCTGCACCAATGAAGATCACGGAGTTAGGGTTGTCTTTCCTTGCTTCCACCACATCGAAGAGGTAGGCGCACATGGCGTCGTCAACTTCTCGCCCCATACTCAGAACATTTACCTGCAGCCCAGGGTCGTAGTGAGAATCGGGAGCATGCTGGGCGATGCAATCCTTGCCTGGAGCATACTCATTCCACCAGTTCTCCTCATCGACTCCTATCAATGTCCACACCGTCACTGCTTTTGGAGCATCTTTGATAGTGATACGGTACTTCCACCGGCTGTAAGGATTCTTGTAAGTATGGACCAACCTTCCATCGTGGTCGAGGAATTGGATCACCAGGCCCTCCTTGGGTTTGTTTTCGGCGAAATTGACCACGTGGGGCACAATTGCTCCATCATATCCTTGATATTCCCTTTTCTGTTCCGCCGCATCATGCCATACATCCTCGTACACCGACGACCATTGGTCATAACCAAATTGAGAGGCTTGACTTTTGGACTGGCCGTTGAAACAAAATCCCTGGTGCAATGTAAAGCCCTGGTACCCCCCATGGATGGCACGCGCCAGTGTGACAACCACCGCTCGCCATTTGGCGGGCAGGGCGCGCACATAAGACTGGCCTAGAGGCGGTTCAGGAGGAGGCAAAAACGGCGGCGCAAGGACGTCCGCAATAGCGGCGGGGCGCAAATGCCCCCGTACCGGATGGTACTGAAACACAGCACGCTCCACATAGCGGTCGAACTTGCCCGGTTGATCAAGGATAGCAGCACGGTCCTCCATCTGGTGCCACTGCCCTTCACGAAGAATCCAAGTCGACCGAAGGTAACGACCAGGCGGCAACGCGGAAGGCGGCCCCCGCAACATGCGCGGGAACTTGACAACCAGGATGGGGTCCACACTGTCATGTTCTTGCAAGCCTTCCTTACTCGACAATCCAGCACGATACAACACCTGAGGGAGGATCGGCGTCTGCGTGTAAGGAAAACAAGGCACCTCGCTCTTGAACGAGTAGGGCTGTTGACCCTTCTCATCTGTGCTTTGGGTATGAGTAGGGCGCATCAGATCCATAATCTCTTGGGAGCCAATGAGGTCAGGCGGAAAGATGTTGATGAGCTGACACGCATGTGTCCAGGACACGGAATCCTTGAACGACTTGGTGTGTATGTCCGCTGACATCTTGGCAGTGACCTCGTAGGCAAGAGAAACGTAACCTTCCTGAAAGATAGAATGCATCCATCCAATACAGATGCCATGGGTACGCTCCAAATGACGCATAGTCGGATTCTTGCCCGTGCGAATCACCCCGATCATGGTCTGGTTGTCGTCGTAGAAGACGAAGTTGGGGTCTTGCCCCCCAAGCTGCTGCCACAACGTGATAGCAGGCAATCCAAGACGTGACATGGCAAAGTCGGCCGCGACAATCTCGGCCTCAGGTGTGGAATGACTCAAGCATCCCTGCCTTTTGCTAAGTCCCGCCAAGGGAAACCGTGTATGAGAACCTTGAATGTGCAAGTGAGCACCGGAGGTAGATTTCAAACTTTCTCCACAACCTGCATAGTCCGCATCTGCAAACAGCCCGATGGACGAGTCCTCCAAGGAGTTCCCGACCCATCCAATCATCATGTGATGTTTGGACTGGTGCACATAGGCCATGAGATGATGAAGAAGAGCATCCTCCTTCTTGGTCCATTTCGTGATCTTGCGTGCGAGATTGTTGATGCTGCGCAGAAGATCAAAGCGGCAAATGCGCGCGGCATAAAGCAATTTCATGAGAATGCTGGCTGCCTGCGGAGCAAGTGCACCGCGATTAGCCTCGTTGATTTCCTCTTCCTCTGGCGCCTTGGGAATAGGTGGAGGCGGAACGAGCCGACCATCCTTATCAACAGGCATGGTGTGTCCACACCACGTGCATCGATGGCTTTTACCTGACTGTGCCGGAGCGCGAGCTGGGTGATTCTTAGTCTCCTCAGCCGGACTCGGCGATGGTACCGTCTTGAATTTTGTCGGATCGAACCCAGTCACGTCGCAGTACTTCTTGACTGTCATGTCCAGGTACGTCTCCATGTCGTAGGTAACGGTCTGCACCTTCGTTTTGTCATGCAACGTTGCCTCGCCCTTGGAGATGCGACAACCCAGATACAAGCCTAGTGGCGTTTCTTCTTCCAATCGGAGTTCTTGGCGCAGCATGTCCCAACCCTTGGGTAGATTCTCTTTGGGTCCTGCCATCTTGAGATCATCCACGTAGATGACAAGTAAGAGCTTCATTTGCGGGTGGAAATACAATGATGGCCATTCATCGCCAATCGGCTTGAATCCTACTTTCTGTACCGCGGTATGGCAATGTTGTTCCCACATGGTTCCTGCGTCAGGATGTCCATATAGAGCTTTGATCAGGCGACATACAGGCCTACGGAATTTATGCCGTTTCGCAGATGGATGCCAGGCTTCATCAGGCAGTTCAACCCAACATGGAGTCCCGACAGTCTTGCCTGAATGTATGCTTGGATAGCATCCGCCATCTGGACATCGTTGCCAGGAAGGCATCCGTAATAATCTGCCCACCGTGAGGCGTCAAACGTAGCCGGGGAATTCCCAAATCCTGGAACAATGCGGCTTCCATGTTCTGGTCTTTGACCTGATCACCGAGTAGTACACCTCGCCCTTTGAACTTCCTGGCAGGATCGTCCTCTTTGAGCTGATAGTTCTTCTCGTATATCAGTCCATGTACTCGCGCCATGTGTACTTTCTCACCTTTCTTCTTTGCCTCAGCGACGACGTCGTCATATTCACGCGTAGTTGAGAAGTCAAACACCTCTTGGTCCCACAATCCCTTCCATTCTTTCATGAAAGCTTCCATGGCCTTGGGATTGTTGATCATCTCCTTGCGTGTGACGGGTCGAGTGACCATGGCATTGAAGCACGATCCTCCTGCATGATTCTTTTCCCGATGTACGTTTCTGTGAGAAGTCGTACACGGCATAGAAGGAATCCAGTTATCATCCATGACCATATGCGCCGGAACGGCCGGCACAACATCTGCCAAGAATTGTTCTTGTGTATATTGATCCACATAGGACTGTGCCCATGACCAACCATCGTCGTCATCAATGGACACGTTGAGTTGCAGATCAATTTCTTCACATGGAACAATCTTGGGAAAGATCATGTTGTCCAAAATCTTGGTGACTATCTTCTTTCCTATCACAGCCTTCTTCCGGTCTTTCTTGGCAACTCGAGCTTTGTCTCGCTTTTCTTTCTTGTATGCTGCCTTCTTCTCCGCTTCGCTCATCTTCTTCCATGCTTCCGGAGAATAAGAATGGATAGGTCGCCGTGTAGGAAGAGTTCGTCGACCGTCACTTCGGATCTTGTACGGAACTCCCCTTTTGTCGATCTTGCAGGCTTCACCGTCATCGGTGAGATATACAATGCCGTCCCCTTTCTTCCCCGTACTCCAATGTTCAATCTCCTCGGGAGCCAACTTCTTTTCTTTCAAGATCTTGATAATCTCTCCAGGTTCTTCGATGTCTCCTTCGGGGATGAGTCTACCGGTTGGACCGACTTCGCGGGGCGATCGTCGATCTTTCCCAGTGACCTTTGGTTCAGAAGGAGGCGGTGCTGCACGTAGACCCAGCTCTTCGTCTAGTTCTTCGAGTCTTTTGTCTCCTATGGCATCAATAGCTTCATGTTCTGCTGACTTGAAGACTTCGCCGGACGGCTCCGTCTCTATGTCAGATGGATCTATGTCCTGTAAGTCAGGATCTTCTCCGGGATCCGGTGGAGGAAGAAGACCATCTTGATCATCATCATCCCCGTCACCACCATTTCCTCCAGGCGGACCGTCATCACCGTCACCGACGTCTTTTATCTCCTTGCCAGCGAGGTCGACGTTGTCCCTGAGTCCTTCAATGGTTGAATTCATCCTTTCGTACTCGGCTTTCAGGGGAAACGTTATCTCCTCTGGGAAGTAGATAACTTCTGTCTCGTACGGTCTCATCAACTTCCTGGGAACAGATGCGTCCATCGACAAGTTCGCATTGGCAAATTCCTTCATATCCCAAACGCGATACTTCTTGGACCACCCTTGACCAGCAGTGATGATGTATCCGGCGAAAATGCCTGGGATCCCCTTTGGATCGAATTTGTTGCCATATGTCTTCGGCCTTGTGTCCGTCGGCCTAAAGAAGACTTTGGCCCCAAAGGGTATGGCTTTTCCCTCGAAGTCCTTTCCAGTCATTCGCTTCCATGCTGAATCACCATCGCCCTTATTCTCTGCGTCTTGTTTATAAATGAGATATATGAAAAATCAATCACAAATATATTTGCGAATTGATAATCAAATGCGGCAGGCAACACTCGGACATAGTCTTCGTTTTAACTCGCAGTGGGAGCTGACAGATCGGTACCTTGCGAGGCCCAACGGCAGGGTTAGGCCATAAAGAACAAGGAGTGAAACTGGCAAAAGGAAAAAGGCGAAAAGCCAAAGGGTGAGGAGGGTGGGCGAAAAGCGAACTGAAGCCGAAAAGGCAACTGGAAAACAGAGCTTGGCAAAAGTTCAGCATGAAAAAGGGATGGAAAACAACCAAGGTTGGAAAAACCAAGTTGTTGAAAACAAGACTTGAGAATAAAAATCCGTCCTCCTTCGGAGGAAGTTCTTCTTATTCTCTGCGTCTTGTTTATAAATGAGATATATGAAAAATCAATCACAAATATATTTGCGAATTGATAATCAAATGCGGCAGGCAACACTCGGACATAGTCTTCGTTTTAACTCGCAGTGGGAGCTGACAGATCGGTACCTTGCGAGGCCCCCCCTTGAAGAGAACCGCAAAGATCGGTCAGCAAGGATTGCACATTGAAGCGCCGCCTGGAAAAGGCGGGAAAACTGTGGTCGCCCCGCGAAGGGGCATCTGCAGGATTGCTTTCACTGCGAACACGCTCGAACCAGATCGCAAGATCACGCTCTTCTTCAGCCTGAAAGAGGCGGGAGAGAAGAGACTGCACGAAAGGGCAATCGGATTGTCCTCGGATGAGAGCTGCCAGTGAAGCTTCGTTGTCGACGAAGAGCACAATGTCGCAGTGGCGCAGGTTAGGGATTAGGGTGGCACCCAAGACCGCGGCAAGGGTTTCTAGCTCGTAGATCAAGGTAAGTTTACCATCAGGGTTGATGATCTCAAGGTCCTTGGAGGTGACTACTTCACTAAACCAGGCAAGGCACAGACCCTTAAAGTCGTAAACCAAACCACCAAGGCCACCCCCTTGATCGTCGTAGGAAGCGTCAGTGTACACGTGATACACTTGTCGAAGACTCGAGTCTACACACCTTGGTTTGCCAAGAACTACACGGTCCCTCAAGAAAGTCAAGGAGGCCCTTAAGCTAGCACCAACCACAAGTCTGCCGTGCTTTTGACAGAAGTGCGAGAGGTTGCGCATGTGAAGCGAAGCTGATCGTCCAAAGATTTGACTCTCGGCAAACAGGAGTCGCCCTCGTAGAGAGAGAAGCTCATTTTGGCCAACAAAGCCTCGGGTCAGGACCTCATCGATGGATGAGCAGAGTTCGCGTTTGCGGGCCTCGGTATTCTGGACTGAGATCAATCCATTCTTAGAATCAGCCAAGGATATTTGCACTCCTAAGACTTTGGCTACTGCATCAAAACCACTGTCTTTTTCGGAGGACGTTTCCCAGGCAACGATCCTGAAAAATGTTGACTGGACTAAGTCAAGATGTTTTTGCTCGTCGGACGAGCAGGGTAAGACGAAATCGTCAAAATACAGAGACCATGGCAGGATCAGGCTCCGGACTCCGATCCACCAAAGGCCGAAGGCAGTTCTGTAGAATCCCTGAACGGCCGGCTTGCTGCCGAAGGGCAGCACAACTGTCTGGTATATTTCAATTTCCATGCTGTGAGGGTTAAGCACAGCTATGAAAGAATCATACAAAGCTTCAGTGCTTAAAGGAAGTTGCTTATAGGCCTTTCTAAGGTCTATCGTCCTAAGAACAAGTTGCTCGCGCTTGCCAAGTTTCCGGGCCGACCTGATGCGAAGGCACAATGCTGCGACCACAACGTCCACCCCGTGAGGGCAGATCGTCTCGCTAGCACTGTTTGTGAGATTAGCAAGAGATTCCGTGTAATCATCGATTGGTCTCACCTTCTTGATTGACCCTAGCTTGGCATCGGTGGAGGATTGCACTATCCCAAACCTTCTAGTGACTATGGCATCCGGGGGGATGTCCGATTCCTTAAAAGGTCCTTTAAGCCACCCTTTCGCAAGCTCATCTTTCGTAAGCTGGTAAACACTTTCAGCCACCTCGCGGTCGAAACCTTCTCTGGTAGAGGCAAGGATGGCCTTCCTGGCAAGGGGAGTGGCTGCACGAACATCCTCAACGGTAAGCGAGGCAGCGGAAACCTTAGAGGGAAGGACTCCAGATGCGGGTATGGGGCCTAGAAGGTTAAACCCAGTTGAGATGTCCTTGGTCAAGGTTGTGTCCGGGTACTCGGCCTCAGTCAAGAGCGATTTGAAGACCTTCATAGATTTCTTACCAAGAACTGCGGCACAGTGGTCGGGCATGTCGGAGGGATCTGCACGGGAGACCGCCTCCTCGGAGGTAAGCATCCACCTCCTCAACGTAGCAGTGCGTTCCCTGGCAAGGTCGGCAGGTGACTCCTGGGCGCATCGCACAATGGTCTCTTTTAAAATCTTTGGCACACCATTTTCGATACGCCTGGGGTGTAGAGCTCCGCGAGCCTGTTTGACGAACTCTTCTGGGGTCCACGCGATACCATAAGTTCGCTCCTCATGCGGGGCTGCGCCAAGAGAGTGGCCATCGCCAGGCTTCGAACAGGCATCAAGCAGGGCGCCAGGTTTTAAGGAGTCGTCCACAGGGGAGGAAGGGGGGAAACCCGAACTAGCGGAAGGGGCTAAACCCGAATTATCAGAACCAAGTTGTCGAGTAGCACTGCAGGGACCCCCAGCAGACGGCACAGTGCGAATCAGCTTGGCGGTCTTGGGTAGCCGCTTTAGGGAGGGCTTGCACAAGACTTTATCAGGAATGGCCCAATCTTCCGAGAGTTGCTTCGGGGGCATAGCACAAGAAGGGCCAGTGACCGTGATGATGGACTTGTACTCAGAGACCAAAGGCGGAACACGTTTGCCTTTGGGTTGCTTTCCGGAGGCAACCTGAGCGGCTCGTGCCAACGGGAGCCCAAGCTCCTGAAGTTCTGCTGCTGGAAACCGAGCACCCTGGTGTTGCAATTCAACAGCAAAGGCCCTTGCTACCATGGCACAAAGCTGACCAGGGAACGAAGACAAAGGCAACGCCGGATTTGGTGGTTTGCATCCCCCTCCACACGGAAAGCTAAGGCTTGACAGTGCAGGGAAGTTGTGAAGCAGACGCCTATGCTGACACAGCCCGTCGTGCACGAAGCAAGGACTGTAGTGGGTGGAGATTTGCGGACAGGCACCCCGGAGGTCACGAAGTTTCCAAAGGTTGGAGCTGCACGGGGCGTCAAGGCAGCAAAGAAGACCATTGGCGCAACACTCCGTGTAAATGCTTACTGCAAGGTCACTGAAGTTGGAAGGAGGTGACATGTGCACAGCAACAACATTATCCTTCGAAAGGATGTCTCGCAAAAGCGAAATGCCACTGTCAGTGGAAAGATCCAACGGAACAACAGGAGCCCGAGTGTTTCGGGGATGACGATTGATTGCAAAGCCTTGCATGCCGAGGCTGCGCACAGCCGCACACACACCACCATGCCTGGCAAAGATTTCAAGGAATGCTAGGTCACTCGAGGGACGGTTAGAGATACGCAGTTTAACTCTGTCCAAGAAGGGTTGCACAGTTGGCGGAAGAGGCTCCAGCACGGGAGCACCATCGGTACCACACTCAATGGAAGGCAAGGGCACACCCAAGGATACAAGAGCACTGCGACAAGCCAGAGGCATCGACTCGTGTCTAGCAACCGAGAACCCGACTACCACTACGCGAGACCCCAAAAAAGGCATTGTGCAGTGTCTGTGTTTCCAAGCATCGAAAGTGAGATGACTGAGGGAGACCTCGTGTAGCTGTCCAAGAAGTTGGGCACCTGAAGGATCGGTCACTGGATGAGGTCCCTCTCCCTCGAGCCAAAGTTGGCCACCTGAGAAGGAGTTGACCCCAATCAACAGATTGGGAAGGTGCGCGTTGTAGCTGTCGCGATGCAGGGCTGTCTGCGTGTCGACAAAGAGAGCAGCACTGGTGCACTCGAAGGAAGGACTGATGGTTCTGATGAAAGCAAAAAGCAGAGAAGACGAAAATGGAAAGGATTTTACATTAGATCGAAGGGCCGTGATACCACCTTTGGTGTACAGACCCGTGGTCCACGACTGACCGGCACTACCTAAATCCCGAGAAGGCTGAGGAGCATCAAAGGGAAGAAGTGTGGAAAGATGCAAAACGTCCTTGCGCGAAGGAGCGGTGCCAGATGTCAATACACCCAGCGAAAATTCCTCGGCCGGATGTTTAACCTCGGCAGAAGCATCAACCTTGTCAGGCAGCAAAGGAAAAATGTCATCCAAGATGGGGATAGGGGAGCTTGCACAAGGAGCCGGTACCTGAGGTGCCTCGTCAGTGCAGGTCTCCCCGGACTCGCGCGAGAGTCAAGAGGCAGAAGCTGCAGGGCATTCGAACTGGGGGTGAGGCTTCTCGCAGCGCATGCACAAGTGAAGACCGAAGCGACAAGCTTTGCCAGCCTCAGCATGGCTGCACCCCCTGTCTTTGATGTTGTATGCCCAACAAAGTCGCTTGCCTTTCGAGGTCTTCTTCTTAAGGTTTGGAATGTTCTTGAGGGCATCAGGAAGCTGGGACTCTTTGCGAGGCTGGCCGTCAGAGTCCCTCTTGATACCTTTATCAAGGCCCTTACCATTGCCCTTATCCGGATTCGGGGTCTTCTGAGGAGGATCAGGCGACCTCAAAGGAAGGAGGTTGAACAGGACAGCAGGGTCAGTGCGAAGACCCGGGAAGGCAGCATCAAGAGGCAACACGCCGGCACTATCCCTCTTAAGCGTCTTAACCGTCTCAGCCAACTGAACCCAAGCCTGACGATCAGCCCTCAACAATTGCTCCATGGAAACTTTGCTGCACCTCGGAGGGGGAGGCTGAGCCATGCGATCGAACAGAAAGCGGTGCCAAGATTCTTGCACCTGGAAGCTGATGGCACCCATAAGGTCACAGGCTAAGCTCCGACGTGTAAGAGCCTGCCAGAGCTGAAGTTCATTGGTGATCTGGCAACGATCACGACTCTGCTGATCACGAACAGTGAGCTTGGTGCCCCCATCGAGCACGATCTCACGCTTGGGCTTTTCTCTGCAAACCTCCTGTTGCCTGGTGATGAACCTATGGGGCTCCAAGTAAATTGGCGAGTCGGCTTCAAGCATGGAGCCCACAAGAGTGTAGCAGGAGTATGCGCACTCCATCGCGCCGGTTAACTCAAAACCGACAAGCCTGGTCTTTTGAGCGGCAATGCGGCTGGTGCGTTCAGCAGGCGGGAGGTCGTACTTCTTGTCCCCCTCATGCCCTTCGACTGAGAGCTTAAGTTGCTGCACAACACAAGTCTGGCACTCAAACACACAGCGTCGAATGGATGATAAGGCACCAACTGAAACAGCTTCAGGAGTGGCAGTATCCAAAAGCTGACGAAGGGCAAGCTCCGTAGGCTGCACACCCGGGGTGGTGACAGCATAGGCCAATGACGACATCGTCGAGACACCTTTCCCTTTCAGGATCAGCAGCTGTGCACTTGAAAGGCCACATTCCGTGGCAAGTTCTTCAAATGCCGCCTCAGATTTCAGCAGGGACATGGCTGATACTACACGATCCTAGAGCCCAAGCTTCGTGAACGATGCGATGGCTCCGAAGAGGAAGTGGCGAAAAGCCACACAAATCAGCAGCAACTCTCGAGACTGCTCCCGAGTAATGGGTGACAAACCCATGCTCCGAAGAGGAAGTGGCGGAAAGCCACGCACTTTAGAAGCAACTCCCGGAAGCAACTCCTGAGCTTCTGAAAGATGGGTGTCAAACCCATGCAGCGGGAAGCCGCTCATAAGAAGATCTCTTCAAGATTCAAGTGAAGTAATACTTCGCACAGGAAGAAGGGTGACAAACCCGACCATGAAGTCGCACCGGTCAGTGGAAGCGGCGGAAAGCCGCGCGCAACAGTCAGCATGCGGAGGCAGATGAGTGACAAACCCAGTCACGGTTTCTTTTCTCAGCAGCCGACAAGGCGCGTCAGGTTTAGGCAGAGAGGTGCCCAACACATTGCCATTTTTCCTTCTGAAGGAAAGTTAGCACAGCACGTTAAAAGAATTTTCTTGACGCCGAAGGCCCAGCGCACTGGGATGTCAACGCTTGCCCAAGGCAGCATCAAGCGCACCGACAAGGGCGCCGGTGTTGCTAATCGGCTTTCTCTGAGCGCATTGCTTGCAGTCCCAAGCGGTGATCTTGACCAAGGTCCTGAAGGGGCGATGGTCTTTGGTGAGAGGCCTGCCACAGACAAACTTATCATCGCTCGAGTTTTCAAGCATGCGATGCACAGTCTTTGTCCTGCAATGCTGGTAAAGCTTGCATCCCTCCACGACGTGATGCCTCAATCTGCATGCTAAGTCGCTTGCTGCCTGGACCTTTTCATCAGCACTTGTAGAGCTCGAAGAAGAGCTGGAACTCGAGCTCGATTCAGATTCTGAACCGCTGCCATCTCGGTCCCCCTCCGCATGGGGATCATCAGAAGCCCCCGTTTCGGGCGGAGGGTCTGAGAGACCCCGGGGCTCAAGCTCACTGCCACGGCTCGCGTTGATGAAAGCATCGACGTCGGCATCCTCCAGCTCTTGGTTGCGGTACCACGCCAACTCCTCATCAGGGCCAACCTCGCTGCCCATGCTCACAGGCTCTTGGACCTCACCTAAGGCGCCGAGGCAGAGGTCAGGGCTGAGGGCCCCATCAGAGAAACCAGGAAGAGCATCAAGGGCCGGCTCCACTCCTGGATCATCGACTTGACGGACAAAGCGGCCAGAGCGTGTGCAATCAGGAAGGAAAGCTCCAGACCGAACGTCACATAGAAGAGACCACAGCACTCTCAAAGGCCCAGCCTGAAGATCTCTGCTGTAAGTGGCCACGCTTTTGCTCTTAGGCATGTGATGCCCAAGAATGGCCCTGTCATCCTCAGAGCCGCCCCATTTGGCCAACCAAGGAAGTAAGGTAGACTTTGCTGTGTGGCCGGTGAAGTGACCTCCGAAGAAGGGGAGATCCTTAAGGATGCCATTGATCCACACCACGAAGGCTTCATTCTTGATTGGATGGTTGAGCAAGGAGCCCACAGACGTGGGCACACACAACAGCGCGGAACCATCGTCCTTTTGAAGAAGGTCTTGATCCACTTGCCGTGCAACCTCCAAGAAGTCAAGCCCCCAGATGCGAGGCCCAAGTCCTTTAACGTGAGCCACAAGAGGCAACCTGAAGCCGAGCGCATTGCTAAGAGACTTAGTCTTATGACTATAAGAGTAACACTCCAAAAACCCTTCGGCGCAGTCTGCAGATGGCTCTGCAAGGTCAAGCGTGAACCTTGACACGGACTTCAAGTCGCCTAACCTCGCCCTGGCAAAGATCGCGAAGAGCATGCAACCAGCGGCAAATCGGTCCAAAAGTGCATTGGATTCGGATGCAAGGAAACCCTCGAGGTGAAGCACTTCTGCAACGAGAAACGAGCGAGCCTGCCTCCTGGGAGGCTTGTTCAATCTCTCGCGACGAGCACGTCCTGTCAGGACCGGGTCAGACCGGAGAGGCTCATTATTGAAAACACCAAGGACATAGATCGCAAAGTTGAAAGACTCAAGGTTGCTGGACACTGACCCATGCCCTTTGGTTTTCACTGCAAACTCGGTGTATTGCCGCACAAGATCCGAAGAAAGGGGGAAGCCTATGCATCCTGTGTCGTTGCACCAAGTGACGTACTTGGATAATTGCCCGTACCTTTTCTGGAGGGTAGACAGGGCTTTACCCCCAAGTGCATCCGAGACAAGTTGCGTTCCCTTCTCAAAAGACTCCTTGGCAAGTATCCCCCCTAGCCTAGAACCCGAATAAGAGTGCGACAGCAACACATGGAACCGCTGGCAAAGCAGCTCACGTTTATCAAGAGGGCTGATCGGAGCCTTCACCACTCTGACCTTTTGAGAAACGGCTTTAAAGAAGCTGCAGGATCGAGGCTCCGGCTTTGCGAGCTTCTCCGCTTCACCCAGGCTCGAAGCTGAAGAAATGGGAATATCAAAAGGAAATTTCACTGAAGGGATGATCGGGGCAGCATGCTCCGGGCAGAATATCTCTTTAAGAATGCCTGACTCCCACGGTAGCTCCAGTTCACTGGAGCCCGCAACACTGTGACTGGACTCAAGCAGCAGACGGTCTATGCTCTTAAGGAACTCAGAGCGAGACCCCGGGCCTGATGTCGCAGCTGAAGTCGAGGAGCCCCCAGCAGAAAGAGACTGAGGCTGCATTTTGTAGCGTGTTTTGCAATGATGCCTTGCTAGGCCAGCCTACGGCAGCAAAGCCTGAGCACGGTCAAGAATCGTTCCAGCAAGCCAACACGAGCTTGCGTTTGGGCTGCCTGACCCTCCAAGAGGTCCAAGCGATCTTCAAGTGTTCTTACTCTACTCTCCACAATGTTGCATTCAATCTGAAGATCGGAGAGATGTGAACTAATCGCTTCCCAGGTGGAGCTAGAGGAAGCGCTCACACTGGAAGGCTCAGAGGCAGGCAAATCAGGAGGCCTTGTTCCCATCTGGCGCCCTCCGAAGGGGCACCGTGCACGAAGCTAAAGCCTTGAAATTAGCAGCTCGAACCTCGCTAGAAAGAAGTGACAGGACTCTAGAGGCCTCACCGAAAAGCGAAAAGCGAACTGAAGCCGAAAAGGCAACTGGAAAACAGAGCTTGGCAAAAGTTCAGCATGAAAAAGGGATGGAAAACAACCAAGGTTGGAAAAACCAAGTTGTTGAAAACAAGACTTGAGAATAAAAATCCGTCCTCCTTCGGAGGAAGTTCTTCTCCACGTCTTCAACGTTGAGGTTCTGCATCACGCAATTAAGCGCAAAGGACCAGTATTGCGCGGGCAATCCGGCGTGTAGCATGGATGCTGCGACTGTGTTGATCACTTCTTGATTTGATCGTTCAGCGAGTGAATTGTTACTGGGTTTCCCTGGAAGGGAATGATCTATCACGATCTTCAACTGCGCCATAGCTGAATCGAACTCTGGTGCTTCATCACTGTACGCCATATGAATCTTGCGTCTTCCCATTAGACGTCTGATGGCCATGACGACCTCGTCAGTACTCCTTGAAGCCGTGGGAATCGCTGCGATCATTTTGGTGGCGATATCTCTGATGACTAAAACCTCACGTGCTCCGTCATCGAGTCCGATGCCTGCTTCGGCGGCCTTGCGCATATCGAGGAAGTCGAACGTCACAAGATCTCCCCAGTGTTTGATCACACGTTGAAACGCACCTCGTTGTGTTCGCAAGTGCTTCATCTTCGCGCGTATGCACGATTCGCAATATGGATTGCGGTAACGATGGGTACACAGATGGGCCAACGTCTTGGCTTCGGCTTTCAGTGTTCCGACTCTGGCCTTGCGGCTCGGCGCACCGTCGCCTTCCACATCAATGATCACCTCATCATCACCATCCAATGGAATTTCACCCACTCCTTTTCCTTCGTCGTCGTCCGGAGGTCGTCCGGCCTCGGACTCTGGTACTTCTTCTATAGGAGGTTCTTGGGGTTCAGGATCAGGAGGTCGTTCATGATCATCACCTTCTTCTTCTGCTTCAATCTCGCTCGGTGCAGCTTCAGCGGCAGCTGCGACGCTGACGTCAACATTGCCCGCTGTTAGCGCACCCTTGAAGATTTCGGTGATCGCTTTGGCCTCCGGATCATCATGAACCAATGACTTGGAACTCCCGGCACGAACGTACGGGATGTCACCGTTCACGAACAGAGATATTCTCTTGCCCTGCGGGTTGATCATGAATGGTTCCCTTCCGGGTGGCCACACAAACCCGTAGTTGAAGTTCATACATCTCTTGCCTATGGAAAGCACCGACGGCGTGTCGTCCAACACATAAGCGTTGATCGGTTCCTCGAACGACTCAGTCTGGAAGTTCGACACGAGATCGGTATCGGTGATTCCATTGGCTGTCTGAAATGATATGGGCTCTGGAGTCACGAGTGTCTCGAGACTGTGCTTCTCGATCTTCTTCTGAGATATGAGGTCGTGGCCACACCCAGTGTCCATGAGAAACTTGATCTTCTTCTTGAGGATGACTGGTTGAACCATGCATTTGAATACACCTTGATTGATGATCCGTTTGCTGTGCGCAGCATCGAGTTCACGCTCAACGATGGAATCCTCACCGTCGTAGAAAGAAACTTCTTCCACTCGAGACGTTCCTGGGATTCGTACGAATGAAACTCGATCTCCGCATTGATCATCATCGTCGTCAACCATGTCTCTCATGATCTGTGCCCTCAATCTCGCTTTGTGCTTGGCGAATTCCAAGCTCACGGCGCGGTCCTCATCATTGATAAACGCTTCCATGTCGACGTACTTCACCTTCCGCTCTTTGTCCTTCTTCGATCTTCTAGGACACGAAGAAATGAACTTCACGTCATCGGCGAATGTCACATTACGCTTTATCTCTTTTCGGGTCGACGTAGTCGTTCCCGAGGATTCGTCATCTGTTGAACAATCCGAATCAGCGTCGCTGTCAACGGATGGACAATCTGACTCCTCCTCATCTTGTCTTGAAGATCGCTTCCATATAGCCGGGGCTGATGGATTCCACCTTCGACACAATCTGATGGCGGGTGCCGCAGGGAGTGCCTTGGCTTTGGCATTCGGCTTCGCTGGAGCTGCCTTCGCTTCGGATTTAGCTTTAGCTTTTGCCTTTGGTTCCGGAGCTGGGGTAGCTGCTGCCTCATGCTTGAAAGGACAATTCTCTCTTGAGCACGAGCCTGTGTTCTTGAACGAGTAGCATATCTTGTTTCCTCCTCCTCCAGATGGACTTGGAGTTCTCGTCCTTGGCGTAAAGGGTCGTTCTGGAGTCTTCTTCGAGTGACTGAATGGACACTTGTCACCATTTCGACACCCTGCATCTGTGAAATGGAACTTGCAGCGGATTTGCTTCTTGCTCTTGTCACCTCTGTTGTCCGCTGACTCACTCCTTGTCTTCTTCTTGGGCTTTGGCTTGGTCTTCGCATGACTCTTCGCTTTGCTTTGGGGTAGTACAGGTGTTGCTTTATCCGGCTTGGTCGGCGAAGCCTTGACCTTTGCGGATGGAGCTGCGTTAGGCGTTGGTTTCTCAGGTACCTTGGCCGGTGCAGCAAGCAAATCCTTGCCCTCAAGCATCTGGCGCAAGCCAATTTGGGTCTGAGTGAGATTTGATTGTTCTCGTCTCCGCATGATAGTACGGTCAATGATCTTCATCAGGTTGTCGTACGATCGGTCTTCATGATTGTAGGGCAAGTGTTCGTAATGCATGCCCAACTCCATCTTCATTGCGGGCGAGTCCTTGATCTTGCTGTACAAGCAATCACGGAGAGCTGTTTTGGATGGAATGTCCTCTGGTCTCATCCGTCCCAGAACTTCCAACCACGTCTGCTTGAACGTATGAAGTTTGTTGTCGCCTTGGTACTGGAGCTTCACCAAATACTCGAGAGTGATGATCATGTCGAGACGATCGTGCGTTCGAAAACTTTCATACATCATCGCAATGATTTGTCGTCCTTTGATGATCTTCCCGTCGGGCCTGCTGATGTAATCGTTAGCCTTCCGGTTCACCTCAAGGTACAGGTCAGCTGATTTGTCACCACCGGCACGTAGCATTGCGACCATGGCGATCCCCAATTTGACGTCTATGCTCTTGAACTTCTTGTGTCCTGAATCATTCAATGCTTCGACATCAGGGAATGGGTTGAACGCTGGTGCCAGCCATAACATCCAGTCCTCATGATGTGGGTCGGCTGATGCCCCTAAGACATTGGCCGTGCACACGGATCGCCAGTTATTGAGATGAGTGAGAGTAGGCCATGGAGGAACGGTCACTTTGTCGGCTTCCCTCCTGGAAATTCTCACCTCTGTGACTTCAGGATCCGCGTCTCCATCGGGATCACGCGCATGCGAGCCAGGATCCGATTCAGGTTTGCCCCCTCCACCTTTCTTCTTATCATCATCGTCATCATCAGGCGGATCTGGAGGATCATACCCCGTGCCGGTTCCTTCATCGTGCTCGTCCTCTCCGTTCTCGTCGCCAGCTTCATCACCGTCATCGTCTCCATGGTTTTCCTGAATCGTTTCAGCGAATAATCTCCACTCATCACGATCAGCTCTGAGACGTTGTTCGGCTTTCTGGGCCTTGAGTACTTCGCTTCGTAGATCAGCAATCTTCTCTTCATACTGTTCTGCGACCTCTTTCTCGATTTGACGCCTCCTTGCCTCATGGATAGAATCGTCATAGGCGAC
This sequence comes from Symbiodinium sp. CCMP2592, assembly GCA_905221615.1. Lineage (NCBI taxonomy): Eukaryota > Dinophyceae > Suessiales > Symbiodiniaceae > Symbiodinium > Symbiodinium sp. CCMP2592. The sequence goes on from CAJNDT010002557.1 coordinate 70,881, forward strand.
AGGGGGACCAATGAGGTCGTTGCCCTTCGTAGATGCGGTGATACCGTCGATACCAACAGGTCTTGAGGAGCTGGCAGATGCTGTGGACTTCGATCCCAACATCCCGCGATCCTCCAAGAGTTCACGTAGCTGTCGATCACGCACGGCTGCCGCATCACTTCTCCCATGAGATCCGCTTGGTATGCCAAAGAGAGTGGCTGCACTAGGCGTGGAACGCGCAAGTGCTGGATTGCTAATACCTGGCACGTAGTGCTCGGGCATTGCATCCGCCACAATTGGCGTTGGATTGCGGCCAGTGAAGAAGTTTCCACCGGTAAATGGAATTCCATCCATCGCAAGGATCTTGTCCTTATCCGATTCCGAGAATGCGAACTTCTCTTTGGCGACTGGACTAACTTGACTTGGGGAACGTATTTCAGGGGATCGTACCTCACCTCCTACGGAAAATGCAGGCACTACTTCCTTTCCTATGTGTTCCCAGCCAGACTCAGTAGTCCTCGAAGACATGGGCATGCTCGAAGGCCGCGTCGCTCCACCATAGTTGGAGTTCCGCGCTGCCTCCAATTCGCTGCGTGTTCTCGCTTGAAGATCTTCCTGTGCTTTGAGCGTTTTCCTGAGTTCACTCAGCTCGTCGTGCAAGGTAGGCAGTGCTCGCCTTGCATGATCTTCATTCTGATGAAGTCGATCCTCTGCATCTTGCATCCTCCTCACAGCCATTTTGCGGTACTCTTCCTCTTCACCAAGACGTTCACGAAGCCGAAGTCGTTCTTGTTCAATGGCTGCGCTGTTTCAAGCTAGCCCTTGGATCTCGTTCACGGCCCGCAACTCCTGATTCTTGACCAAGTGGAATCGTTCCTGCATTGCTTGTAAAGCTTGTTCCGAACTTGCTGTGTTCGACCGGAGGAACAAGTTCTTTATAACCAATGTGACTTCATGTGTCATGCGGGCCTTTCTTTAAGTCCACTCAAATATGTCCTTCAATCACATATGTATTAAAAGTGGAAATGAGACCTGTTAGAGAGCTTACGAGCCTCAGAAATAGCAGCACTCGGACAAACTACGCTCGACAGAATCTTTTCTTTCGGTATGGCAAAGCCTCTCGGGGAAAGAAGTGCATGCTCATGATCCCCCTCGGGATCCCATCACATGTTGGCACTTCGCCAACAGCCCCTCCGGGCTCGTAGAAAAGTTATGGGGCATCTTTCACCCCGCAAAGTTTGGGTGGGAGTGGTGGGTACAAACTTTGCTGCACGGAAGGTTCCCGCCCACCCACCCTATGTTTGAGCATGCGCGGAACAACAAGGATTCGTAAAAGTTCAAGTGGAATCTCATGACACATGAAGCGGTTTCGAAAAACTTCTTCAAAACTTTCGAAACCTACCAAAAAGGTTATAAAGCCTTATGGGACTAGTTTGTGATTTTTAGCGTCCCAAAAACGGCTTATAACCAATGTGACTTCATGTGTCATGCGGGCCTTTCTTTAAGTCCACTCAAATATGTCTTTCAATCACATATATATTAAAAGTGGAAATGAGACCTGTTAGAGAGCTTACGAGCCTCAGAAATAGCAGCACTCGGACAAACTACGCTCGACAGAATCTTTTCTTTCGGTATGGCAAAGCCTCTCGGGGAAAGAAGTGCATGCTCATGATCCCCCTCGGGATCCCAACACATGTTGGCACTTCGCCAACAGCCCCTCCGGGCTCGTAGAAAAGTTATGGGGCATCTTTCACCCCTGCACTCTTTGCCCCGTGACTTTGAGAACTCTGCCGCTGATGAAGCACACAATCCGATCTTCAAAGTACTCGCCGAACACAGGGAACCTCCAGTCGGACCTTGAAGGTCCATCGCCTGGATTCGACTTGCTCGGGACCCGAGCGAACCACGAGATCGCCGGTCCCAGCGAGTCGGCACACTCGTAGTGAAGCAAAATGCTCCTCCATAGATCATCGCGTGAAGACCCTTTGATCATCGCAGACAAAACTCCACTGTGGTCCACGTAAAAGACGACCCTCTGATCATTCAGAAAATCTTTCCAGACATGTCGGGCCGCCACCACCGCGAAAAGCTCGGTAGGACCTATCAAGTGTCTCTTCCCCAGTCCCGCCCATTGCTCGACGACCGATTCGTCCAGGTAGCACCCGAACGCCCTCGTCTCATAGGAACCAGTTGGAAGCACCCGATACATGACACCTCCGATTGAGCAGCTAAACTTGTCGCCCAGCTTGTCGCATGCACCATCAGTGAAAACGAGAGTCTGGCCGCCAACGGGAAGAACCTGGATCTCGCGTGGCCGGCCCTCAAGCATCCTCTCCCTCAAGCTTCTGAAGACAGTAGCGTCTAAAGAAGATAGAACGTGACGGTGACGAGCACTCGAAAGCCAGCGAATCTGAGCCAAAGCCAAGCGTCCCTGTCGGCCCATCAACTGACTCTCCGAAAACTGTATCCGGCCAAACAAAGAGGGGATCTGCTTTGGATCAATACAGCCATCCGCAAGGATCTTGTCGATCGAAGAAGCAATTTCCTTGGATCTCTCAGGCTTGTTTCTGACCCTCAGCACTCCGCCCTCCGTGTCAGTCGCGTCCAGTCGGACGCCCAAGACGTCGGCTGTCTGCGAGAAGGGAAGGTCCTTGTCGCTCGCCCAGTCAACTCCAAAAAGTCGCAGCGCTGCCTTCACTGAGGAATCATGGTTCTCGGCAAGGGCCCTGACCTCCACCGACGGAAAATCGTCGAAATAGCTCGCCGCAGCGAGCTTCAGCTCCCAGAGAATCCTTTGCCACAGCCTCGAAAACCTGTTGAACTGCCCGACCGAAGCCAAAGCCCCGAACGGCAACACGCGGCAGACGAATCCCTTTGTTAAGCCGTCCGCTGGATCCTTCAAGGTCACCACGCACATCCGATGATGTCCTGGCCGGATAGCAAACTGTTTATAAGCTGAGCGCAGATCCGTAGTCTTCAAGACCGGCGAGCAACGACGAGTGTCTTGCTGCCAATACGAATGCAAAGGACCAGACAAAACAGAGCCGTCGGATTTCCGGAAGAAAACTTCGCGTCGGCCCAAGCTGGCCCTCATCAAAGCCATACAGGCCCAAGTGATTTCATCAAGCGCGCGCAAACCTATCCTCTCCATCACTGTCCAAGCTTGATTGACGGCATTCTCGGACAGGTCGTCGATGGGTCGCAATTTGTTCTTTTGCCTGATGGAGAATCTGCGCACAGGTATCCACTTTGAGTCAAACATGTTCTGCAGTTGTTCCCACGTGTAGGGCCCATGCAACCAGCCTTTCTCATCGGCTTCAGCACAAGTGAGATCCCAGAGCTCCTGATCATCCGGGTGGCTCGCATCTCCCGACACCTTGCCCCACAGGGCTGGCTTCAAGAACTTCGCATGATCAAGCAACTCGTCCACGGACATCGAAGAGGGTTTCGGATCCACCTCGAAGATGCCTGTAACCTTGGCCTCACCCACAAGCTCAAAGCCGTTCTCGATGTCGTCGATTATCGTGGCATCAGGCCACTGCAAGTCTTCAGCCACACGTCGCAGGAGAGTCAAGTTCTTGCGTGCAACTATCTTCTCGACATCTGGGTGAAGCCTCGCGTGCAAGGAGGCCTCTGCTCCACGAAGTTCCTGAGACCACTTTTTCCATTTCGTCAAGGTGTCCAAGCGATGCCTCATGACAGCCAACGGCCCTTTGGTGAGAGTGAACGCAAGAATCTCGAGCATCTCATCTGGCACTGCCGGAGACAAGTCGAAAGGATGGGACAGAGTGACTGCTGTCCTGACGAACTCATCCTCGGTTCTGTAAACCCCAAAAGTAACCCTAAAGCCCGAACCTGAAGGACCCTCGCCCCCTTGCACAGGCACCACCTGAAGGATGCGGGCACCAACAGGCACCGATTGAAAAGCGGCCGTCAAGGAATTTTTGGCATCATACCTGAGAGCATCCATGGATGGAACCTGCAAAGTGACACGATGCTTGTATTCAGGCATGAGCGGCGGCGCCTTGGAAACCTTGGGTTGGCGTTGCACTGCAATGGAAGACCGATGATTGGCCGACGGCTTGACGGCATCAGGAGACACAGCAAACCCTAGGGTCCCCGCGAAAACAACTATCTGGGCGGCGAACCGACTGCACAACAAACGCGGTCTGTCCCGCAGGGAAGTCACTGACCGGAAAGTTTTAAGAGGTTTCTGACTTTCGTCACACGGCACAGCAAGGGCGCTCAAAGTCTGGACGTTAGTATGCAACAGCATGTGCTGGTGTTGCTCGCCACCATGGGCAAGCAGGTCGAACTTTACGACATGCGAGGCAGGCAGCGCCAAAGTCGCCCACAGCCGGCTGCTTAGCGGATTCAAGACTCCCCATCCGATATCAAGAGTGGCGAGCAATGCCAAGAATGAGCTGAGCTCGGAAGCCACCTGGGCAAAACCTTCGGGAAGGTCGCCTGAAGAGGCGGCCACAGTGGGGGCGGCAAGCACGAAGACGACCCTCCTAGCGAGCACAACCTTAACTAGGAAGTCCCAAGAGGCAGCCTTCCTAAGATCCAGCGACACAACGCTGAGCAAAGCTCTCTGCTTCAGGTGCGGTTGCTCGATCGCGAGCACATCGAATCCGGCTGCCTTCAGAGAGGCCCCGAACTCGCCTGCATTGCAAAAGAGGTCAAGGCACAGCAGAGAGGCGGCTTGCAGTTGAGCCGGGAGGGCATCACAGGCTGCATCCACTTGAGAACTTCTGAGGTCATGGAAGGTACCCCTGACCTCGATCAAATCCGGACTGAAGTTGGGCGGCGTCTGGGGCACAGGGAAATCAAGCTCAGCCAAGCGCGCCCTACAGTCCACGTCAAGCTCCTGAACCCTAGCAATACAAAAACCAACTATGACTACGCGTCGGCCGCTCCACGGCCGGGTAGCGTGCACATGGCTGCAAGCATAGAAGGCCTTCGGTCCGGAGGCAACATCGATCAAGATGCCGCGCTTCGTAACACCATCGACCTCACAAGGGAAAACGCCCTGAGCTGACTCGACCCAGACCTCTCCTTTCCGAAAATTGCTGAGTGGCACAAGAATGTTAGGGAAAGGAGAGTTGAAGCGGTCGACATGAGGCTCCGTCTTCAGGTCTGAAAACACACTCAGAGTAGAAAATTTCATTCCCGGGGCAGCGCGTTGCACCGCCTGAGCGAAAATCTTTGAAGCCGCCGGATGTTTGCTGCAGTTACTCCTGAGACCGAGCAGAGGCCCCTTCACGTAGGCACCAGTCGAGAAGGCCGCGGCTCCATCGTCACGAGTCTTGCTCAAAAGCGGCTCCTGAGGAAGCATGTCAAACAAACGAATCAACTCCTGGGCCGTGGGATCCCTGTCCAAAGACAGAAGCTCCTCGGCATAAGAGTCCGCATGAACCTTTGGATCGAGTGGGTTCGATCCCTGCTCTTCAAATGGCATTGCTTGGGCCCCTTCGGGCGCACTCAAAAGAGGCTCATCCCCTTCGGGATGGGCCTTAAGCACTTCCTGGATTGCTCGAGAATGGCCTTCGCCACTCCCAGACCCGGCCACCGAATCTTCCGTACTCGGGGCCAGGCTCGCACTTGATAGTCAAGCGCCCGCCTGCTCGCCATCTTTCGGCTTCTTGGGACACTTGATAGCGGCGTGGTTCATGCCGCACTTGGGGACTGCACAGATGTGCAATCCCTTCTCACACTTATTGCCGGTCACCTTGTTCGGGCATGACCCCAGGTTAAAGGCATAGCAGATCGGGTGTCCTTTCGCGGTGTGCGAATTGCACCCACGAAGCTCGCTCGGCATGGCAACGAAGCGCTTCTTTCCTTTGCCATCTTTGCCCTTGCCTTTGCCTTTATACGGTGACTCCCTCAGTCGAGCAGGCTCACTGGGACCGTACGAAGACGAAGGGCCGCCCTGTAGCGGCTGCATCAACGACACCACCTCGTGCATGCAGCTGACTGAATCTATGATGCCATCGATCGGACGACCTTTGGCATCCGACTGGATGCCTGTGCGCGTATGGTCCTGAAGCTCCAGAAAGAGCCTCGAGTCTGCATTCTGCAACTGAGTGAATGTGACTTGCTGGTAACCCGGCGGAGGTGGAGTCAACCTCGCCTTCATCAACTTCTGATGCCACATGTCAAGCTTTGTGAAAGAGACAATGTTAGCTTGATCGAATGCAAGAGCACGCCGCTGCAGGGCCTGCAGAAGCATCACCTCAGTGGATGTATCGGCCACCTGATCTTTGGCCTTGTTTTCCACCTTAAGCTTACCACTCTCGCCGTCAATCGAAAGCTTCAGGTCCTTCTTACCGTCGCCTAGGAGCTCTTGTTCCCGCGACGTGCACTTCGACCAAGGCACATACTGAATCACATTGGCCTCGTACTGACCGACGCACAGGTCGACCAAGGCCTCTGATGGTTCCGAGGAACCTTTTATCGTGATGCCAGTCAACTGTGAACGCTGGCGCTCAATTCTCTCAGCCCTCTCGGGCTGACTCAAATGACGAACTGTCGGTTCCTCTACCCTTTCGACCTGCTGTCGCATCTCCGAAGTGACAATGGCATAAGCTTCATGAAATACGGCTCTGTTATTTCCCAACGAAACTTCCGTTTGCGCGCGTAACGGGAAACCCTTAACCGCGCTGCAGTTAAACCCTGTGCAAGCACTCTCTTTTTTTTCCTCCTAGCGGACATGGGGGGTCAGTTCGGGCCCGATCTTCGGGCACTGAAACGAAGGATGCCGCTGGCATCTGTCTGAAAAGAACGACCGCTGGTCGCAGGTAAGGCGAACGACTGGTTCACCCCCCTCCTGCCCCCTACCAGGGGTGTCTCAGTACTACTGGAGACAAAGGTGAAACTTTCTTCGACCCACAGGGTCGCTGCAGTCTACTACTAGCTACTCTGCGTTGTTGACGGCCTACGGCCTATGTACAGCAAAGCACGCTGTGCTGAAGATGAGATCTCTGCTAGAGATAGAACAAGGAGCGCTGCTCCGGCAGCTCTGCTGCCACAAGCGTGGTCCCAGACCCCGCATACTATACAGGGTGTGGTGGGTGGGATAAAAACTTTTGGATCACAGATCCACTTCAAGCCGAAAGCTGCACGGCAAAGTTTGTCTAGTGTTCACAACACACAAGTGAAAACACTGTTTTCCTTTTACGACAAAACTTTGTCTACACTTTCGGCGGGAAATAAAACCCATTCACGCACGCATGATGGAAGCTTATTTCCCAACGAAACTTCCGTTTGCGCGCGTAACGGGAAACCCTTAACCGCGCTGCAGTTAAACCCTGTGCAAGCACTCTCTTTTTTTCTCCTAGCGGACATGGGGGGTCAGTTCGGGCCCGATCTTCGGGCACTGAAACGAAGGATGCCGCTGGCATCTGTCTGAAAAGAACGACCGCTGGTCGCAGGTAAGGCGAACGACTGGTTCACCCCCCTTCAAGGCACTCGAAGCCTTACTCACCCCCCATCTAGTCCGCGCCGAGTGACAAGGCCAACAGCACTGCGTTGGGAGGAAGGAATTAGCGCTCTGCGCCAAGTTTCTCAGTCTCTTCCCACCAGTCTCTGCTGGGGCCATCAGTAATGTTGCTGACGGTGGGCACGCGGAAGAAAGCAGCCCTGCACTGCAGGGACTCCTCCACGTCGACTGCCTGCGATACTATCGCGGCGCCTGCCGCCTTCCTTGTGAAGGCTTTGTGTAGGGATGTACGCGCTGCGTCATTGTCAATCCACACGAACAGGTCACTGCCTGCTATGTGCTTCGCCCACAACTGTAGGCTCAGCAAGTATGGCGGCAGCTCGCACTCGAAACGAGCTGTTGCTTCTGAGCTCTAGCGACCCACTGGGTCGCTACGTGGCGGCTAATCTGTAGCCCCCAGGGTGCTTGCGATTCCCTTGCCTATGGGCACTGCTCCAAGGCCGCACTTGGGGAACAGACGTGGGGATTCACACGACGTTTATGCCTGCAAAAGAGCAAGGGAGAGGGCCCTTAGCAACCCGCAGTGGCCCTTACGGACTCGCAGCGGGCTTGTACAACAAAAAATCGGCCATTTGCAGGCAATTTAAGGACTAAAAGTACCTGCTCGCACTGTGAGACAGGTGCTGGAGAAAGGAGTCTGCACTTGTGCCTCCCAGAGCTGAGAAGCGGCGGCTGCTGCACTGCAGCAGCGGGCACGAACGGGTGATACAAGCCCCTTCGTTGCGCGTTGCGCGGCAGAGCAGCGCACTGCGTTTGATGTGCAATGTTCTTCCCCCAGTCTCGGTTGGGGCCAGCAGTGCAAGTAACATCAGGCTCTGGGGCCTTGTGCGCGCACTGCGCGGCGCTGTCTTAAAGCAACACAGAAGCTCGTCATTACTAAAGCGAGCCCACAGAAAAGCAGCGGGCAGGGGGCCCTTAGCAGCTCGCAGGGGCCCTTAGGGACTCGCAGCGGGTCCTTGCACCAAAAGGTTCGCCATTGACGAGCAAATTTAGGCTTGAAACCACCTGCCCGCAGTGTGAGTCAGGTGCGGTAGAAAACAGTTTCCACCGGAGCCTTCCAAAGCTCAGCACGCTTCAACTGAGGCTGAGCAAATAGGGTGGAACACGAGCTGCGGTTTCTGCCAGATTGCTCCCAGCAGTTTTACAACTGCCTCACTGAGGCAATTCAGCAAGGAAAGCACCTAAAGCCTCACTGAGGTCAGTCGATGCACCGCCCTGGTAAGTAACAGATCTCCGGGGCACTGCCCTGGCGTATGGAGTGAAAGCGTTACTTTCACTGCTGTTCGCGCGCCAGTCGCGCCGCCAAAGGCGCAGTTGAACCAGTGCTGCAGACACTGCAGGGCACGGCGCGGACTCCGCGCAAGAGTCCCAAGCGGCGTGGTTGGCAGCACTGCTGTGCGCAGGGCTAGGCAGGGCGCATGCTGCCGCCAAGAAAACCGCATGGTTGGCCACTGGGCTCTCGCTGTGGGGCCCTTAGAGACTCGCAGCGGGCCGTTAGGGACTCGCAGTTGACCCTGGGACAGGAAAGTCAGCAAAACGCGACCATTTGAAGTGCAATTTAAGCAGCACCTCGCGCGACGGCGCTACAGGGCAGGCCTACTAGGCCTGGGGCCTGGCGGCCTACAAGGTTTCAGGAGTCACTTGTGGGCGCTCCTCTTGCCAGGCAGACAGAACAAGAGGCCTACTAGGCCTGAGTCTGTTATACCAGAAAATTGTGAGCTGCAAGGCCATAGGGACACCAGTGAAGACCTCTCTGCCAGTGATGACCACGCGCCGACTGGGCAGACATAAGGAGAATCCTACTAGGTTTGGGGCCAGTTGCCTTGAAGCTGGGAGCCTACAAGGCCACAGAAGTCTCCTGTCATCACTTTCACTGACGATTCACATCGCGATGACACAACAACAAGCCAGCGAGGCTTGGGGCTACTAGGCCTGACGTAGAATAACGTGCCTACCAGGCACGTTAACGAGAGCCGACTAGGCCTCGCACCAGTAGGCCTTGGCAACATCTGCCTCTGACGATCGTATGCCGACTCGGCGCGTGAGACCTACGAGGCTTAATGAGGCCGCTGGGGGGCCTAAAGGCCGCGGGCCTGCGAGGTTGCAAGAGTCTCCTCTCTGTTACCGGTGACGAGACACAACACAAGCCTGCTAGGCTAGAGGCCAGCAGGCCTGCTTGAAAACAACCTGCCTACCGGGCACACAAGCGGGAAGCCGACCCAGGCCGGCAGGCCTTGGCGACTTCTGCCACTGACAATTGAATGCCTCGCCCCAGACATTCATCTCAACCGGAGGTAGGCGAACCGAAACCACGACCGTCTCTGACAGTTGGTCTGGGCCGGGGACCACTGGCGCCGCAGGACTCCCGCTGGAAGAAGCCCCTGTGAGCAACGCCTCTGCTAAGGCACCTGCTTGCGGTGCGGCCGGTACTGCCGGAAAGACCCTGGGCGAGACTTCCCCAACCGCTTCGAAGCCGAGAGGCGGGCCTGGGGCCGACTGGGCCACTGGGGATGCCCCACGCAGACTTAGCGAAGCAGATGCAAAACCAAAGCTTACTAAGCCGGATAATTGGAGCCAGCGCGAACAGAGCCTACCAGGCGCGAAAACTGTAAACCTACTAGGTCACAAAGACAGCTATCGGCCCTTTTCCTGCACGGACGAACACGTGCCTATCAAAGGGAAAGAAAAACAGGGCCTATTGGTGCCCACCGTAAAGGCAGCTTAAACAGAGCCTACTAGGTCTGGAAACTGTGAGCCTACAAGGTCACAGAGTCAGCTGTTTTCCGCCACTGGCGCGTGCCTACGAGGCAGATGCAGAAACAGAGGCTACTAAGCCGGATGATGTGAACCCACTGTGAAGACAGCGCGAGCAGAGCCTGCTAGGCCTGAAAACTGTGAACCTAAAAGGTCACAGAGTCAGTTGTTCTCCGCTACTGCTAGCCTCTAAGGCTAGGACCGTCAGCTATGTTGCTGTCGGCGGGGACTCGAAAGAAGGCCGCTCTGCACTGCAAAGTTTCCTCCATGTCCACTGCCTGTTGATACTATCACGGCCTTGTGTAGAGACGAGCGCGCTGCGACGTCTATCACTGACAGCTGCATGCCTCGTCCAAGACATTCCTTGTCCCAGACCTCACCTAGACCGCTCCCGGTCCAGGGTGGGCGAGCCGAAACCAAGACCGTCTCTGACGGTTGGTTTGGGCTGGGAACCACGGGCTCCGCACGACTTCCACTGGAAGAAGCCCCTGTGAGCAAGGCATCTGCTGGAGCAGCTGCTTGCGGTGTGGCCGGCACTGCTGGCACGAGCTTGGGCGAAAGCTCCAGGCGGGGCTGGGGCCGACTGGGCCACTGGAGCTGCCCCACGGCAAACGGAGTTTCTGTGCTGAGTGCGGCGCGTGGTCTACTAGACCGGGGGCAGGTTTCCAGCGGGCTGCCACTGGCAGGGATTTGGGCCAGGCCGTGTCTAGCGCCAAGCCGTGTTCGGCGAGAACAAGTCCGTTAATAGAAGACTGCCTGCGCCGGCCGGCCTCTGGCACGGGGCCTGGGAAGAAGCAAGAGCCAATGGCCTTGGCTTCTACACGAGAGCGCTCACGCGAGGAATGCAAGTGGTCCCACCAGAACGAAGACCAACAGAGGCAGCGCAATGCGCACACCAGAAGAGTGCACTGGGTTCACTGCAGTTTCCGCAAAGTGGCAGGCAAGAACGCACTGCGCTCGGCCTGCTGTTTGTTCCCAGTGGGCTCTGGGGCTGTCTTACTAAGGCAATTTTTTAATTGCAGTAATTAATTGACCACCAAATTGCGGGCAGCAACGCGCTTCACTGAGCGTGCTGTTTGTTTTCCCAGTAGCCTCTCGGGCTGCCTTACCGAGGCAAGTTTCCACCGTAGCAACCGCAAGCTGGCAGGTAGCAACGCACTGCGCTGAACTTGCTGTTTGTACACAGTATTTACTGCTGCGGCCTTCCGAAAGCAACTTTGCATTGCCGCAACCGCAAAGTGGCAGGCAGCAACGCATCTAGCCTGCTGTTTGTTCCCAGTGTTCACTGGGTCTGCCTCACTGAGGCGATATGTCACTGTAGCAGCCACGTATTGGCAGGTAGGAACGCACTGCATTCAGCCTGCTGTTTGTTCCCAGTAATCTCTGGGACCGCCTTACTAAGGCAACTGTAATGTCGTGGCTTCACAACGACAAAGCAGCAGGCAGCGAGGCACTGCGGTTGCACTGCGCACTGCGCAGTACTAGCCGGTGCCGGATGACTGCCAGGGAACGCTGAGCACAGGGTACTAACTGCCACTGGCAGGAACCACCGGTAGAAGTGGCTACTGCCCACGGCAACCAGCAGAAAGCTAGAAGCCGTGATTTAACCCGCTGGCTGCCTTGCAGCGGCAGCCTTGTCGGGCTGTGGAGGCCTTCTGCACTGCAAACTTTGCAGTTGTCTCCAAGCACGCGTTCGCTGCAGTCCGCCTTGGCGAGTGCGCCAGACGAAGTGGCGCATGTAACTGCGTACACTGACGCGTTTGCGCAGCCTGTCTGAGATTGAAGGGCCCGCACAATTGCATCTTTGAGCATGCTGTAGTGCACCTGCACCAGATTCGCTGGCTCTGTTATCCTTAAACCAAAACTGAGCTCCGCGAAAACGTGTTTTAGAGGACAAAGGCCGCTCTCTGCGAGTTTGTCTGCGTGCGTACGCACTGTGTGTGCGCTCTTGCAGTGCCTGCGTGAACGTGGTCGTGTGGAGAGGCCGCCCGCGGCAGACGCTGTCTGCGGAGGTGTCTGCGGCGTCCGCACTGCGTGTGCGTCTTCCTGTTTCCAAGGCACTGTGCGGGACCACGGGGCTGTGCGAGGGCCATTGGCTGGTTTACTTGAAACGAAACCAGGCATCTTATAGAGCATCTCAGGGCCGTGTGCAACACACACAGCTCGCAGAGCTGTCTGTGTGAGTCCGCGCTGTGAGTGCGCTCCCACGTTGAAAGGAACTGGCGGGATGAGGGAGCTATGTAAAAGCCACTGGCTCTCGTCTCTTGAAGCAAAAACTGAGATTCACGAAAGCGCGGCACGTGGACAGAGGCCGCTCGCAGCAGACACTGTCTGCGAGGCTGTCTGTGTGCATCTGAGGGCCCTTAGGGATTCGCAGCGGGCCCTTACACCAAAAAGTCGGCCATTCGCACACAATTTGAAGCCTAAAACTGCCTGCTCACACTGTGAGTCACGCGGTGAAATCGAATCTCTGCTGGTGCTGCTCAGAGCTGAGAAGCAACGGCTCCTGCGCTGCAGCCAAAGGTGCCACCTGCGTCTTGGAAGCACGCACAGGCACACGTCACGGACTCAGAGGGCGCGTGGGTTGCGCATCACGGACGCGCGAGGACTTGCTTGCTGGAGCCCTCCGAGTCTGCAACTGTCATTATAGACACTGTCCAGTTAGAAAACCGGGCGTAGAGAGGCCGCAGACACTGTCCGAGCGCTGGGCTGGACCGGCGGTAGCCCAGGAAGCACACAGAGGCGAGTTTGCTTACGAGCAAGCATTTGCTTGGGGCGATGCGCCTCGTCAAGGCAGGGCATGAGGCACTGCAACTGCCAAGCCTGCTTGAGATGCCTGCGGTCCCGGGCACTGCCCTGGGATGACCAATAGGCCCAGGCCCACTCGTGCAGCAGTGGCGCTGCCACAGGAACGCACGCTGTCTGCCCATCGACCCGAGAGTGCTTTGTGGGCACTGCCCTTAAAAATGGCTGCATGACCACTGCATCGCTTCCCTAGCAGGTTGAGCACTGCTCGAAACTGCTGGGGTGTGCCGCAGCGGCAGCAGGGCCTGGCGCGTACTCCACACAAAGACCCATGACCGACGTCAAGCGTGGCCTAACTGTTTGCTAAACAGTACGGAGCCCGCATGAAGGTCGCAGGCCTCAGGGCGCTGCCCTGAGGTTTAGGATGCGAAGAAACGGCAGCACTGCTGCCTGCTTGTCGACAGCCCTGCTGCACAAAACTGGAAGCCCCGCAACAGCAACAGCCGGACTCCGCACCAAGATCTTGACGGGCAACAGGCACCGCCATCACTGCTTACTCAACAGTGAGCAGCATGCATGAAGATCTCAAGCCATGAGGCACGCGACCTGCACTAAACCTGGCCGTTTGTTTACTAAACGGGAAGGAACGTGCATGAGGACCGCACGCTCCGCCTGCACTCCTCGGGGCGCTGCCCTGAGGTTTGACATGCGAGGCATCAGCGGCACTGCTGCATGCTTGGCATTAGCGCGGCCGTACGTTTACGCTGCGTTGTAGGACAGCAGCGACCGCGGTGCTCGACGCGAACGCCGCACCAAAACAAACGATGCCACACTATTTGCGAAACGAAAAGAAACCACATCACATGCCTGTTTGCTGCTGGCCTGCAGCACGGCTGCATACGCAGGGTTGGCGCGAACTTCGCACCAAAATCCCGACCGGGACGAAGCATTGCCATAACTGTTTACCAAACCGAACGCCGCGCCAAAACCACGGCCGGCAACATCGTTGTCACACTGCTCACGAAACAGCAGGGAGCCACGTGAACATTCCAAGCCTCGAGGCACTGCCCTGAGGTTTAGGATAGAGGCAACGGCGGCACTGCGACCTGTTTGCCTGTAGCACTGCTACATCCACAGGGCTTTGCGCGAACTTCGCACCAAAATCCCAACCGGGACGAAGCGTCGCAGCATTGTGGACCAAACAGTAGGAAGCATGCAAAAACACTTCCTGCTTGGGCAAGGCACTGCCCTGAGGATAAGTATGCCAGACATTAGCAGCGCTGCTGCATGCTGACACGTAACACGGCTACAAACCACGCTACACTCGAAAGTCTGAAGGCCTCAAACCTCAGGGCACTTTTTTCAGGCGTATGAGGCGAGGCATTAGCAGCACCGCTGCATGCGTGCCTGCAGCACTGCGCTGCGAACAACATGCTTTGGGGGCCGACCCTGCAACAGCAACGGTCGCAGGGCCTAGCGCGGAGTTAACAACAAGACCCTGACGGACACCAAGCATTGACAAACTGTTTACTAAACAGCAAGAAGCAGGCGAAGGAGTGCAAGCCTCGATGCACTGCCCTGAGGTGTAGGATGCGCAGGCAAAACTGCCGCCTGCATGCCTGTAGCACTGCTACACGCACGGCTGCCTTGGGGGAAAACAAGAGCAGAGGTTCAGAGCTTATTGCGGACTCCGCACGAAAGCCTGGACCCACACCAAGCATTGGCAGACAGTGCACTAACCACCAAGAATCAAGCGGAGGGCCCTACTCCTCGAGGCACTGCCCCGGGGTTTAGGAAGTGAGGCATCGGCAGCACTGCTGCCTGCCGAAGCTGCACTGAAGGACCTGCGGGAGCAGTCCGCGCCAAAACTTGACAGCATGGAGCATTCACAACACAGTTTACTGAAAACTAAGAAGCCTGTAGGGCGGCCTCAGGCCTCGGGACACTGCCCCCCAGCTGACATCCAGCATATTTATGACTGCGAAAAGGAGATAACTTATCTCCTAATGTTGACATCCTCACGAACATCCACTTGAGCACACTGGAGGAATCGAGGGACAAGCGGCACTGCCGAGTCCGTGCTGGCGTCACTCACGAAGCGAATGGATACCAGCGACGCCAAGCTTTGGCCAAGGTGCCAATGCAAACTTTGCATTAAGGGCTCGGGCTCTGGGGCCTTGTGCGCGCACTGCACGGCACTGCCTTAAGGCAACACAGAAGCTCGTCATTACTAATGCGAGCCCACAGGAAAAGGCGGGCAGGGGGCCCTTAGCAACTGGCAGGGGCCCTTAGGGACACGCAGGGGCCCTTAGGGACTCGCAGCGGGTCCTCACACCAAAAGGCACACCATTTACGAGCACTTTAGGCTTGGAACTACCTGCCTGCACTGTGAGTCAGACACGGCGGAAAACAGACCCCACCGAGGCCTCCCAGAGCTCATTCAACAGCGAAATCGGAGTGATCGTCACTGACGTCCTCCGCAACGACGCGGGTGGCACTGCTCACAACCCACAAGAGATAACTTACCTCTTCATTGCATACCTCTCGCAAGGCCTGCTCGAGGATATCTGGCAGACTGCGCTGCGAACAAAAAGCAAAGCGACACGGCACTGCCGAAGACGCCTCGGTGCATGCCGCTGGCCAAAGGGTTACTAACCCCAGTACTGCAAGGCTACAGTGCCAGTATGGACTCCGGTTGCACGTGCGCCCTGCGTTGTCCATGGCTCTGCCGGACAGTGATGCTAGGAGGTGGCATTGCACCGGGACCGACGACGTACGTGGAGGCTGCAGCAGCCGCTGGCCCTGCGCTTTCCCACTGGCAGGCCGAGGCTGCGTTTTCCTGTGTTTACTCCCTTCGCTGAGGGTGCGAACAAAGCTACCCGTGCCATTGTCTTTACCATCCTTGTGGTAGGCGTAGCCACTGGCCTCCATTTTCTTTCTGACGCGCCCTTCTCAGGCAAGGACATGCTTAAGCCTCGACTGTAACTTAGCGTGTCATCTTCCTCCCCACTGGGGGGGCCAAGCACACGCGGCGCTGCTTGTGCGTGCTTGCAGCACTGCCACAGGCACAAGCCAGCAGGTGCACCCAACAAGAGAAGAATGCATGACCACCTGGAGCCTTGGGGTGCAGACGTGAGGCCTAGGATGCCAGGCATCGGCCGCACTGCTGCCTGCCTGCTCGCAGCACTTTCTCGTGCAGAACCTGCACGCAAAACCTCCAACGGCGCTGCCGCAGAAGTGGCAATGGGCAGCCACAATACTGTTGACACAATTGTCTAACCAGCAGATGCCTGCAAGGCGGAAACCTCGGGGCACTGCCCTGGGGTTTAGGACGCGAGGCGTATGCAGTGCTGCTGCCTGCGTGCCTGCAGTACTAAACGGATGAACCTGAAGCCTCGGGGCACTGACCTGAGGCTAAGGACGCACGGTAGCGGCATCACTGCTGCCTGCCTCCTCGCAGCACTGCTGCATGCATAAGCTGCACTGCAGAACCACCAACAACGCGGCTGCAGGGACACTGTCACAAAGCAGCAGATGCCGGGAAGGGGGCTTCAGACCTCGGGGCACTGCCCTGGGCGTTGGGATGCGAGGCGTAGGCAGTGCCGCTGCCTGCCGGCCTGCAGCACCAAAAACATGAACCTGGAGCCTCGGGACACTGACCCGAGGTTTATAATGCTATGCATCGGCAGCACTGCTGCCTGGTTACTTGCAGCACTGCTGCATGCAGAAGCTGAACTGCAGAACCACCAATAGCACTGCTGCAAGGACGCTGTTTACAGCGGGGCACTGCCCTGGGGTTTAGGATGCGAGGCGTAGGCGGCGCTGCTGCCTTCCCGCCTGCAGCATGAAAACCAAAACCTGTAGCCTCGGGGCACTGACCGGAAGTTTTGACACTAGGCCTCGGCAGCACTGCTACCGGGTTACTCGCAGCACGGCCGCATGCAGAAGCTGCACTGCAGAACCACCCTGTTAACTGAACAGCCGATGCCTGCAAGGAGGCCACGAACCCCGGGGCACTGCCTCGAGGTTGAGGATGCGAGGCTTAGGCAGTGCTGCTGCCTGCCAGCCTGCCTGCAGAACGAAAAACATGAACCTGAAGCCTCAGGGCACTGACCTAAGGCGTATGATACTAGGCATCGGCAGCACTGCTGCCTGGTTACGTGCAGCACTGCTGCTTGCAGAAGCCGAACTGCAGAACCACCAACAGTGCCGCTGCAGAGCGACACCGAGCAGCACAACACCGCTTACTAAACAGTGAGCAAACCGCATGAGGGTCCCAAGCTTCGGGGCACTGCCCTGAAGTTTCGGATGAAAGGCATGGGCAGCACTGCTGCCTGCCTGCCAGTAGCGCTGCTACGGCACCGTCCATGGCACTACAGAAACTACCTGCCCGACAGAGGGGCTACTAGCCCAGCACTAATCTACCAGAAAATCACTTTGGATCAAAGGGGCTATTAGCCCACCGCTACTCTACCAGAAAATCACTTTGGATCAAAGGGGCTACTAGCCCGCCGCTACTCTACTAGAAGATCACTTTAGATCAAAGGGACTACTAGCCCACCAGCACAAGAGATAAAAACTTTTGGATCACAGATCCACTTCAAGCCGAAAGCTGCACGGCAAAGTTTGTCTAGTGTTCACAACACACAAGTGAAAACACTGTTTTCCTTTTACGACAAAACTTTGTCTACACTTTCGGCGGGAAATAAAACCCATTCACGCACGCATGATGGAAGCAAAGCTGCTTTCTGACTCATCTCTGGGTCCTTTCCAAGCATCGCCTTAAGGGCCTCGATCAACGGACCTTCGTCCGCAGCCCCCGGAGCAAAAGAGCTCACGAAGGCCAGCTGCTTCAAACTCTTAACGTGCTTCAGGATGAGATCACGCTCAGCCTGATCAAACCCCGCCTTCGAGAGACGCGACACCAGAACCGGCTCGGACTCTGAGTATGCGGAAGCCATGGCTCACTCCTTCAGCACGGGTCTACCTTCAAAGTAGCTCGAGCGACCCTCACTTGAAATCACAAGGCGGCATTTGCGACCCCGGGCTCTTGAGACCACTGCAATGCCGAGCACAGCGTTCCTTGTATTCCGTGCGCATATTCATCCCGCCTTCGCGGGCTCTCACGATGAGAGGCTCACAAAAATTCGCATGGCGGCACTCCAGCCAGCCAGCCTACGATCCCTCACCTCGCCTCTGGAAAGCACTGCCGGCAGATCGGATGCAAAAACCTGGGTATCGCACTGCACTCCAAGTAAGACGATGTGATCTGCCTGCCACACTTAAAAGTTGTGCCCTCCTCAGAAGCGACTAAGTGTATGAAGCGGGTGGTGACATGCCGAAAAACCGCCTTGCCCTCCAGGCTTTCTCGAAGGCAACCGCTCGGCTCAAAATCGCCGACACTGTCCTCAACCACCTTCTCCTCCTCGAGAGTGTCCGGCTCCTCCTCGTCATCGCTCCTGTCGGAAGAAGAATCTGAACCGACCTCGGCCTTGTCATGAGCATCTCCCCTGGCAGCCAAAGACTCCGCAAACATGCCCGAGCGCGTGGCGTCCGGGAAGAAGCGCCTGTAAGCGACCGCAGAAACCATTTCCTCCAGCTCACGCAATGCAGGGGAAACGCTGTCCCTCGCGTAGATCACATCCGTGCCGGCGTTGGCACTAGAATGATATCCGAGTATCGACCTGATCTCCTTACTAGCTCCCCACTTGGACATCCAAGATAAAAGCGTAGCTTTGCAGGAGTGAGTGCCCACGGCCTTGACCGATGCGACATCCTCGCCTGCACGATAGAGAAGGTGGCGAAGCCACCGCGCTCCAGCCTGCGCAGACATAGGCGCCTTCTGCCATTGGCCACCGTCGGTGGGGGACGGTAGCAGGGGCATGTCAGGCCCCCATGCGGGCCCCGCCCTGCCAGCCACCTCCATCCAAGCCAACGCCCAAGAATCCTGCTCAAGGCCCCATATCGGACTGACCATAGCAAGATATCGGGTCTTACGCTCCAAGTTGTGACTCGTTTTACTCCTGGTGACCCTCGCTTCAAGGTACCCACGCGGTCCGCGCTCACCTTGCACGATGTCTTTCGCCAGCTCACCAGAACACTGCATGTCCGAATAGCGGGCTCTTGCAAACACACAATACAAAAAGCACCCTGCCGCGTATTTATCGACATCCGCACGGACTTCAGGTATAAGTCCCAGCACAATTCGCTCCAAAGCCCGAATCTGTGAAGCCGTCAGCGGCGGCTTCTGTTGCAGCTTTCTCTTCTCCAAGTAGAGCTTCGAAACTGCGCCAGCCAGCCGGCTGCTAACACAATCGGCCGGGACCTTCGCCTCCAAGACATATTGCATGAAGCCAATGGAACTCATAAAGCTGGAGGCAAAGGTAGGCGCAGCCCCACTGCAGTATTCCTTGACGAAGCGATACATCTTCTGCTCGGACAAAGGGAAAGGCTGCTCTCTGATGCGCCAGCAGAATGCCATGTATCTCAGGACCGGGCCAGCCCTGCTGTGAAGCGTACTGCTCGCCTTGAGTGAGAAAACATCTCCTAGAGACTCCTGCAGTGAGGCTGGCAATCCAGCTTCAGCATCTTCCGCCACTCTAGCACAGACCCCAAAGAAGTCGCCACCCTCTTTAGCAATCCGAAGCCACTTCACGACAGCCGCATGTCTGTTATCCGATTGTCTCTGAATCCAGGAAGGCCCAACCTTCCGTGGCAGCTTGCCTCCAGTAGCAGTCAGATTTATAGCCGACGGGCCACTCGGAGCTTTCACAGGAGCAGCAGCCGTATGAGTAAGCACATTCCCAAGACGCCCCCTTCCCAAGAAAGCTTTCGGCAATACACTCGGCACATTCACAATGCTTCTCTCCCATGGCTGCTTTGAGTTGCTCGTAGAATTCTGGTGCACAACATGAGCAAGATGCCCTTCGAATGCAGCATCAAACGTCCTCTTCTCTGCCATCACGAGAGAAGCTGCCCATGTGCCACTGAGGCGGTACACCAGGGGTTCACGGGCCTGAAACCTGTTTCACACAGCTTGGCCCGGAGTCCGCGTTCTACACAACTCTCTTTTGCCCCCCGTACAAACTTTGCTGCACGGAAGGTTCCCGCCCACCCACCCTATGTTTGAGCATGCGCGGAACAACAAGGATTCGTAAAAGTTCAAGTGGAATCTCATGACACATGAAGCGGTTTCGAAAAACTTCTTCAAAACTTTCGAAACCTACCAAAAAGGTTATAAAGCCTTATGGGACTAGTTTGTGATTTTTAGCGTCCCAAAAACGGCCTCTGGCATGTTCATGAAGTTCATGAGTCAGACGCTCATACTCACGTGCCATAAGCTCACCATCGCCTTGCGCTCTTGCCTCCAACTGCACAAAGTTGGTGGCTGCTTCTGTGCGAAACACATGTAACTGCTGAGCCAATTCCTCGGCAACGGCGTGTGCCTGACGTTGTTGAGCAGAGTTCTGTTCATCCATGCGAAACAAAGCTGTTTCATAGTCTCGCTTCATCTCCTGATTGACATTGTTGATGTGCCTCATGGCTAAGCATGCATGGTCACGTTGTCGTTCCAATTCTTCAATGCGAATTCCAGATCCTTCATCTTCTTGTTGCATCTCCTTGATCTTGTCCATCAGGGTCTGGACGATTCCTTCGTACTCTTGCACCTGACTGCGATAGTACATCTGCTGTGCAAGGTTCGATGCTTCGAACTGTTGCGAAATCGTCAGCTCCTGATAAGCATTCGGACCATCGGCTATGGCAGGCGTGGCCACGGATGACGCATCGCCACGTGCAGGAATCGTATCCAGAGTCATATCCAGATCGTCAGTATCGCGTGGTTGATTGGTAACCATCCGATTCCATGTCATGGACTTGTCACGCCCACGAGTGGCTGAGGTCCTCGATCGTGCTGAAGAGCTTCTCGAAGATGATGGCCTTGACTTCTTTTCCAAGGTCTTGACTCCTTTGTCCTTGGCCCTGGACGTAGTCCGAGGTGCCTGAAAACCAGACGCTTCGGCCCGTCGTTCTGAAGCCTTGCCCGTCCTCGAACCTGTGGATGTCGGACGCGAAGGCGTAGATGCTCTTGGTAGACTCTTTGCTTTCCCCTTGGGAACTGCCTTTGCAATGGCAAGCGCAGAAGATTGACCTTTGTCATCTTCCGTGGAGCTATCAACGGATTGCACCACTGTGTCATCAGCTGTTGACTCACCAACGGCTGGCGCTGCCACATCGGCACCGAAAGTCATTGTCGTATCTTGGCTTGATCCTGAGTTCATTGTGGTCGTAGTAGATCAAGTAGTCGTTGCTGTAGAAAGGCAGAGCCGCGTACGGCTGATAACCTGCGTGGGGGATTGATCTTGACTTGGTTGCTGCTCTCCCCACCAGAGCTGTAATGAATATAGGTGTGGCTGGCTTGCACTCTCCACAGATTAGACCCTGTCTTTCCCACTTACTTCCACACGTGCAATCCTATGCAGGCAGAACCGGCGGCCGTTCCTTTTGCACTCACTGCCGGCGGCGGTTCGTCTGTGCAACGGGATAGCTCTGATTGCTCAGGATAGAAGACACATATAGCACTTAGCTATGGGCATTGACTTGAGCCAAACGTTGCGTTAGCGGTCACATAGAATGGTAAAGATGAGGGATGCGTAGCATGCCCCCTTAGAGTCGAGGGACGCGTAGCGTGCCCCCTTCTCTTGCACTTTACACAGTCTTGCTCACAGCTCTTATAGTGACACCTTAGAACTTGACAAGGCATCGCAGTCCGTTCGCACTGAAAGACGTAGTATTTTCCAGGAGTGCCGATTTGTCTCACATGAGTCGAGTGAGACAACAAACGAAACAACCAGGTTGATGGGTGGCACATTTCGCCCAATAACAACTACCCAGCAACCTCGCTCTCAAGAAGCCCAAAACTATGTGAGGTTGTTCGGCACTCCTGGGGCTCGCACGGTCCATGCCAGCGAAGCATCGCTGGGCGAAATGGAAATGGCCGGTCGAGGCAGCCAAAGATCACTCAGGCGAAGCCTGATGCGATCAACGTCGAGGCAGTCTAGGGGAATGTCGTGTTCACCCGGTCTTGACAGTGCATCTGCTTTGGTATTTTTCTCCCCAGGTATGTGAGATACATCCAAAGTGGTACGATACACTGCTGCAAGCAGAGAGATGCGTTCAAGGAAATATGCAAGTGGGCGTGAAGTTGTAAAGGATGCATTCACACCTGCCTCCGCACCACTGTTGTCTGAGACCGTCCGAAGCTTGATTCTGGAGCAAGGTATCAAGGTTGAAGATGCGATAATCAGCGCCCCTTGAGCGAGTGCTTCATAGCACGCAATGTCAAGCTGCATATCTTGCTGAATTGGAATCTGAAGCTCGCGGAACTCCTCATATGTGAATTCTTCCCTAAACCACCTTTGGCCTAATGCAGGATGTGACACGAACCCACCAATGCCACCAATGCAAGCCCGTTGACCTTGGGCACTGGCGTCAGCTTGTGCTTCCACTGGAAACACTGCTGCCGGTCGCATGCTGACCATGGGGCTCATGTGAAGTAACCACAACTCATAAAGCCCCAGAATGCGCACTGACTCCGCACTCAGGCGGCGCTTGTTGCTGCATTGGCTGGATATGCGCATCCAGATACGTCTGTCTGTGATGCGAACACTGGCAAGATCTGAAAGGCTTTGCAGTTTTTGGTGCCGCACCGATAGCAGTGTAGAGTGAAGCGGAATGGCGGTACCTGGCGGGGTGGATTTGAATTTGAGATCCGCTGTAAGGTGGTTTCGAAGTTGGTGCCATACTTCTGGCGATATCGAGTAGTTCGTCGCCGCTGGACTGAACAGGTCGTGATAAAATGTATGAAGGAGTGCTTTCATGGAAGGGAACAGGTGGCAAGCCCAAAGGGCCAGGCCAACGAAACGTTCAAGATCCTTTTTGGAAAGTTTTGGTTTTCGCTGAAGATCCTGAACCATCCCCAACAACTTGAGACGTTTTTGCTCCTGCAACAAGACTACCCCCGCTGTATAATCAAAGTCCCAACCTATCCACTGGACCCGACTATGCAGTTGAAGTTTACGCCAAGATAATGGAAGGCCAATGACCTGAAAGAACAGGCAAATCATAGCCCCTGTCATTGGCATGATCGCTGCCAGTTGCGAGAACAGGTAATCGTCCACAAATAAGTGACCCGTGTGGCTGATGAAGATAAGCACATGCAAAATGCGAAGGATGCACGATCCAAGTCTGCCCCACCAGTGCTGGGCGAAGACTGCACCAAAAGGTGCCACGCGGTAGAAGTACAAAGCATCATCCCATGAGAACCCTAGCAAACCATGCTCGGCTGGTGTGACGAAAACCCTTTTGTGGGCTGATTTTACGTCCAAGGATATGGCTGATTGCCGAGCGTTACATTCGCGAAGTGGATAGCCGTTGACAACATCTCTGGCAGACGGCATGTGTTGAGTCTCTGGGACATCACAATTTGCGTTCGTGCCGCAGACTGAATTGTCAAGTACCAATCGCTCTGCACGCCCTGGAGCGCGAACGACTGAAAGCTTTCCTATTGCAAGTGCTGGCCACTTGGCCTTGGCTTCGGCTAACGACCCTTGGAACTTGTAGCAAAAACCCTGATTGATTTCTTCATCCAGGAGCGCTTGTGTGACTGAGGGCTCGACCGATGCCGAGCGCCAGTTCTGCATGTGGATCGACAACGGGACATCTTCAACGTTAGACTTTTGGTTTGGCCAAAAGCAGTGAGAAGGCGGGATATCGTTGTTGTAGCCTGTAGGGACCCCGTTCTGTAAACTTGGGAACAAGCTGATGTCTGGATCACCGCAAATGCTCGAAAGTTTCTCCAAGACGTGGAGAGCCAAGGGCTGGTGTTCTCGAATGTGCCACATTTGTTCATTATTTTGCAACCCCAAGCTCGCAAGAAAACCCTGCCTAACTTCAGAAACCTCGGACTGTGTAAATAATGGTTCAGGGCTGGGCCATTCTGCTTTTGCAAGAAGACGCTTGTCCCCTTGCAGGCGAGCGACACAACTGAGCAGGTATGTGCGAAGCGGTTTAAGCTTGTCGGAACACAACGGGCTGCTCCAGTCACCACAAGAGTGACGCCCTGCCCCATCATGGAGAACCCAGGGCTCTGCTTGAATATCCTTCACCGGAATCAGTGCTGAGGCTGAGGCTATGGTGTGATCGCCCGAATCACCCGAGAGTAGGGGTCTGATGTGCAATGCGAAGGTTTCCGCCAAGGGTTGCGGATATTTGGCTGTGGATCTGCTCCGAAAGACGCCTGAGACAGAGCGACCTTGCATCACCGGGTGAGCATCTCGCCCGTGCGAGCAAGTTTGGCCCATGAGACCGAGTGTCTTGAAGCTACTGGCAAAAAGCCATGTCTTCTGCCAGTTTGCCCCAAAAGCACATGCAGCACACAGAACTAGCACGACAGAACCTGCATGAAGCCAGCTTTGCATACACGGTTCTTCCCACGACATAGCTCCTGAAGGTTGCTCCAAATGGGAGTGGCCCCCTGCAGCGTGCACGACTTTTGCGCACTGACACGCTCGAGAGAGCATCTCGTGACTTTCCTGAACGCGGGATTGGGCTTCTGCGGGGATGTCTGGAAGCCCTTCAAGAAATTGCGGTGTACGGATGGGGTATGGTTTATCACCCCGAAGTTTCAAACGGCTATACTCCGAACAGCAAGGAGAGGAGGCGCAATACCCCACTATACCAGAACCGCAGATAAACAGAAGTTGCTCAAAGAAGTCGTTGTTCAAGATATCCATAGTTGGGTCCAAAAGAATGTCAATGGACAGCACTGGTAAGCTAAGAGCAGCGACTGCTAGCGACAGAGGCTTTTCTAGACCCGAACAAAGATCCAAGAAAATCCTTGACCCCATCTGCTGTGGAATGGGAATGGCGGTGGCTCGAGGAACTTGCTTAGGGGGGTCCGGGACTACCTTCAAGCTATGATTGGTAAATCCGAAAGGCGAGGCTTTACCCCAGTTGATTGGGGAACCTGCGATTGGAGACGGTCGATGCTCGATGCATGCTGGAGGCGTGACTGCTGTCGAATGCGCCTGCATGGCAGAGGGTTCGGGCTGTGCGGGTTTCGGTGGGGCTAAACCCGAATGCGTGACAGTGGGGAAACCCAGTTGTGGGAGCCCTGAATGGGAAACCGAAGGAAGGGTAAAACAGGTGAGAACCCATCTATCCCCCAGCCATGGCTCTGTGCAGTGCCATGCCATAGATTACAGGGGAATTTTTTGGGGGCATGGCGAGTGCAAGTGTACGACCCCAGGAGGGTTTTGCCAAGTGCAGGGACGAATTGTTCGACTGAACCCTCGGGGTCCTCTACCCAAAGACGCCCTCCTGAAAATTTTCCGACGCTCACCGAAAGATTGAGGGAATTTTTCAAGTTAGCCGAGTCCCTGTGTGGGGTTGTTAAGACGTTCCTGCTGACGCACAAGGAGTTCCACGTTTCACCTGGAAAACATTGCTGAAGAAATTGGTTAAGTTCTTTACAGAGTCCTGGCAAGGCTGTTGTGACGCTAGATAAAGTGTTCCTATGGCTAACCTGAACTCCGAAATTCCAATAACCTGAATCCGATCGAGCAGTTGAGGCTGCTGCACGGTCTGGGGCCGCACGTTCCGGCCATACTGCTGCGATCAGTGCTGCTGCAAGAGAATCGAAATCATGAATGCATGGTGCACCCGCTGATGCGACAAAAACGCCGTCCGGCTGCACGCCGGAGTTCGATGCCTCTGAGCCTGCGGACCTGAATCCCGACACCTCTCGAGTGCCTGGGGAAACTCCCATCTTGGGAGGTACAGACGATCCCAAACTCGGGATTTCAGACGCAAGAGTGAAACCCGAAGAGCCTTGCACCTGCGGGCCTGAGAAGAAAGCTGTGCCGCTTGCCTGAGGGCCTGACTGCTGCATTCGAAGTCTTTTTGGCGGCTGGGAATGCAAATTAAGTGACGCTGTCTCGTTCTGCGAAGACACTGACATGTGATCCGAAGAATATTGTGGTGATACGAGTGAGGGGAGAGGGTCCGAAGAAATCACCCCTGGCATGCCTACGGGATTGGGGCTAAGTCAGTGGGGAGTACTCTCGTGCTGCAGCGCCGTATGCGCCTTGCTTCCACAAGCTTGCCCATTGGATTTCGGGAAGGCACAAGCGTGCACGAATGGGCACGCGTTTCCACGATTGCAACGGCTCAATTGCCAATTCACGCACAATGGCTTGGACTCAGACCCCACCATGATCGACTTCACAAAATTGATATTGGAGCCGCCTTTAGCCTCCTTGTTCTTGCCTTTGTCCTTCCCTTTGCCTTTGACAGACGCCTGCGATGCGTAGCCTTTGGCATAGGACTCCACGAGCATCTTACCCAAGCCCTTGACAGCTTTGCCCTTGCCTTCCCAGCCTTTGGGGACGGGAGGAGGACGCGCTCGAGCTTGAAGCAGGCTGGCCATCTCGCCCCGCACCTCTGTGAACTCGTAGAGGACATCATCCATCGTCCATCCTTTGTCGGTGACCAGGGTGATCATGCCCTGCCACAAGCGGCAATCTGCCTGTTGTGCTTCTAAGACTGATGGTGGCCGAAGTCCTGATGAAGCATCGAATTTCTGAGTCAGAAGAGAAATGAATTTTGTTGTATATCCTTTCAGCCTGGCGAGATGGGCGGTGCCCACCATTGCCAATGCCACGTCATGCACATTCATAAGCTTCTGAATAGCATTCACACCCATGGAATGATCTTGGATTTCCAGAGCCGGAGGTTCGTCCAATAACATCCCCGAGAGCCCGATAGCCTCAAGCCGAGGTTGCTTGTTGGGCCGGGACATCATTATCTCAGAAGCTCGCTCTTCCGTCATTCGATATTTCCAGGGGATCCATCGCCAATCCTTCTTGTTCTGCTGGTGCGATGCTAAGCTCAGCAATCTGGTTGACGGCTGAGTGGAGTAGTTGATGATCTCCGACGGGTAGTTTACCAGATACTTCCGTTTCATTTCAGAAATTGAAGATGCTGATATCTTTGGGGCAAAAGATTCCACCCATGATCCTTCCCGAGACTCTGGCACAGGAGGCGACGCAGAGGCTGTAGAACCCGAGGGTTCTGACTCCTGCAGATTACTCCAAACCGAGCGAATAGTGGCCTTCTGAAGAACTGTCAGAGCTTTCTCCGGAAAGATTTCGCCCAACACAGAATCTAAATCCGCCAATTTGCTGACAGCATGCTTGAAAGTGGATGACTTCCACCCACTTGCCACTGCCAGATCGGCAAGCTCGTCAGAGAGGCCTTCGGACTTCAAGAGCTCAGCCAGTTCCATAGCAAAAGGCTATTGTGGACCCTAGCGACCCTGCAGCAAGTAGATTATAGAAGCTACCAAAAAGAACCGCCTGAAAGGTTGGGAATTTCTGAAGGATCCACAGAAAACCCAATCATTTGAGCCGCTGCTAAGACCAAAAGAAAAGGAACTTCTCTGGTGCCTGGCTGAACAAGTGAACTGACAGAGTGCATGCACATGACGCTGAGACTGCATGAATGACCCTTGCAATGTGAGCCTGACCACTTTTTTGCTTTGATTGCTCACGAGTCCGAGATCCCACAACGACCGAGGATTATGCAGCATGCACGTCTTTTGCACAATGTGATCTCGGGAGAATACTGCTCGCGCCAGTTAATATTGTCTGCATACAAGCGAACGCCACAAGCAGGTCGCAGGCCCTTACCACGATAGGTGGTCGCAGAGGCTCCTGAGGAAGGAACCATAGCATGGTGCACGCCTGTGCACGATGCAAGCACCAATTCTTCAGGATCCCCTAAGTCGGGGAGCTTGGGTGCCTCGTCGCCGCTGCTGTCCAATGATTCTTCATCGGATGATTGCACATCCCACAAGGGTGCTGGGTCAACCGGCTTAGGTAACTCCGACGTTTTCTCGAACTCAGGAAGATGCAACCCTTCCTTCATAACGAACTGGGGAAAGTGCTCGAAAGAAGTGGTTTCTGCTGCCTTGCTGAACGACTCAATCTGCACTGGTGGCTCCTCCAACGGATGCTGAGAGCCTCTGTGGAGCGGGGTAAGGAACCTGGCTCCGCCGATTATGGCGAATCTCAGCTTCTGCTGACCTCGCAGCGCCGGAATAATGTCTTCACGCGATAAAGCTGGGATGAGCTAAGCCTATGATGCCCCTGGCATTGCTTTTCGATTGGCTGAACTTCAGGACGTTGACCCATCCAGGAAAGGAGGGTGGTTTTCAGGGAGTGCACTGTGTAATTAAGTTGGACTTCGTGAGGGACGGGGATCTTATGTTTTTTCCACGGGAGTGAAATTGCATACCGAAGGTGCCTAAGTGCAGCCGCGTATCCCATGGCTTGCAAAGGGTAAACAGGGACCCCTGTAGCTCCAATCGATAAAAGGAGACTCGAAGGCAAGGGATGGCCCGGGTAAAGGCTGCAATGCATGCACGCCACCTTGTCCAAAGTCCGAAGAAATCTATGCACCCATGTGAAGGATCCATGACTAAGCAGTCCTTGGCAAATGACCCCAAATGGTTGTCCTTGGGATGTTGTTTTTGTTTGATAACACGAGCCCCTCAGTGTAGAGCCGTCATAGGACAGGGATCGCCAGTGAACTCTTTGTCCGTCCATAAACCTAATGGAACCCCAAATCAAGATTAAAAACCCCCCAAGGATGAGGACCTCGGCATCCGTAGCTTCTTGCATCAGCAAGCGTCGCTCAAACTGTGTGACGACATAAAGAGACAAGGGCACCGCCTCTTTACGTTCACGGGGAATCTTGGATTTCAGGAAACTGCCAATCAAGGGTGAGTACGCGACATCAAAGCATGCGACTTCGAAAATACGTTTAACCCACCTGATGGCCTTGATTGCGGTCGCTGAGTGTGTTCCCGACTCCGGGTCACTGCTGCGCGCTAAGCTTAAGACGACAAGAGCATCTGCAAGCTGGACCGATGTCAATGTTTCCAAAGCAAATCCCAAATCCAAAATGGTGTCTGCAAGGGATCTGAAGGCTGAGCTGTACCGTATGACGGTGGCTGCTACAAACATCTGAAGGATGCGACCCACGTGGTCCTGACTGCTTTCTTGCAAAGATGCACCCAGAGCGCTCAAGTTGCCAAGAACAGAAAATAATGCCATAAAAGCTGCACGTGCCACTTTGCTGCGAGAGGCATTTTCACTGATTTTTGGGTTGTTGGGGCGTTCGGAAGGCATTACAGAGGGCTTAAGCCTAGAGGAACCCGGAGTTGGAAGAGCTAAGCTCGAGAGTGCATCCGAACTCGCCGAAGTGCCAAAATTCACGCTTTGCATTGAAGGCACCGACAACGGGTGCCCGGCCGGCATAGGCTCCGGCTGAACAGATGAAGCCCGATCAGGCACCGCTTCCAAACCTTTCAATGGCAGAGCTGGAGCTTTCCTACCCGGTTTGGGAAGGGGCACTTGAAGCGGAAGAGATGCAGGGGCAGCTTTGGTTTTTGCGCTGACAGTCGGAGAAGCTTTGCAAGCAATGCTGGCATCTGTGTGACACGGCTGCCTCCTATCGTCTGGATCTAAAGGCCGTTTCATATTTAATCGTCCTCACGGCACCCGTAAAGGACAGCTGCACGGATCAATGTTCTGCGATTCCAAGTGCAAAGGAACCAGCTTGCCCCCAAGAGCCGAACCCTGTCGGAGGGCTCCAAGAAACCCCAAACTCTAAAGAAGCAATCTGGACGCGCTGACTGAAAGAAACTCTCTATCGAAATGGCATTTGACGCACTGGAGGCAACTGACGCAACAGAGCTGGCTTCAGAGATCGGACTCGCGGCTGCCGGTTCGACTTCAGGCTCCGCACCGATCTCCATAGGCCCACTTGTGGGGCAAGCTCCCCCCCCTACGGCCGAGAGGGTTTGTAAAGAAACCAAAGTCGTTGGAACGTTGCAAGTCCTGACAAAATGTAGGACATGTGTTCATGAAACAGGATTTTAATTCGAAAAACCGCCAGCAAGCACAACTAATACTGTGAGCCAAAATGTTCGCACACATAAACTATAAAACAGATGTGAACAAGTACACAAATCATCACGCCGCATTCTGGACACTGCCAGGCCTTGCTGCGACGATCGTGGGTAAATTGCCCCACAGCGCCACTGGCGCTGGGCTGATCATAGGCATGCACTGCTGCCCTGAAAGCGTGAAGCTCACCGCATGCACTGCACACGAATTCCGACGACGGGTCGTTCCAGATGTTCATCTGCATGTTGTCGCAGACTGAACATGCAAAGACTCGCTGCAGCCCCGCCGCTGGCGGACGCTCCGCCGCTGGCGGACGCTCTTCCTGATCGTCTCGATCAGGGTGGTCGTCTGTAGCCGGGCCGCTGGCCCGGGTCCCAGCGACGCCAGCAGGGTTGTTGCGCGGGGCCTGCTGGCAGGGACGCGGGCGAGAGCTCTCCCCACGACGTGCCACTGGCGGTGGGGGGGGCCGCTTGTTTTGGCGTGGGGCGGCGGCCTTCGCAGGCGCCGCTGGCGCCTGGTTCCTCTCGACTGCCGGCACTGCCGGGCTCGAGGACTTGCGCGCCACCTTGCCCTCAAGGGGAGGGTGCGGTTGCGTTGGCGGTGGCGGGGAGTCGCTCTCTGACTCCGACTCCTGCGAGCGGGAGCCTCGGTCATCTTCGGTTTCATCCCGCCGCCCGCTGGGCTCCTCCACGTCCATATCCTCCGGCGCTGCCGAAGGAGCTTCCGCTGGAAGCGGTTCTTCTTTGATGCCAGACCCCGCTTCCTCAGCGGGACTGGTCGGGGAGCGTTGTTGCGAGGCCTGCGCTGCAGCCGTCGAAAGAGGCAAACTGGCCACCGCGCTGCGGTGGCCGTCGGAGGAGACACCACGTGCCGCCACTGGTGGCTCGGTGTTTGCCGGCACCACTGGGGGCTCGTAGCCGAGCAAAAGTCGCTGAAGCGCGACTGCGTTGGCTTCTGTGCCGCCACTGGCGGGCTTCGTCCAACCAGCGAGTTCCGCTGCCTCTGCCGCATTCACCACCACGTCCCCTATCTCTGATAGGGAGACGGCGGCTTCGTAGAGGGCGGCCCGCTGGGCCTCCGGCACTGCGCTGAGCGCCTGCAGCATCTGCTCATTTGTCGGGTTCGCCATCGCTGATGGCAGACAGAGGCTTCCGCTGAAAGCGGGGTTGTTTTGGGCACGGGGGGCGACTTACTAAGCTGAAAAGGCTGCGGTATGAAAGCACTGCTTGAAAACCGACACGGTTTAAGAAGCTGACACAGCTCGAGAGACCTACCAGGCTCGCGTGACACACGACTGAAAAAGACTAGCGGCGATCTTTTGCCGCCATTCAAAGCATGCCGTCGGCCCGCCGCTGTGGGCGAGGTTCCAAGTACCTCGGAGACGCCCGCCCTGCAGAGGCTGCCGAGCTGTCGGCGGTGAACCAAAAACAGGTGCGCTGCACCGACGGGGGGCGACTCGCTGAGAGGCCAGCAGCGACGCGCTGCACTCAATGCCTAACGGCGGCCGCCCCTGACGCCGCGGTTTCGGGGTCGCTGACCCCGGCTGCTGCGATAGCAGTTGTCGCATTCGTGATGATTGTGGGGGCTCCTGCCCACTGAGCAGTGCCGCCCACAAATCGCCATGCCCTGGGAGATGCAGCCCTGCTGCGCGCAAGGCATGCAACACATGAGGTCGCCGCGCCTCTCCGGGTATCTCTCCCATCTCTCTGAGTTGGGGGCTGCCCAGTAGGGCCATTCGTGCACGTCTGTGACGTGCAGGTGCGGCGAGACCCTTTTGGCGTGCGCTACTAGCGCACGCAGGCCGGGGTACCTGTTGTCGGTCGCTGACCCAAGGTTACGCCAATCGTTATTTTGGGGGTCCTCCCCAGGCTGAAACTGCCAGCCTCGCTGGCGATTGCGACGCTGCGGTCTGGACACGACCACAGTGTTCGCGTTCGGCGCGAACGGCACTGCCGTTGCGGCCTGGCTGCTAGCCAAGGATACCTCGGAGTCTCCCGAGTTCTGATCACTGTCAGTGTCGATAACTTCAATGGCTGGCTCCGCCGCTGGCGGGGCGACGTCGGCAGCTTCGGCTGCGGGCGGGCTGCCTGTTGTGGCCGAAACAGGCTTAGCAGGAGCGGCCGCTGGCGGCGGTAAGGGAGGGTCCGAAGCTGATGCCGACGCTGTCGGCAGAGCAGTGCTGGACGAGGCGGTGGGGTCAGTACTGCCGCTGGCAGCTTTGTGAGTCTTTTTCTTTTTCTTCTCCGAAGGGAGAATCTTGACCCAACCACCCTTGCCTTTGCCCTTACCCTCTGGGTGCCATTGGAAGCCGCTGGCTTCCACCTTAGCAGCCACGTGGCCCTCTAGGGCGTCCACCCAATTGAGTCTCCACTGGAGCTTGGGGACATTGTCTTCCTCCCCACTGGGGGGCCAGTCAAAAAGGCCGGTATACGGCCAGCCAGGCGTGGCCGCTGGCCGCATAGGCACGTCGCGCTGCGACATAGTATACCGGTGCATCGGATAGGCACTGCCTGAGGTGTCCGGTTGTTCCCCCTGCATCTGCGCAAAAGGGTAGAAGGGGGGCCAAACTTTGGACTCCCCTTCCCCTGCTCGATTCAGGGATTCGTGGTCGTCGCTGACGACCGCGGGGTCTACCCGCATGGCGCAGCTAATAGCCCAAAGGAGATAACTTATCTCCTGTTGTGCCATTTCTTCACGCATGGCCTGCTCTAGCACAAATATTGGATTGCACTGCAAAAAACGGAGACAGGAGCGACACTGTCGCACGCGTTGCAAGCATTGTGGCGCTGCCAACTGATTTTCTCGACCGTCCCTTCTAGGGTACGGCGCCTCTGGCGACTCAGCCGCATAAGTGCGGGCTGCTTGGTCAACCATAACTGGCACTGACAGATATATCAAAGGGAGTGGAAAGTCGTCGCTGACGACCCCCACTGCTGCGGAGCACTACAAGCTACTCTATAAAAACTTTTTGGATCACAGATCCACCTTCAAGCCGAAAGCTGCACGGCAAAGCTTGTCTAGTGTCACTCACACACAAGTGAAAACACTGTTTTCCTTTTTCGACAAACTTTGTCTACACTTTCGGCGGAAAATAAAACCCATTCACGCACGCATGATGGATGCCTAGATTTATAAACTCCCCGAGCCCGAACCCTACAATTACACACCCTGTAAGGAATTTGGCCCGACACTATGCACTTGCTATATCTGGCAGTGGTGCCCGATGTTCTGGGGAGCATATTGTGCGACCTGACGGATGGCAACCCAGCACAACGTGAAGCTGAGCTGGACAACTTGTGGGAGAGTTACCGCAGCTGGTGCGAAGAATCAGGCTCGAGCAGGGCGGACAAATAAATTAGTCGGGACCTGCCTGCAGTGATTGCTTTGAAGACAGGAGTGGTTGACCGTGCGGCCCGCAGACTCTTCTCTTCAGCGACACTCCACCCGAAGTCGAGGGACTACTTGCAAATCTCTCAGAAGATTCTCTCTGCTGCGGCCCCAAGATATGCTATATTCTGGCTCTCAAGTCTTCTGAAACACTTGATGCAGCAGCATCCTGGCGACCTTTTCTATGCGACCTCTGGCCTGATTTGATACACGGTTTTCCTCGTGACGGTTTTCTCCATACAAACCCTAAACCCTAAACCCTATAAACTTATAAACCTTAAGCCTTAAACCCTAATTTAAACTAACCTTCCCAAGCTCGCCATCCCAAGGCTCAGGGCGGGAGTGTGCATCTCTCTCGCGAATATCGAGACCATCATGCTGCAGGGAGGAAGAAAGCACACCGATGCTGAGGTTGAGGCCCTTAAGTCGTCGTATATGATTTTTCGCAGCGGATACAGCAAGCTGAATTCTGCAGCCCTGGATGCCGGTGTATGCCGGTGGCCAATGCGACCGAAACAGCACTACATCGAACACTTCATCCTCGATACGCTTCCCTTGAACGGCCGCTACCTGCACAACTTTTTAAGCGAAGACTTCATTCGCCGTATTAAACTGGTGGCAAGCAAGTCTATGCCTGCGTTTCTGAGCAAACATGTTTGCTTGAAGTACTCGCTCCAGACGTGCCTTCGATGGAGGGGATGAAAAAAGATTCCGAGTCTGCAGATCGACGGTGCACTCTCTCTCTCTCTGCTCTCCCGCTCTCTCTCTCTCCCACGGTCTGCACGTGTGTGTGTGTGTGTGTGTCTGTGTGTTTGTGCGGGTTCGGGTTATAAAGTGCATGTGTACATGTGTATATATATATATATAGTTATAGATTTTTCACTTGCACACAGAAATTCTAAACACGAAGTTTGGAATGCGACAGCGATCGCGACAACCAATACATGTTTTTTTTCCGAAAGGTGTGCATATACTGCAAGCCACAATAACAATAGACTAGCCCAGATACAACTTTTGGAAGCAGTTTCGACAGCGAGTCGAGATTATTCATTCCAGTCAGCAAATTCTCAGCCATATCGGCGCTCTCGCCGCAAGTTTTCAAACAGTTTCTTAAACGATTGTAAAATTCCAGGTCAGGTACAATCTGCTCAAAAAATCATCACTCCAAAATCCCAATGTTAAAATCCACCCAATAGGTAACGTTCAGGCTAATCGTCGCTTGTTGCCCGAACAGCCCTTGTTATGATGTCGAACGGCCCGGGCTGGTACTCGGACACCGCTGCGATGAACGCCGCCATCGCGGCGGGGCTGGCCACCATCGATCTCAGTCCGACTCAGTCCCTTTTGGACCATATCTCAAGTGCAAGCGGCCAACGGCTGCGCTGGTGCCCGTCACTTTGAGCAACGGCCAGACCTGGAACGGTGGGCCGACCTTCAATTTGCTCCGGGGCACGAATGTGCTGGGGGCCAACACCCTCTTCTCGGACACCACGCTGGAGCTCACCTGCGACGCCTACACGAAGGCAGAGGCGGATTCGCGCTTCCAGCTGGCCGGCGACACCGCAGCGGGGGACGCCCGCTACTTCCCCAACAATCCCGCCGTGGCGGAGGGCAACGGCATCTTCCACCTCGTGCAAAAGAATTTCACGCCGCACATCGTGCGCAGCCTGCTCTTCAGGTCGCCCCTCACAGGAGCGGCGATCTTGGGCAACGGCAGCGTGCTCGAGATCGAGGCGGACTGCTGGAGCAAGTCCCAGAGCGACGGCCCCTACTTGGGGAGCCCCTGCATTTGGTTGGACTTATAAGCACTTAGCTGGACTTAGACAGCTAAGTGGGGCTAAGTCAGACTATAAGTAGAACTAAGTTTTTTTAGTCGTAAAATGGAGTTTTCGATTTCGAATCGCAAATGTCAGTATTTTAAATTCGTAACCTTGTCAACACCAACGAAACCAAGGTTCATATCTTCTTGTGTGCTGATGCCTAAGGTCTAAAGTTGCAGGCATGGCTTAGTACATCATCTTCCCTTCAAAACACAAGGTTAACTTGCGTAGTAAAGCC
Source organism: Symbiodinium sp. CCMP2592 (assembly GCA_905221615.1). NCBI lineage: Eukaryota > Dinophyceae > Suessiales > Symbiodiniaceae > Symbiodinium > Symbiodinium sp. CCMP2592. Next base: position 106,335 of record CAJNDT010002557.1, read on the forward strand.
GACACCAGGCAACACGAAGCGATCCTTTTTTTTGAATGCATTCCATTATCCTGGATTTCTGATGTAAGCCTAGTGTGCTTTGACTGTTTTCAGACCTTGAGCAGATTCTGGCCTTGCCAGCAACTAAGGTGCAGCGGTTTAGTATTGGCCCTGCAATCCCAGCTTAAGAGGCCAGTACCACCTTCACTCCACCTTCGCTCCACCTTCGCTAAAACCCAGTCTAGAGCGAGCCTACCACCTTCGCTATCCCGGCCTAGCTAAGCTAAGATTAGGTAGTCCACCTTCGCCACCTTCGCCATAAGTTTAAGGAGAAGGGGACCACCTTCACCACCTTCGCTGACAATTCGCAGGCCCGGGTACCACCTTCACCACCTTCACCTTCACTACAAGATCTGAGTCCCAGCATACCACCTTCACTCCACCTTCGCTCCACCTTCAACCTAAAGCCAACAGTTTTCCTCGACACTGCACTGCTCAGGTGGCCTGCGCGAGCAGTTTCTTCTATCCGGTCTTGCTTCTGGCACAGCTCGCACTTTGAAGGCCCATACCAAGCGCTCGCAGCTTCAAGGGGACAGTGTCCGTGCTTGCGGGTGCTGCATGCTGTTGCCGACGCAAGTTCGGCGCACTCGGCAAGGCCGCCACTTGCTTCAAAAAGCTCTGTGCCCCTTGCACCTGCTTCAGAACAGCTGCCATCACCACAGCAGAGCCAAAAATCCGGCTGGATTGAGCCAATACATCCACGGAATGTAGCTTACTTCTATAAAACTCTTTCACTCTTTATTTTTCTGCAAAAATTGCTTTTTTATGTCTATGAAAGTTTTTCTATCCTGATATCCTTAAAAACCTAAGTCAGGCTAAGTCAAACTATCTTCGTCTTCGGCATGGTCTAAGTACTTATAAGTCCTGCTACCTACTTATATCTAACCACGTTTTCCCATGCACTTATAAGTCCAGATTGGACTTAGTGTATACTTACATGTAGCATACAACCTACTTGCTGTGAACTTATATGTCCAACCAAGTGCAGGGGCTCTCCAAGTACCCCCTGGTCGCCACCTTCAACAGCCTGGGCTCCACGGTCAATAGCATCGACTCCCGCATCACCACCCTGGAGAACAGCGGAGGCGTCGCCCCGACGGCGGACCTCACCGTCAACAGCCTGACGGCTACGAGCTTCGTGGACACGCCCGAGCTCCGGAGCTCGGCGGGGGACCTGCAGGTCCAGAACGCCCTGGTCACCATCCGCAAGGAGGACGGGGCGCTGCTGGTTAGTTTTGTGGATGGCGGCAGCAGCCTGGACCGAGACGTCACCGTGGCCGCGGCCAGCACCCTGAACGCCACCACGGCGGACCTCGCTCAATTGCTCGTCGGCAGCACCGCTGCAACGGGGACCTTCAACTCCAACAGCAGCGTCACGGCCAACCTCGAGGTCGTGAGCAACCTGCGGGTCGAGGCCCGCTGGTGCGCTGCGACCCGGCGGCGCCGTGGCTCTCCATCGAGGGCGGCGTGCAAGGGGTCCTGCTCAACGACACCCTTTTCGTCAACGGCGCGATCGCGCCGGAGCCCAGCCTGCCCTACCTCTACCTCTCGGGGCGGCACCACGGGACTGGAGCTGAACACGAAATTCGCCGCCGTCACGGGGCTCTGCGAGCTGGCCGTCATCAACCAGGCCGCGACGGGCGCGGCACGGCTCTTCCTGGGCACGCAGAACAACGCCCCGGCCGGCGGCAAGGGCGAGCTGGTGGCGCTGGATAACGGAGGGATGCAGCTCAACGCGCTCCACCAGTTCATCAGCTTCAACACCACCACCAGCCTGGCGAACTTAGCGATCGAGCCCAACACCGGGGGCAGCAACAACGGGGAGCTGATCTTCGGCTACGGCTTCGTCAATCTGAGCGACCGGGCGCTCAAGGAGAACGTCCGGGCCATCCGGAGGAGGACCTGCAAGAGACCTTCGACGCCGTGGAGCCGCAGATCTACGACCGCATCGGGGGCGGCAGGGAGCAGATCGGCTTCGTGGCCCAGGACGTGCAGGCCAGCGGGAAGCTGGGCGCGACGATGTGCAAGACGAAGACTTTGGACGGCCGGGAGCTCATGGCCCTCGATTATCAGAAGCTCAGCGTGGTGCTGTGGGGCGTGGTCAAGAAGCTGCAAAGGAGAGTGGAGGCCCTGGAGAGCAAGGGCGACTCGGACTAACACGACAAAAGCGCAGCCGAGGCACCTTCCGCTCGTAGAGATGCGGTCGTAGGCGTCGCCTGAGAAGCTGATCACAGCGTCCGAATCGCCCACAGCCAGCCTTGCGGTGCCCGGTAGCGAGCGCAGCTGCGCGTCAGCGACGGGACCGCATCCATACCTGGCAGCAGGGTGCAAACAAGATCCTCCAACAGCCCCCCTTGCCGCGCCTTGCCGTTTGCAGCCGTTTGCACGAAAGCAGCGCATGCACCTCAGTATAAAAATGGCAGAGGACGGGGCAATGGAGCGAGTTCGGCGGTTTAGCACGCCCACGCTGCGCTCAAGGATGACTGCTAGCGGACCCTGCAGATGGTTCGCCTTGGGGCTCTTCATCTTCCGAGTTAGCAAGCGAACCTTCGCTAGCGTCCCCCTCGGAGATAGCTCCTTGATTCGGCCAGCATAGCTTGCACACGTGGGTGTCCTCATGCAGCCCCGGAACTGAGAACCCAGCGTTGCGGAAAGCCCGACGCTTTCCCATCCAACATCCAGTAGCCCCTGCCTTGCGCAGGCGGAAGATAGCACCCGGGACCTCTACGATTACATAGCTTGCCGTCGTGGCACGACCTCACTTGCCTGTGTCCTGCTGGCACCATAGCAAACTTCTGGTCCATCATCGTCGTCGTCTGGTTTCTCTGGCACAGTCATTGGCTCTGGCAGTTTGCTAAGCTCTGACCGCCTGCGACAGTGCCCAAACACGAAGAGCATCCAGCAAACATAACTGGGCACATGCAAAGAGTTGCCTGCCAGAAATCTTGCATTTGTATCTAACAAACCCTCCAGCAATGGAAGGAGTGGTAAAAGACCACGGGCCCTTGCCAACGCAGGCAACACATCCACTCCTTGTGCTGCAAAACACTTACGCGGCACAGCTAGTCGGCTATGCATATAGGAATAGATGTTGGGGTGTGTGTCCATAGCTGGAAACAGTGGGCCTGCCTTTGGTCCATAGCCAGGGTTGTGATCTAGGTCGCACAGAAAGGAACCATTCAGAGCCTTGCCTGACTTAAAACAATCATCATACTTCCGCTTTCGGCTTACCGCCCCCACTGGAAGCACCATTGGCAGCAGCTGTTCCACCGTCTGGAACCTGCTCATCAGAGGCACAAAAGTATGCATCCCCCGTCAAGAAGCAGTCTTGCAAAAAAAGATTGTTCCACATCTTCTGGACTTCTTCATCTGTCTGAGGACCAGTCCACACAAAGAACTCTTTGGAATTGCCTGCAGTAAAAGTCCGAGGCCGTCGCACTGGAAAGCCAAGGTGATCGGGGCTTGTTTTGACATGCACCACATGGTACAGATCTTCCAAGCCACTGACCTGCTTGGCCGCCGGATATGCCTGGGCACACTCTGTGAAAAACATATCTTCTGCATGAAGCTCCGCGGCGTGCTTTCGATCAATGTGCCAAAGGTGATGCCATCTCTCACTCGGACCAGCATCACGCTTCTGCTTCCCTAACTTGCTATAGTCTGTGCAGCACAAGCCAGCAGCTGAAACTGTCAAGGGCTTCTGCTGCCACCGGCTTGGTTTCTCCCACCAAGCAGTAGGGGCATCCCCCGCAGAGGGTAGATCGGAAGATGTGCTATCCAGCCTGCTGAAGCAACAACCTGGATACACTGGACAGGCTTTCTTGTGCACTGCGCAAAAGGAACAACTGTCTGCTTCCAGTAGTGTTTGCCTGTTCTGCATCAGGAAGGCATGAATATCAGAGTTCTTCTGGCTTGCTTCCTCTGCTTCTGTGCCCAAAGTGGGGGCCAAAGTATTGACAAACTCTGCAGCCCAGTCTGGCAGACGATGGTCCATATTTGCAAACACACAACTCTCACCGTGATCTAGCACAGCCGACAGCTGCTTCAACACAGCTTGCTGTGTGCCGCCACAATCACAGCTTCGAACACACTGCAAGGACATATCCTGCCCCACAGACCCGCCTTGCACCTGCAGATATTGCAACAGGATCCGCAAGCTCTCGCGCGGAGCATCATAGCCAGAGAAGTTGCTGTAATACATGACACCTGGCTTCACCACTTCACATGCTGAATGAAACAGGTCTGTTCCAATAAGTGGTTTCAGCAAGTTCTCTTCCCAAAAGGACATGTCTTCTTGGCTGTTGAACCCTGGCTGTCTTCCTGTCTCTGTATCCATGGCCCACGAGCTACCACGCACATATCGCTGTAGAGCACGACCACTGCTCGCAGAGCTGGCACCACTGGCCCTGCCCTTGCACTTCGGCGGCATCTTGACTCACCGCACTACACAAGACATCCAGCTCTAGAGCAGGAGTTTAGGTTGTTGCTAAGGACATGCATGTCACTCACAACAGCAAAGTTGTTTGTGCAAAGCAAAGATTACAAAGAGCTTCCATGTTGCCTATTTGCTTCATTGGAGGACTTGGGAGAACCTGAAAATCTCCACTACAACACTAAATCTCAGAATCCACAGCTGATACCACCTGGGCCAAGCACAGGCCTAAACGAGCATGCTTGGAACATGCCCAACACTGCAAAGTCTCCAGTGAGGCAGGCAAGTGCAGCACAACAGCCACACAAAGCAAAGGAAAACTCAAGAAACCATGCCATGATTTGTATTTCCTTCAAAAAGTCTCAAATATATGCTGTTGTCACTCAAAAATCCAGTATGCAAGCCAGAATGCCAAAAAAACCATGCCATGGTCTGTATTTCCTTCAAAAATCTCAAAAATATGCTGCAATCACTCAAAAATCCAATACGCCAGCCAGAATGCAAACAAAAATCATTTGTCAGCACAGAAGCCTGGCTGCCAAGGCCCAAGTGGCCCAAGTAGGGCTTGATTTCATTCAAAATTCGTTCAAAATTCGTTCAAAATTCGTTCATAATTCGTTCATACTTCATTTAACCCTAGGAATCTATCAAAAACATAAAAAATATACCAAAATATTTCGTTCAAAATTCGTTCAAAATTCGTTCAATATTCATTTAGCCAATCACAAGCTGCAAGGCCGCTCAGTGGCCAAAACAGCCCCTTCTGGCTCCATTCCCAAGCAAAAGAATCAATCTTCGGCAAAACTGAGCACAATCAGCAGAGTGAGGTGGCTCCACCATAGCCCCTGGGACAGACCAGCTTCATGGAAGCATATAAGCCTTGAAAATGGGACCTGTTAGTGAGCTTAGGAAGGGCCTCCTATATATTTCATGTCATATCAATGAAGCTAGCTGTTTAAAACTCAAATGGGACCTGCTAGTGAGCTTAGGAAGTGCCTCATATAATTTTCATATCATATCAGTCACTCAGAGTTGAAATGAGCATCATGGGTGCACAATCCACAACAACTGAGTGGGCTCGCTGCTGAAATTACAAGAACCACTGCTGTCAAAGCTGCTTGTGATGCTTTCCGTCTGTACTCTCATAAGTGAGGCACATAACAACACACATGAGGCTTTTGCACACAATCAGCAGGAAACTCCGGATCTGGGTGCACATCAGCGCCGGGCACGCTTCTTTGCAGCGACACCCCGGCCTGCTCTCTCGAACGACCTGACTGGATCCACTGTCTCTGGCAAAGTGCCATCTTGCTGGGCTTTCACGACTTTCTTCCATATATTGGCATGTTGCTCACGTGTTGCTACCTTGGCACCCCAGGCACCCCAGACCTTGAGCATCTGCAATGTCTCAGCTTCAGTTCTGGTGCGCGTGACGGCTTTGAGGTGCTTGCGGCACTTCTGGCTGCCAGTCTTATGGTCTGGGTGGTGGCACGTCATCTCAAAACCATCGAAGACACCGTCCTTGAAGACCTGAGTGACATGGTTCAAGCCACAGGCAAAGCTGTTGTTCACATTGGTTGCTCGCACGGGTTCTGCTGCTCTTGGCACTGCACTAGGTTCAGCTGCTGCACCATCCTCATCACGCGATCTTGAACCTGAGGAAGAAGACGCTGCAGCATCATCATCCTCACCGCTCGAGCTTGAACCTGAGGAAGAAGATGAAGAGTCGGAGGAGGAGGACGAGCTAGATGACGCAGGCTGTTCTGCAGCAGGTTGCTGCATCTCCGGCTGCACAGGCTGCACATGCCCAGGATCAGCAGCATCCATGGGCCGAGAGCTGCTGCTGCCCTCCGGCACTTCATGTAGCTCATCCGAAGAAGCATGTTCACATTCATCTTCCAATGCAACAGCATGATCTGCAGATTCATGCTCCGACGCAGAAGCCGGTGACTGTGGTTTCCGCTTCCGGGGAGCCTTCTGCACTCGTCTAGCTCGAGTTGGCTTGGGCAAAGCAGGTTCCATGTCATTCTCATCGCACACAAACAGTGTTAATGGCCGTGGCTTTGGTTCATAATGCTCCCCGGCCAGCAAAGCGGTGTAAAAACCATTGGACTTCCAATGTGGAACCTGTAGATCACCCTGCAGCAAGCACCGCAGGTATTCCTTGGAGGCAGTTGTGGCATTCGGTGCGGAATACCACTTCTTGTCATCACCACCTGGCAGAAAGTCAGCATCCTTCTTTGAGCGTCTTTTCACCACATGTTGAAATCCCTTGCGAAGCAACAACAAAGCCAGCTCCCACGGTGAAAGGTCTTGAAGCGGGACATCTGCTCGAACTTCCAACACTGGCTCGGGCTTGCAAAGAAAGAAGCAAACATCCACCGCCGTCTTCCCTGCCGGTGTCATCACCCAAAGCCCAGAGTCCTGCAAAACAGACCGGGAACAAGCTATCCCTCCTAAATCCTAAACCCCTAAACTCCCACCCACACAAGTCTTGGGGTGTAGGGGTTTAGGGTTTGGGGGCCCGAAAATCTCAAGTACGAGTTTTGTGTCACAGGTTGCATATGTGCCTGTCGCTTCTCCACCCAACCACGCTCGTGAAAAAGCTGTAAAAGCTCCTTTCTCTCACCGGCAAGTCGCCAGAATGTGTCCCGCACACCAGCAGCATTCTCAACCAACTCGCTTAGAAGGATGCCTGCTGCTTCCTGTCTGTCACGTGACCACTTTTCTGACTCTGGTAACTGGTCAGTTTTGACGAAACATTGGATGCCATCTTTCGTCTCCCACACACGGAGCTCGGCCAGCTGCTCACACTCCAAGGCTGAAAAGCTGATGATCACACTGTTTCCAGCCATCGATTCCCGTGTCCGAGCAGGAAGCTGCAGGGACGTGGCTTCAACAGCGACCCGCCTCTGAGACGACTGGATGCAACACAGCCTGTGAGGTGCCACGACGATGTCGGCTGCTGTGAAGCCGATCTCATTCTCCACTTTGTGCCGCTTGAGGGACCCGGGATTGGACCTCACAACCTTGAAGAACATCGTGGATCGTGCTGCAACAGTAAGCTCTTTCCTGTGCGCAAGTGTCGCCTCGATCGGCAGTTCCGTGCCTCTTCGTGGGCGAATCCCCAGTTCCGCATCCAAATTGATATCATTACCAGGCTGATAGCCTGGCTGCTGAACCATCCTCAAAGCAGTAGCCAGGGTTCGCATGGCTTTGGCAGGATATGGAAGTGAAAGGAAACGGTCTTCATCTTTCATAAGACCACATAACCTGCTCAGCATCAGTGCATGCAGCAACAGCTTGGACTCAGCTGTCTGACGTTGCAGCACTGGAACAATGCCCGTCGTGTCGCCCTCATGTCTCTCCACTACAGCTGCAAGTTCCCGGGGACCTCCTGTAGAACTTCCTGCATCGGAGTCGTCGTCGTCGCCGGCATCAAGACCGGCACAATCATCATCGTCCCCTGGGCCATCATCGCCATTCTCTGGTCCAGGTCCACTGTCGCCTCCATCATTGGGCGCAGGTGCACGCGGCCGTGCACCGGGACCGGGACGCATGGCAAGCTCTGGAGCCTGAATGGAATACAATGGGAGCATCAGCATGATAAATCACCTTAGCCATCAAGGGATGTCGCTGACAGTTCCGGCGTCTCAATCCTTGCAGGGTGGGGTGGTTCTGCAGACCAACGCCATGAACACTCAACCGGTTGTTGCGAATCTCGTGACACAACTGTGCCATGTCATGCAATGCCTGGGGTCTGTCTTCAAACAAAGCCTTGATTTCGGGCATTCTTTGCTTCAATGACATCAGAGCAACTGAATGACTGAATGACAGGGGCGACTTCGACCGTGCAACTTCGTCTGGCGATGCAGTGCCTCTGCTGGCCTCTCGTTGATCGGAATGAATCGCAGCGAAGCTACAAGGGACAGTAATGGAGACATGCCGTCAGCCAACAAGCTTTCACCTCCCAACCATCGAACACACAAGGGACGCAACGGCCCTTTCATGAGGAGTGGCCAGAGCTTGACAAAGAACCTCATGTGCACTCTCAGTGTCTAGGTGCCCAGACCACATATCTTCCAAGGCCATTCTTCCAGAGCAGTCAGCTTCAAAGCCAAGTAAAAGCACAAGTGAGCACGCCCAGCATTAAACTCTGCTAGTAGTGCTGCTCTGTCTGCTGCCGATGTGTCCCCTGGAAGCCCCTGCAAGAGCTCAACTGCTGAATTGTCGCAAATGGCGCCCGCTAACGAACAGCAGGTCGCCGCTGCTAAGTTGAGCAGCTCTCAAGCCTTGCATGGGGCACGACATCCAGCGCCTCCTAACGGCTCAAGGGAAATTTGCCATGCTGCGTGATTTCCGAAGCAACCTCCACTGGCACGGACAGCCTTCAAGCCAGGCTGTTGTTTTTCTGGATTGCTCGAACCAACATATCAACAACTCGAAGCCACGCCCAGAAAAAAGCTGACTCTATCGCTTTGTCCACTTCCTCCACAAGCACTGTAACAGCAGCCGTCCTTGCATTCGCATCTTGCAAGTATCAAGCCTTGTTCCATTTCCGCCTTAGAGCTGGCTCTACAGAGAAAAGAAGTGGCACACTGAAAGCAACAGTATCCCACCTTCCGGAATGGATGTTTCCTTTGATTTCCCAAAGCTTCTTTCTAAACTGCAACCCGAAGAACCACCCAACGTTCCTGGAAGTATGTCTTGGATCTCAGAGTTACGCAAAAACCTGCACAACTTTGCAGCCTGCGGCATGAGTTTCTCACAGTTGGCCACAACGCCTGACACGCCGTTCACTGCATTGTCCAAGATGTGGTGCACGCCTGGGAAACTGCATGTTCTTAATGGACGGGGGCTCAGGGAAGATTCCGTCTTTCCGCGCAGGTTCTTTGGGATCCTCAATGTCCATGGGTATAGGATCCAAGTTTGGTAACTTTCGGAGATCTGGATTGATTGAAAGATCAAATGCATCCTTGCAAACATTGTCACTCAAATCCATCATTCCGGGCCAATGCTGGCTCTTCAAAGATGATCTGACTGGAATCTAGCTTGGCACTGGGCAAAGATTTTAACACACTTTGCACTTGGAAGACGTTAAAACCCAAACGCGCCTTGAGGCACACTTCTAGGTTTAGTAAAAGGAGGTGCAAGCCGACTGACTGACTACGTCACGCAAGGCTACAGCAGTGAAAGCTAACAGCACTTTTACACCTTTCGTCGCAACCAACTGTTCACCACGCGCTTGTCACGCAGTGCAAGTCTTGAGCCAAAGTGAAACGGGGCGCAGACAGAGACTTCAGCACACTCACTTCCGCGGTAAGTCCTAAGGACTCCTAACGGCTTCTCTGCACTGGTAACTCTGTTCTATGGCCCAGGTGTTCCCCGGACTTCGTCTAGAAGTCCGTTCTCACAGCAAACAAACTGAAAACACTCTGATGTTCATCATGCTTCAGGAAAGTTCAGGGAAACACCATTCTTCGTGAAAACTCGTGAGGAAAACTCCGGTTGGACACGCTTCTGACACTGATAACTTTCACCGCAAGGTGAGACAGGAAGCGTGAGCGCAGCGACCGACAGACAGACAACTTTTCCCTACTCCTACCGTTCACAACTACACCTAAGGTTCTCTAAAACTCACAAAGGAGAAAACAGAAAGTGTTCCTGACCTTGGCGAGACACAGGGGCACCATTATAGGATTGAAAATCACGCTCGAGCGGTCGGTCCGCTGGGCTGAGCCCAGTTCGAGTCAGGGTGAGACGAAGTTTGAGGGGAGTCACCTCACCCTGAGTTCTGAGCCTAGTCCACTTTGGGAGCGGCGAGTTTCTCTAGACCAGTCTGACATCAGGTGATGTCCTTAAACAGCACCCTCGGCACAGACTGGTCGAGCTCACCTGCCTACTGCGGTTGCCCTCAGCCTACCTTCCAAGGAGTCTCCTCACTTTGAGCTAGGCGGCAACAAAAAGGGTGCAAGGGAGGTGTCTCAACCTTGTAGCTTCTCCAAGTCCACGGAGTCTCCTCACGTTGTTGGCTTGTAGAGCAAGGGAGTAACCTCACCTTGAGCAGACTTAGGCTTGTGACCAAATTGGCTCGTTGAATTAAAGCTGGAAAGGGGAGTCTCCTCACCCTGGAGCGGCTTGCAAGCTTAAGGGAGTCACCTCACCTTAAGACCCTTCAAGGGGGTTTCTCAACTTGTTGGGGTGTCCGAACTTGGGATCGGAACGAGCTGCCAGGTTGTATCATCCGGATTGCTCCAAGGGTTGCTCAGGGGGATGACCATACCAACCCTGTAGCACAAGGGGAGGTAGGTTAAGAACCCCGAGTCCTTTAAGCCCTCGAAGTGGTGCGGGAAGTCCTGGAGGCGGTGGAGGAAGACCTTGGCCAAAACCTCGGGGGAGCCATAGAGATGGATTTGTTCTTCCACCCATGGCCCAAACATTTCATGTTGGGCACATAGGCCAAGGAGCCCCTTGGTTGCCGCCTTTCCAGGCCAGTGCTTGTGCTGCGCTTCTCTCCAGCGGCCCCCGTCGTACAAACAAACCTGCACGTAGTCGGCCGAGCGCAGCTTTGCACTTTGGAGCGCCATGTTCTCGGCGCGTGTGCGCGCCAAGGTCGGGAGGGCCCAACCTACGTTGTGCTCCCCAAGATCCGACAAGCGGATATGGCAGGCACACAAAACGCGACCACACTTAACAAGGCCAGGAGGTCCGGGACATCAAGTGTCCTAAGCCTTCCCTGCGGAGAAGCCACAGGGATGACCCGCCTGTAGAAAACCGCGCGGGCACGAAGGGAAAAACCCCGGCCATGGCCATTCTCTGACAAGGTGAGCAGGACTTCACCAGAGGACCCCGGTCGAGGAATAAAGGTGAAATCTCTGGATAATCCCTCCAGAAAAATCTGCTCCTGGTCCATGGCCTCGGCGAGCCCCAGCTTGAGGACCTGAACTTCGGCTCCAAGTCCCCATTGAGCCGGGGGCTCCAAGGTGACACGACTGCCACCTACCCCCAATACGGCCCATACCCCTCCAAGCTCGTCCTCCAGCTCCGCCGGAGTGTAAGTAGTCCAAGGCGTGCCAGACGTGCCTTTTTTGTTTAGGGACACGCCTCGGAGGGATCTCGGGATCTTCAGGGGCTGCTTGAAAAGAAGCTCCAAGGGAACCTCCGGATCTGGTTCCCCTCTGATGTCCTCGCCCTTGATTCCCGGATCTGGGCCTGAATGGGACTGCGCTGGGGATGGAGCTTCGGTGGTGGCCGGTGAGTTTGCCTCAACCTGGGCACTGGGGACAGGATCTGGGTGAGGTGAGGGTTCCTCAACCTGCTCAGGCACCAAAGAAGAGGCTGGCTCAGGTGAGATCTTCTCAACCTGTGTTTTGGAAGCCGGGCATTCTGTATCCGGCTTGGGCGCCGGTGAGGTAACCTCAACCTGGGAGCTTTGGGCAGGCTCCTGCTTAGGAGAGGTCAGTACCTCTTCCTGCTCAGGCTCCAAGGGAGAGGCCGGTTCAGGCGAGACCTTCTCAACCTGGGTTGTGGCGGCCGGGCCTGGATCACCAGCATCTGTATCCGGCTTGGTTGCCGGTGAAGGAACCTCAGTCTGAGAACTCTGGGCAGGTTCCTGCTTAGGAGAGGTCAGCACCTCATCCTGCTCAGGCCCCAAAGGAGAGGTTGGTGCAGGCGAGACCTGCTCAACCTGGGTTGTGGAGGCTAGGCTTGGTTCATCAGCATTGGAAGGCGAGGGCACCTCAGCCTGCAGATTGGAACCGGAGGCTCTTGGCGAGGCCTCCTCAGCCTGGGCCTCTGTGCGTTGCCGCTTTGGCGGTGGTGGTGGTGGGGTTCGGGCTACCCCCGTCTTGGGTGCGGCTTTTGGCCTCGTGATAGGGGCCTCCACCGACCTTGACAAGTTGGGACCAGAAGCCGGAGGTTCCCGGTCGGTACCTGAATGCTGGCTTTGCCTGGAGTACCTTGATCTCGAAATAGCAGGTTTGCCCTCACTAAAACGATGCTGCAAGAGGGCCTGGTACCGCTGTTCCGTTACCGGGTCCTCGAAAGGGGCATTCTGCCCCTTCCCTGGCTTATTCTTCCCTTTTCCTTTACCCATCTTGGAGCCAAAAGCTGCGAGAAGGCTCAGACATGGAGGGTTAGCAAAACCAGGTACGAGTAGCACTTAGACCAGGCTACATCTGCAGGCTTGGCGCAAACAGCACCTACCCCATCATCAGTAATAAGCTTGGAGGGGAGAAGTAAAGTACGATAATGTCCAGAGGTCGGGGAGTTGCCTAAATGCGAGACCACGGCCTTGGGGTAGTAACGAAGAAGTTCCCCATCCAATCCCTCAAGCACACAAGGATCCTCAAAACCAACTGGGTTCTCGAGCCTCCGAAAACCCCCCCCTTCCCTAACAAACCTCAAAAGCTGCAATGCAATCAAAGGCGGGTGAGTAAGGATTTTCACTTCTCCACCTTGTTGCCAACTTGCCAGGAGTTCCCTCATAGAGACTTCGTGCTCCGGGAGGTGAAGAGGAAGTGGGAAAAAGTTACCCTCGTGGTGAGGTGCATTGGGAGCACGAGCTCTCCATGAAACGCAAGAGAGGTCACGGGGAAACCCCGAAGAAAGGTGCATGAGAAGTTGACAAACATCATGCTGGCTGTTTGGGGATTCCCATCGACCCTGGCCTGCAACTAATCTCTTCCACACCAGGGACTGCCACAGCTCGACTTTGCGTTGATCTTTCAACCATCGCAGAATGCCCTGGATGGGGGATCCAGCAAAGGGGCTGGAGGCATCAAGGAGCAGATCAATCCAAAAGAAAGCAACCACCAAAGAATTGGTGTAACAATGATTGGATGGATTTTGGAACTTCACCTTGCGAACAATGGAGCCAGCAGCCCTTAAGTCTCCAAGCTCCGGGCTACCAGAATCCCGGTGATCCCGGACAGCAGGAGAGGGAGGCTCAATCCTGACCATGTTCTGCAAGGGAGGGTCGTCGGAAGTGAGGGTTTGCAGGGGAGTGGCCTCAACCCTGTTAAGTGGTGTTGCAAAGAAGTTGCTAAGGTTTCGGGCTTTTGGGAGGGTCTCCTTAGAAAGCTTGCTAGCCTTCTTGGAGGCAGGTAGTGACTCCGGAACCCCTACACCACTTAACAGACTCCTGGTGAACTTAGTCAGTTTGTTAGTGTGTTTACGGGTCACACACAGGGACTGGAGGAGCCCCGGGACTTTCTTTGCACGCGCTGGCAAAATGCCTTCACACACTTTACACTGCCAAGCTTTGCCAATGGAAACAAGCTGATGGGAGGAGTGACAGGCCAGGTGCTACGGGGGACGACCTTCCCCTCCTAGGCACGGCTGTGCAAGGACCTGCTGGAACAGTGACGGAGGGTCCACTTGCTGCAGGTAAAGGCCACATTTCCCACACATGGCTGTGAGGTTCGTCGGGTGCTGACTCCGAATTTCCCACTGGTGTCCCTGCGGAAATACGGTTTGGCTGACGAGTTGCTCAATCTGCTGCCTTTTGTTAAGGGTTGGAGGTTTTGGCTGGCGCTTGCAGAAAATAGTCTTCTTATCCTGCGTAGTAATCAAAATCTCCGCCCTCTGACTTAGTAGCTGGGAAAGGGTGGAAACCAGCGTGTCAACTTGCCGGACTTGCTTGCTGGCATCAGGGTGCAAAGCTTGGTCAGCCCTGGACCCGGCAAGCTGGTCAGCTTCCTGATTCAAATGCCAACGCCAAACCTCATCTTTTCCAAACTTTTCAGCAAATTTTCCTACATCCAAGTGGGCCTTGACCCAATGAAGGTGTTGTGGGGAGATGCTCTGCCATTGGGGTTTCCAAAACATGGAATGCTTGGATGTAACCGCCTTAGCTGCGGCCTGCTTGCAAGCTACCCGAGAATCTGTAGTAAGATCCTTCAGGCCCGGGCAAAGCTCATGGGCCTTGACAATGGCATGGACCTCCCCATCTAGAACCGTGGCCGGCCGAGGCAAAACCCCGCTCGCAGTTGCGATAACTGTGATGCTTTGGCCCGTTTTACGTGCTAGAATCACAGCCCATCCAATGGTCCTCAATCTGGGATCGGAAGAGAATTTGCCACCACTGGCATCGGTGCCAATGACAAAATCCGAGTCCCAGGTCTGTGACGGCCAGGTGCCCTCATACCTATCCTCAGCGTTCTGAAGTGGCGAGGAGACGTAGGCAAGAGGGGGAAGGGCTCGCAACCAAAGGCAGGGCGCAGGATGGGACTGACGCATTTGTTCAAGATGCCGGGGAAGCTTTGGCTGTCTAGCCCATCTGGGGCAGTCCCACAGCACATGTTGTAGTGTGTTGTCTGACTCAATGCCCCGATCCTTGCAGTAAGGGCACTTGGGGTGGCCACCACTTCCCTCATGCACAACTGCTCCTTGCCAGATTGACCGGTAGAAGGTCAGACGTTTGGTCTTCTTTAAAGCAATGCGGCGATGAATTGTAAAATCTACACCATCCTGAGCTCCTTGACCGCCATGTTGGCAAGAGATGGCTCGCCATCTTTCGCCCTTGATGGTAGACCGAATCTTGCGCCGCAGCTCCTGAAAAAGAAAGGGGCTGAAGTCAACGGGCCAGGGGTGGCCATCAATATGCCAGACTTCCGGGGACTGGACATCCCATCCCATGTCCCTGGCATACTGAATCATGGCCGAAATGGGTCCGGCAACGATTTTACAAGGGTGAGGCGAAGCCTCCAACCTGGATTTGACCAAGGGCCAGGACCTTTGAACTTCCGCCCAAATGGAAGGAGAACGGCCCAGAATACGAAGGAAGACTTGCAAATGCTCACTAATGATCTGCTCTCGGGGATCCGGAAATCTGTGGGAGAACATCTCCAAGACGGTCAGGGTTCCTCCAAGATGTTGGCGTCCTAAGCTACCAGCCAGCACAGCGCGGTGCCATTTCAACCGTTTGGGGCTAACACCCTGTGCCTGATGGCCATAGGTGGCACATGTCATGATGGATCCGCGCACAACCCTAGTACGTGAACGATGCGAATCAACACCTAAAGCACGAAGGCGCTTGTGGCGGCCTTGCGCCTTCTTGTGCCTGCCAAGAGAGGTGGCAAGCCTGCGGCGTCTGCCAGCATTGCTGTCAACCCCTAAGTCTTTGGCTAACAGAGTAATGCCAGGATCTTGGTCCGAACGCAGACGCTCAAGAACTTGAGAGGTGGCAGAATCTGAGCAAAGAAACTTGGTTTTCTCCAAGGAAACCTGAAGATTTCGTTCCGCAAGAGAATCTCGCAGTATACGAAATGTCTTGAGGGCTTTGTGAGCCGTGTTAGAAGCAGTGGAACCTACCACGTCAGCCGAAATGTCATCCAGCCACTGGTCTATGTTGTGAGTTAGGCCAGTAGCCTGAAGGTCCCTGATTGGGACAAACAAAGCCAGTTTCGAAACCACCGGCGCAACAGGGCAACCCTGAAGCAACCCAACTGTGGGAATTATTCCCGGCGAAACTGAATTTTCGGCTGAGACAAATCGTGTCCCACCATAAATTTGAAGGGAAAGCTCCAAAAGCAAAGGTGGGAACTGTAGCAGGAGTCCGGTGTCGACTACCGAGGCCCAAACTACACAATCATAGAAGCCTTTGATATCAAGAAAGAGTCCTACAAAGTGTTTGGACTGAGTTCGGGAGGCTTCGGCCCACAGCAAACGGCGGATGCCGATGTCTAATGATGTTCGTCCTGGCACTGCGGCATCCCAAGGAGCCAGGGCCTGGTAGGAGACCGTCCACTCTTGGATCAGGGACCACCTGGCTCTGCAGTAGTCCCTCCACAAAACGTGAGTTAAAGAGATCGGTCTCTCAGCAGTAGCCGATTTGGGCAGCATACAAACTTGTGTCAGGAGAAACTGCTGCGGGACTCGGAGGCCTCTTTCGAGCTCCTTATAAAATTCAGCGATGTCCTGAAGCATTGGCCAAGTCAATTTCTTGAGAAGGGACTTGCTCCAGCCATCCGGTCCTGGGGCAGTGACCCTGCCTTTGGAAAACCTTTGTTGCAGCTGTTCCGGGGAAATGGGGCTCAGGGTGGCTACCTGCTGAGCAGCCAGTTCCCGTAGCTTTCCGCGAGCCTGTTGCTCTGCGTGTGGAAGAGGAGGAAGGTCCTCAACTCTAAGTACGCCTTTCCAAGTGCGGAGCCATAGTTTGGTTCTAGCCAGGGCGCGGACCTCTGCGGACAGATCCCGAAAGGGGCGTGCAGTGGTGATTTCACCTTTTTTGATCGTCTTGAAAAGGGGAGCCATCCCTTTTTCTTCGGCTCCCTGCAACCACGACCTGTACGACTTGGTCTGGGCATCCTGGTGAACTTTAGAGGCCAGCAGAAATTGCTCCTGCAATAATTGCTGGACGGGCTCAGGAACAGCTGTCTGCTCCGAGAGACAGGCCTGGAGCGTAGAAAGAAAGGAAACAGCCTCCTCCGAGTTGCCCTGCCAGTGGTCCAGGATCTGCGGCAAATACTCCTGGCATTGCTCTCGACGTTTGGGGTGGTCACCCTGGCACAGAAATTGTACCCGGTGCCAAAAAGCCTGGCAAGAGCCTTCCCATGCGAACTGGGACATGCGAGGAACAGCTGGGAGGAATTCAACTTGGAGTTGGCGACCAATACCCTGGGACGTTTGCAAAAGACTGTGCTCCACCGAACTGGAAATGGAAGCCAGTCGATTGCTCAGGGGGTCAGCCGACAAGGTGGTATCGGGCA
The DNA here is from genome assembly GCA_905221615.1 of Symbiodinium sp. CCMP2592. Lineage (NCBI taxonomy): Eukaryota > Dinophyceae > Suessiales > Symbiodiniaceae > Symbiodinium > Symbiodinium sp. CCMP2592. The sequence goes on from CAJNDT010002557.1 coordinate 123,516, forward strand.
AAGAGGCGAGGGTCTCCTCAACCTGCATGTAATCAAGCGGTTCTTCCCTGAAGGAAAGCACAAAGGAGGGAAGCTGTGGAGTGGTGAGCTGGAAAGCGCCCACATAAAGGGCAACTTGGATTGCTGCATGTGGCTTGAAAGGAACATCCCAGGAGGCATCAACCCGGAGCAAACCTTCCAGGCAGTGTGATACAGCCAGAAAATCAAGCTCATTGTCACCACATGTGGCTTTGTTGGGCCCAATTGGTTCAAGGGACAAACTTTGAAAAATGGCAGTGTCCAACAATTCCTTCAAAGGCGAGTTCCAGTCTCCACCTATCAGGATTGGGCCCCTCACAGATTGACGAATTGCGCGCAGAGATGCTAGGATGTCAGAGTTGACCGGGGACCCGAAGCCGGAGGAGGACTGGAGGTACAGGCTAACTACTGTCAAGTCAGCCCCTTGTGTGCGTAGCGTCACCGCCACGTAGCCGCAACCTTGGTTGGTATACTGGCCTCGCAAACGGGCTCCCAGGTGGGCTCTAACTAAACCCCCTACTCCGCCTCTAGAGCTATTCCGTCGGCCTTCCCCAGGGGCTGCGGGCACAAGGAAGGAGTCAAAGCCCATGGCAGCCATAGACGAAATTTCAGCAACAACTTGGGACTCCAAAAGGTGGTGCTCCTGAATCAAGATAACATCCCCTTGAGCTGAAAACCATTGCTTGACTTCTGGCCTCCAAGAAGTGATGTTGCAAGATGTGACTCGCATTTGCCTATGCCCCTGTGGCTGCGATTTGCGCAAAACTTCAAAGCCCCGAGCAACAAGCAAGAGCAAAGTCAAGTCAAAAGAACGTTGGAGGGCCAAGATCTCTTGGCACAGCCACCAACCTAAGCTGCCCTGTTCAACCTGATCAAGAAGGTGGGCAACCAACTCCGAAGTTGCTCCCAACAGATCTGGGTTCTGGACAGCCTCCCACACCTGGCCTTCGAGTGTTCGCCACTGGCTGTGTGGGCTTGCCGACGGTGGCAACTCAGGTGGCATCTCACAAAGGGCAAGCTGAGAGAATGGCACCCTAATGTGTTTGGGCTGTTTCGCTCTGCGCCTGGTTTTATTACGTTTGCGGGTGACCCCAACCTCGGCGTGGCTCCCCGACGCCTGTAAGCGAGGAAACTCCTCAACTTGAGATGCCGTTGCTGAGGTTGTGGCCACAAAAGCAGAGATTGAAGAAGCACCGGTCACAGGGACCTCATCAAACTCAGTTGTCGAGAAAGACGGGGGCCAAAATTGGGGCCCAGTGATGAGTTGGGTGTCTTGGGACTGCAGCGGGGTGCTGTGGCGTAATCCTTTGGTAACAGTCTGCCAGGCACTCAAATCCCCAAAAGAATCCCAGTCTTCCTTACCAGAAAAACCAGGTAACCAAAACTGATCCCATACAAGGTCGGTGTTGCAAAATTGTGAGTAAGCCTCAACATACCCTGAAACCTTCTCTAAGGACTTGGGCTGCTGAGGTTGGCACTCCCCCAAGGAAAACAAATCACTGTACAAAGAAATGGGTCTCTTAACCGATTCGCCGGAAAACCCGCAGGGCTGAGAGCTGGACGCAGGGGCACAGGAAACGTCTTGATCAAGCAGAAGGGCAGGCTGAAATGCACAAGCAGGTTGCCCACTGTCCCCACTTAAAGGACCTTCCTCGAAAACAGACCTAACCTGAACCCCCAGCCCCACTCCCTAACCTTGCTGCGTGCTACGGCCTCGGCTCCTGGACCTGGGCTTGGCTTGCTCATGCGGCTCAGTGCCCTTGTGTTCTGGCAGAGTTTGGCTCAGCGGGGCACGGGTCGGAGCCGTCAAACCAGGCTGGTTTGTGGCTTCAACTTCCATATTCTGCTGCCCATCGTTAAGCTTACCGCGCTGGGCCTCCTCATAAAGCTCCTTCTGCTCCTGGGTCAGGACAATCCCAACTTTGGCAAGCGTATCTAGAAGCCCTTCCAAGGGATCGTCCTTGCGCGCGGGGTCCTCCAGACCCAAAGCATCAGCACGGAGTGTGGCTTCCACCTCCGACTGCATAGCCGTGACTTCAGCTTGCTTGCTCTGCAAATCAGATTGGCAAACCTTCATCTTCTCAAGCAGCTCCTGGTAGGTTGCTTTGGCTCGGTCTATGCGAATCTGTAAGGCAGCAGTTTGCTGGATCATCAGTCGCAAGTCCGTAGTGCTCTGCTTAAAGCGACGAGTTGCAATCTCAATCTGCTGAGTCTGCGTGGGGGCCGGAGGATCAAGTGCTGCAAGGGCTTGCTGGATCGAAGTCGGCAATGACTCCAAGTGCTTCTTGCAAAGGGCCGCAAGGTCTGTTGGCTCCGACGCCACCGGCTCAGGGATGCCAGCTTGGCGCATCAGCTTCTTCTGATCATCAGACGCGGAATCCCACAGGTTCTTAGAGGCTTCGGCCTGCTCGTCAAGCCCACCCTTTGCCCCTTTGCCTTTTCCAGACTGGAGGCCTGGAGGCGGACTCGGCTGCCGGCCTGCTTGGAAACCTGCCTCGCTCAGTTCCTTCTGGACCTCTGGGGGAAACTTCTGCCAAAGAGTCGTGACGGCTTTGGAGAGGTTGCCCTCATGATTCCTAGGCCGTTGGGGGCTTTGCGTTGCACTCTCAGTAGTTGCGCTTCTGTCCCTGTTCTTCTTGGGACCCCGCGGGCGCAGTCTTTGAGTGACCGGAGCACCCTGTGTCTTCCAGGCGTTGCCACACAGGTTGCAAAAGGGATGGTGCTGGACTCTGTCTACGAAAATCCAGCTCTGCTTACCCGCCCTAGAGCAGTGAGGACAGACGATGTAGGGCGTTGCTGCACCCTTGGCACCGTTTTTTCCCCAAGTCATGGCGAGCAAGCTCAACCTGTGACAACGGCTGAGCAAGTGTTCGGCTCTGAGAGCACGTGCGGTTTCAGGGCGCTATGGCGCTACGCTACCCCCGGCCCACGCGTCCCTTGCTGCTCAGGCAACCTAGAGAAAACGTGTGGTTACGGTTTGAGACCTGTCGGGACCCACAGTCTAGCTACGGACTCCAGGCTGGGTGCCACGACGGCAACAAGCGTACACTCGCCAGTTTGAACCACAACAGCTTGAGCCAGGATTGAAAATCACGCTCGAGCGGTCGGTCCGCTGGGCTGAGCCCAGTTCGAGTCAGGGTGAGACGAAGCTTTAGGGGAGTCACCTCACCCTGATTTCGGAGCCTAGTCCACTTTGGGAGCGGCGAGTTTCTCTAGACCAGTCTGACATCAGGTGATGTCCTTAAACAGCACCCTCGGCACAGACTGGTCGAGCTCACCTGCCTACTGCGGTTGCCTTCAGCCTACCTTCCAAGGAGTCTCCTCACTTTGAGCTAGGCGGCAACAAAAGGGTGCAAGGGAGGTGTCTCAACCTTGTAGCTTCTCCAAGTCCACGGAGTCTCCTCACGTTGTTGGCTTGTAGAGCAAGGGAGTAACCTCACCTTGAGCAGACGTAGGCTTGTGACCAAATTGGCTCGTTGAATTAAAGCTGGAAAGGGGAGTCTCCTCACCCTGGAGCGGCTTGCAAGCTTAAGGGAGTCACCTCACCTTAAAACCCTTCAGGGGTTTCTCAACTAGTTGGGGTGTCCAAACTTGGGATCGGAACGAGCTGCCAGGTTGTATCATCCGGATTGCTCCAAGGGTTGCTCAGGGGGATGACCATACCAACCTTGTAGCACAAGGGGAGGTAGGTTAAGAACCCCGAGTCCTTTAAGCCCTCGAAGTGGTGCGGAAAGTCCTGGAGGCGGTGGAGGAAGACCTTGGCCAAAACCTCGGGGGAGCCATAGAGGTGGATTTGTTCTTCCACCCATGGCCCAAACATTTCATGTTTGGCACATAGGCCAAGGAGTCCCTTGGTTGCCGCCTTTCCAGGCCAGTGCTTGTGCTGCGCTTCTCTCCAGCGGCCCCCGTCGTACAAACAAACCTGCACGTAGTCGGCCGAGCGCAGCTTTGCACTTTGGAGCGCCATGTTCTCTGCGCGTGTGCGCGCCAAGGTCGGGAGGGCCCAACCTACGTTGTGCTCCCCAAGATCCGACAAGCGGATATGGCAAGCACACAAAAACGCGACCACACTTAACAAGGCCAGGAGGTCCGGGACATCAAGTGTCCTAAGCCTTCCCTGCGGAGAAGCCACAGGGATGACCCGCCTGTAGAAAACCGCGCGGGCACGAAAGGAAAAACCCCTGCCATGGCCATTCTCTGACAAGGTGAGCAGAACTTCACCAGAAGACCCCGGTCGAGGAATAAAGGTGAAATCTCTGGATAGTCCCTCCAGAAAAATCTGCTCCTGGTCCATGGCCTCGGCGAGCCCCAGCTTGAGGACCTGAACTTCGGCTCCAAGTCCCCATTGAGCCGGGGGCTCCAAGGTGACACGACTGCCACCTACCCCCAAAAACGGCCCATACCCCTCCATGCTCGTCCTCCAGCTCCGCCGGAGTGTAAGTAGTCCAAGGCGTGCCAGACGAGCCTTTTTTGTTTAGGGACACGCCTCGGAGGGATCTCGGGATCTTCAGGGGCTGCTTGAAAAGAAGCTCCAAGGGAACCTCCGAACCTGGTTCCCCTCTGATGTCCTCGCCCTTGATTCCCGGATCTGGGCCTGGATGGGACTCCGCTGGGGATGGAGCCTCCTCCGAAAACTTGGTGGTGGCCGGTGAGTTTGCCTCAACCTGGTCACTGGGGACAGGATCTGGATGAGGTGAGGGTTCCTCAACCTGCTCAGGCACCAAAGAAGAGGCTGGCTCAGGTGAGATCTTCTCAACCTGTATTTTGGAAGCCGGGCCTTCTGTATCCGGCTTGGGTGCCGGTGAGGTAACCTCAACCTGGGAGCTTTGGGCAGGCTCCTGCTTAGGAGAGGTCAGTACCTCTTCCTGCTCATGCTCCAAGGGAGAGGCCGGTTCAGGCGAGATCTTCTCAACCTGGGTTGTGGCGGCCGGGCCTGGATCACCAGCATCTGTATCCGGCTTGGTTGCCGGTGAAGGAACCTCAGTCTGAGAACTCTGGGCAGGTTCCTGCTTAGGAGAGGTCAGCACCTCATCCTGCTCAGGCCCCAAAGGAGAGGTTGGTGCAGGCGAGACCTGCTCAACCTGGGTTGTGGAGGCTCGGCTTGGTTCATCAGCATTGGAAGGCGAGGGCACCTCAGCCTGCAGATTGGAACCGGAGGCTCTTGGCGAGGCCTCCTCAGCCTGGGCCTCTGTGCGTTGCCGCTTTGGCGGTGGCGGTGGTGGGGTTGGGGCTATTCCTGGCTTGGGTGTGGCTTTTGGCCTCGTGATAGGGGCCTCCACCGACCTTGACAAGTTGGGACCAGAAGCCGGAGGTTCCCGGTCGGTACCTGAATGCTGGCTTTGCCTGGAGTACCTTGATCTCGAAATAGCAGGTTTGCCCTCACTAAAACGATGCTGCAAGAGGGCCTGGTACCGCTGTTCCGTTACCGGGTCCTCGAAAGGGGCATTCTGCCCCTTCCCTGGCTTATTCTTCCTTTTCCTTTACCCATCTTGGAGCCAAAAGCTGCGAGAAGGCTCAGACATGGAGGGTTAGCAAAACCAGGTACGAGTAGCACTTAGACCAGGCTACATCTGCAGGCTTGGCGCAAACAGCACCTACCCCATCATCAGTAATAAGCTTGGAGGGGAGAAGTAAAGTACGATAATGTCCAGAGGTCGGGGAGTTGCCTAAATGCGAGACCACGGCCTTGGGGTAGTAACGAAGAAGTTCCCCATCCAATCCCTCAAGCACACAAGGATCCTCAAAACCAACTGGGTTCTCGAGCCTCCGAAAACCCCCCCCTTCCCTAACAAACCTCAAAAGCTGCAATGCAATCAAAGGCGGGTGAGTAAGGATTTTCACTCCTCCACCTTGTTGCCAACTTGCCAGGAGTTCCCTCATAGAGACTTCGTGCTCCGGGAGGTGAAGAGGAAGTGGGAAAAAGTTACCCTCGTGGTGAGGTGCATTGGGAGCACGAGCTCTCCATGAAACGCAAGAGAGGTCACGGGGAAACCCCGAAGAAAGGTGCATGAGAAGTTGACAAACATCATGCTGGCTATTTGGGGATTCCCATCGACCCTGGCCTGCAACTAATCTCTTCCAAACCAGGGACTGCCACAGCTCGACTTTGCGTTGATCTTTCAACCATCGCAGAATGCCCTGGATGGGGGATCCAGCAAAGGGGCTGGAGGCATCAAGGAGCAGGTCAATCCAAAAGAAACCAACCACCAAAGAATTGGTGTAACAATGATTGGATGGATTTTGGAACTTCACCTTGCGAACAATGGAGCCAGCAGCCCTTAAGTCTCCAAGCTCTGGGCTACCAGAATCCCGGTGATCGCGAACAGCAGGAGAGGGAGGCTCAATCCTGACCATGTTCTGCAAGGGAGGGTCATCGGAAGTGAGAGTTTGCAGGGGAGTGGCCTCAACCCTGTTAAGTGGTGTTGCAAAGAAGTTGCTAAGGTGGATTGAAAATCACGCTCGAGCGGTCGGTCCGCTGGGCTGAGCCCAGTTCGAGTCAGGGTGAGACGAAGCTTTAGGGGAGTCACCTCACCCTGATTTCGGAGCCTAGTCCACTTTGGGAGCGGCGAGTTTCTCTAGACCAGTCTGACATCAGGTGATGTCCTTAAACAGCACCCTCGGCACAGACTGGTCGAGCTCACCTGCCTACTGCGGTTGCCTTCAGCCTACCTTCCAAGGAGTCTCCTCACTTTGAGCTAGGCGGCAACAAAAGGGTGCAAGGGAGGTGTCTCAACCTTGTAGCTTCTCCAAGTCCACGGAGTCTCCTCACGTTGTTGGCTTGTAGAGCAAGGGAGTAACCTCACCTTGAGCAGACTTAGGCTTGTGACCAAATTGGCTCGTTGAATTAAAGCTGGAAAGGGGAGTCTCCTCACCCTGGAGCGGCTTGCAAGCTTAAGGGAGTCACCTCACCTTAAAACCCTTCAGGGGTTTCTCAACTAGTTGGGGTGTCCAAACTTGGGATCGGAACGAGCTGCCAGGTTGTATCATCCGGATTGCTCCAAGGGTTGCTCAGGGGAATGACCATACCAACCTTGTAGCACAAGGGGAGGTAGGTTAAGAACCCCGAGTCCTTTAAGCCCTCGAAGTGGTGCGGAAAGTCCTGGAGGCGGTGGAGGAAGACCTTGGCCAAAACCTCGGGGGAGCCATAGAGGTGGATTTGTTCTTCCACCCATGGCCCAAACATTTCATGTTTGGCACATAGGCCAAGGAGCCCCTTGGTTGCCGCCTTTCCAGGCCAGTGCTTGTGCTGCGCTTCTCTCCAGCGGCCCCCGTCGTACAAACAAACCTGCACGTAGTCGGCCGAGCGCAGCTTTGCACTTTGGAGCGCCATGTTCTCGGCGCGTGTGCGCGCCAAGGTCGGGAGGGCCCAACCTACGTTGTGCTCCCCAAGATCCGACAAGCGGATATGGCAGGCACACAAAAACGCGACCACACTTAACAAGGCCAGGAGGTCCGGGACATCAAGTGTCCTAAGCCTTCCCTGCGGAGAAGCCACAGGGATGACCCGCCTGTAGAAAACCGCGCGGGCACGAAGGGAAAAACCCCTGCCATGGCCATTCTCTGACAAGGTGAGCAGAACTTCACCAGAAGACCCCGGTCGAGGAATAAAGGTGAAATCTCTGGATAGTCCCTCCAGAAAAATCTGCTCCTGGTCCATGGCCTCGGCGAGCCCCAGCTTGAGGACCTGAACTTCGGCTCCAAGTCCCCATTGAGCCGGGGGCTCCAAGGTGACACGACTGCCACCTACCCCCAATACGGCCCATACCCCTCCATGCTCGTCCTCCAGCTCCGCCGGAGTGTAAAAAGTCCAAGGCGTGCCAGACGAGCCTTTTTTGTTGAGGGACACGCCTCGGAGGGATCTCGGGATCTTCAGGGGCTGCTTGAAAAGAAGCTCCAAGGGAACCTCCGGACCTGGTTCCCCTCTGATGTCCTCGCCCTTGATTCCCGGATCTGGGCCTGAATGGGACTCCGCTGGGGATGGAGCCTCCTCCGAAAACTTGGTGGTGGCCGGTGAGTTTGCCTCAACCTGGTCACTGGGGACAGGATCTGGATGAGGTGCGGGTTCCTCAACCTGCTCAGGCACCAAAGAAGAGGCTGGCTCAGGTGAGATCTTCTCAACCTGTATTTTGGAAGCCGGGCCTTCTGTATCCGGCTTGGGCGCCGGTGAGGTAACCTCAACCTGGGAGCTTTGGGCAGGCTCCTGCTTAGGAGAGGTCAGTACCTCTTCCTGCTCATGCTCCAAAGATCACCAGCATCTGTATCCGGCTTGGTTGCCGGTGAAGGAACCTCAGTCTGGGAACTCTGGGCAGGTTCCTGCTTAGGAGAGGTAAGCACCTCATCCTGCTCAGGCCCCAAAGGAGAGGTTGGTGCAGGCGAGACCTGCTCAACCTGGGTTGTGGAGGCTAGGCCTGGTTCATCAGCATTGGAAGGCGAGGGCACCTCAGCCTGCAGATTGGAACCGGAGGCTCTTGGCGAGGCCTCCTCAGCCTGGGCCTCTGTGCGTTGCCGCTTTGGCGGTGGTGGTGGTGGGGTTCGGGCTACCCCCGGCTTGGGTGCGGCTTTTGGCCTCGTGATAGGGGCCTCCACCGACCTTGACAAGTTGGGACCAGAAGCCGGAGGTTCCCGGTCGGTACCTGAATGTTGGCTTTGCCTGGAGTACCTTGATCTCGAAATAGCAGGTTTGCCCTCACTAAAACGATGCTGCAAGAGGGCCTGGTACCGCTGTTCCGTTACCGGGTCCTCGAAAGGGGCATTCTGCCCCTTCCCTGGCTTGTTCTTCCCTTTTCCTTTACCCATCTTGGAGCCAAAAGCTGCGAGAAGGCTCAGACATGGAGGGTTAGCAAAACCAGGTACGAGTAGCACTTAGACCAGGCTACATCTGCAGGCTTGGCGCAAACAGCACCTACCCCATCATCAGTAATAAGCTGGGAGGGGAGAAGTAATGTACGATAATGTCCAGAGGTCGGGGAGTTGCCTAAATGCGAGACCACGGCCTTGGGGTAGTAACGAAGAAGTTCCCCATCCAATCCCTCAAGCACACAAGGATCCTCAAAACCAACTGGGTTCTCGAGCCTCCGAAAACCCCCCCCTTCCCTAACAAACCTCAAAAGCTGCAATGCAATCAAAGGCGGGTGAGTAAGGATTTTCACTTCTCCACCTTGTTGCCAACTTGCCAGGAGTTCCCTCATAGAGACTTCGTGCTCCGGGAGGTGAAGAGGAAGTGGGAAAAAGTTACCCTCGTGGTGAGGTGCATTGGGAGCTCGAGCTCTCCATGAAACGCAAGAGAGGTCACGGGGAAACCCCGAAGAAAGGTGCATGAGAAGTTGACAAACATCATGCTGGCTGTTTGGGGATTCCCATCGACCCTGGCCTGCAACTAATCTCTTCCAAACCAGGGACTGCCACAGCTCGACTTTGCGTTGATCTTTCAACCATCGCAGAATGCCCTGGATGGGGGATCCAGCAAAGGGGCTGGAGGCATCAAGGAGCAGGTCAATCCAAAAGAAAGCAACCACCAAAGAATTGGTGTAACAATGATTGGATGGATTTTGGAACTTCACCTTGCGAACAATGGAGCCAGCAGCCCTTAAGTCTCCAAGCTCTGGGCTACCAGAATCCCGGTGAGCCCGGACAGCAGGAGAGGGAGGCTCAATCCTGACCATGTTCTGCAAGGGAGGGTCATCGGAAGTGAGAGTTTGCAGGGGAGTGGCCTCAACCCTGTTAAGTGGTGTTGCAAAGAAGTTGCTAAGGTGGATTGAAAATCAACTCCCCCTCATGAACCTGTCGTCGAGAAAAGGTACCGGTCCAGTGGCTGCTGTTGCGTATTGGGCTCGTAGATCTTCTCACGGTCCACGATAGTTTTATGGCTCTTCCAAAAACGGCTGCGGCTGTACAAAGAGGCGTCAGCACCTACCAAGCACTCAAAGCCCTAAGAGCTGTGTGAGCAAAAGCTTCGGGGTAGTGCTGGGTGTTCTTCAGAACGAACATCTTACTATGCTCGTGGTTTCCAGGGCACTTTAATTTATCCATGCAGTGAATGAGAACATGACTGTTCGAGCACAACCTCCAAACCTTCTTCACAGGAAGTGCGTCCATTCCAACCATACCGCAAGCACAACCATGCACAAGAGCGGTCTCATGCGGATTGATCTTAAGGAATGACTTCGTAGCGGACCATCCCCAGTAAGCACAACGTTGCGGCCATTCAATGACCCAAGTTGCCGAATCAGATGTGTTGACTAGCTTCAAGAAGCTCTTCCAGAGCTTTCGGTGGACGGTGAAAAGTCCTTTCATCCTTTCATCATAGTGATCTGCAGATCGAGCTTGGTGGTAGCGCTGCCAGGGCGAACCACCGGTACAGGGCGTCGAGGCCCACACAACAACATGCATATTCCGACGGTGTGCCGCACGAAGGGCGTGCTCAATGAGCTCGATGGTCTCTGGGAGAGTACCATCCGTTTCTTCCGTCACGGGAATAGCATGGATGCCATAGTGGCTAGCAAGCTTAGTCAACCAGGCTTCTCCAGAGGTGCAGAACTCGACCATCACAATGTAATGCGGTGTCTGCAACCGACAACGACCAACCAACACACTCCAAGGATCATCGACGCTTGCAGAAAACAGACCTTTGAACGCGGCAAACACAAGGCAACGGACCGGGGGCGCATCACCTCGAAGATAGTCACTACGGGTGAGACGTTCCTCAAGACACAACTGTCCTATATGATACCAAGTTTGCGCGACACTCAAGTTCTTTGTTTGCAAGTCGGCGACGTTATCCGTTCCTGGGACGTGTGTAACCAGGATCTCGCCGTTCTCAACCTTATCCTGCAAGTAGCAAAGACGAAGGTCCACATGACGCATCCTTCTCAGGAAGCCGGACATCATACTGACTTGGCGAGCGGAAGAGCTGTCCGTAGGCAGGTATAGGGGTTGCGCAACGCTTTCGAAAAGGTGGCCCAAAAGCTGCCCCAATCCTACAAGCTCGCGCGCCATCTCAACCATAGCGAAAAGCTCAGACTCCGCACTGGAGAGTGCTACGATAGGCTGGAGCCTCGAGTAAGTCTTGATACAATTCCCATTCAGGTAAATCACTCCTCCGCTGGTGCTCTTCCGTCCAGTAGAGCGCTCAGAGGCCCAATTAGCGTCGCTGAATCCAACGAGGGTTGCAGTCCCAGGTTGAGCTTTGGAGTCCTTCTGAAAGACCTGAACAAGATCGGGAACCTCCAAAAGCCAACGGAGCACTTTACGCATACAATCCTCATGCACAGCGCGCGGACAGGCTTGACCTCTAGACAGCATGGAGTGAAAATAACACAAATCCCCCCTGGTTTGCACAAGCCAGCCTTGTACCCTGGAGGCGTAGTTAAACATTCCAAAAGCCCGAAGGGCTAAAAGTTCAGAGGTTCAGGAGTTTGGGGTTCAGGATGTTGGGGATGGAAAGCAAGAACGCGCAACGACATGTTTTGGATCGCACAGCCCATACCAGTCATGCATATGAAACTTTTGGGAGACGATGCCGAAAGCATCAATCCCCATGTATGTATGGGCTGTTTTGAACAGTCCTGAAAACGAGATCTAAAAGGGCGGGTAGGGTGGGTAACTAAAATTTCTAAGATCCCCTCCCGATTGGTCCGCGATGTATCGGATGCATAGATCAGATTCCGCGAAAGCTCTCCAGAGATTGTTCGAAAAGTCAAAGGCAAAACTGAAAAGGTTTCGTGGCCAAAGAAAAAGGCCAACTGAAAATGCACTAAAACTGACATGCCTAAAAGAGACTGAAAAACATGCAAGCACTGACATGTCTGACATGACTGAACATAAGTGCAACTGACAGAACTGAAGACTGCATGACAACATGGCTGTGGTCCGAAGCCGCAGTGGCCGGGCGTACAACTGAAAGAGCCGCCGCGCCCCTGCCATCCCCCCCACCCCCCCAGGCCTCCAGGGAACAATTCGTTTGGTTCGTTTCACTGCCCAAACAGGGCTTGTACCCTGGAGGCGTAGTTAAACATTCCAAAAGCCCGAAGGGCTAAAAGTTCAGAGGTTCAGGAGTTTGGGGTTCAGGATGTTGGGGATGGAAAGCAAGAACGCGCAACGACATGTTTTGGATCGCACAGCCCATACCAGTCATGCATATGAAACTTTTGGGAGACGATGCCGAAAGCATCAATCCCCACTCAACGAAGAGGCATCGTCATGTGCCTCAGCCCCACTGACTCTTCTCGAAACGAATGCGAGAAGGAGATTGTCCTTCGCCAGAAGCAGAGGCACGCGCATCCTCCAGAGTGCTCTGAAAGTTCGCGAATCGAAGTAAAGACGGAAGCACTGAGAAGTTCAACTCACTCCAGCTGACAGTGACCCGAAGGTCCGGACAGAAATCTGAGAAATCATTCTTCGTGATCCTATCTGCCTCCTGATTCGCATCACGCGGCCTCCAGTTCAAGAGACATCTGACCCCGGCCAAGTCGCAACGGTGAGCGTATTCCATCAGCACAAACATCACAGGGACCTTTGTCGTGAGAAGTCTGGCAGAAATGGCATCCGCCGACTTGTTGTCTGTTCCACCAGCGAAGCAAGCCCTGAAAGAGCCAGGACATGAAAACACCTCGGGAAAATCCCTCTCCAGCAGATGAAGCGCTACCAGCGAGGATAGCAGTTCAGCAGAGGTACTGGCCCAGGAGCTCCCAAGACCTTCCTTGAAGAGCCAAGGGGCTTCTTCGCGACGAAGCGTAATCTGAAACCAAGGAGCGGATTTACAGACAACACCCCTGACAAGGAACCAACCGCCTAGAACCACAGAGTCAGAGTTGCAAGCAGCATCGGTTCTGAAGAGTTCCCCATAATCCTTATCCGCCAGCCCCGCAGGATACGTTCGTGAACCTGCGCGGAGCCGATCAAGAATGAATCGCAGGGTGCAGCGGATCAAGTTGGGCAGTGCCAATACCGCCCCTTTGCTGACTACCGCTAGCCATGCGTAGCCCGGCGCGAGGAAGGGTCTGATCCATATCAAGATTTGCGACATAAAGCCTAGCCGGCCATGGAGTTCGTGAAAACGGCGAACGTCCACAAGCCAGCCGTCTCCCTCAATGCCCTCAATCGATCGGATGATCCACTGGCATCTCTTCTCCGAAATCCCAAGCTTAAAGCGGCCATAATCAATCCAGTAACCGACCCAATCAAGTTGCAGTCCCCCGCGCCACTTCTTCTCCGAGAAGGGTGTGCCCTGCATGCACAAAAGGGCAAGGGACATCCAGAGGTTGAGCCATCGATCTGAACCGCCGCTGAGCAGGTGTAGGTCGTCTGCATAAATAAGCATGAAAACAAAAGCCTGAAGCATAACTCTGAGAGACAAGCGGCCCACCAAGCCAATCAAGCGGGCGAACCAATAGGCCGCCGAAGCAATTCCGAAAGTTCCTGTGCGGTTAAGCCATACGACTGATGAATCGCTCCGCGTTCTACAAGCGAGCACCCCCCAATGCTCTGGGTGGTGCAAATATCGCCTGTGCGCCTTTTTCACGTCTCCCACAAGCCCGAACAGGACTTTCTCTTCTGCCACCATGCCCAGCTTCTGAATCGAAGAAATCTCCCTTGGTCCAGGCGATTCAAGACGGTCAAGCATAACAATCTCATTGTTGACGTGAACCCCGTGGGTCCCATCATGGACCACACGGAATTCATGGTCAGGTTTCGGAATCACTGCTTGAGCGGCAATGCGAAGCGCAGGACCAGGGAAGCGTGCTTTCGCCTCCGCCAAAGAAAGCGGGAACATGCGTCCTTCTGCCTCCTCTTTGGTGAAAGCCTCCTCCAGGGCCTTCTCAACTTCAGCCCCATCACGATAGTTCTGCATCAACGGCTGCCAAGTTGACTCATCGTACTTCTGATCTTTTCTGCGGATCCGGAACACTTGAGGCACTGGCCCCAATGGCGCCGTGTGCCCCACCTCGACACCGTTCACGAAGCAGAACTTCCCCTCCTCGATGATGCGATAGTCTGGGTCTCCAAGAATCCGAAGCGTCTGAGAAATCGCCCTCAAGTAGAAGGGTTGATGAGGAATCATCTCCCGAGCCCGGATGGGATCAGGCAGCATGTTGAACCAGTCCTCCCTCAGTTCTTCCAAGCGACCCTGGTCAAAGAGCGGCCCGTTCCAGTGTCCCGTCGCCAGACGAAAAGTCGACTTCGCCAAGTCCGGAACACACTCCACGACGAACATCCTGACCCTCTCTTTCAAGCGCTGCGCAAAGTCTAAGGATTCAGCGGACATCGCCGTGCCCCGGTTGCATGGCTTCCACCGACCAGGAGAGCAGCGACCAAACCCATCGACGAACTCATCCGAGGACCCAGCGAAATCCCCCACCATCGGTGGCCCTTCGCAACCAGACTTCAGTTCACTGAATGGAATGTCGTCCTGTTCAGGTAACGTCGCAACCTCCTCCGTGTCGATCAAGAAATCAGCCGATCCCCTCTTACGTTTGCCCGGAAGCTCGAAGTGCATAGATCCAAGTTTATCCCTGTCGGCAGGAGAAAGTCGGTCGTCGTTCGCAATGGTATAGCCAGCCAAGACTAGCCTGCAGCCCCTCCAATCTTCAGTGCAATGCCAGACATGGGGATCGAAGGTAATCTTGCCCCCGTCCCATTCCAGTATGCATCCAGTCCAGGAGCCGTTAATAAAACGAGAAACCGGACCTCCCTCAGACTGAACCCAGAGGCCCCCTCCCGAAAACTCCGAACAGGCCAGCAACAAATTGTTGAATGGACCATTCGTGGTGTCCTTATGGGGGGGCTGCTTAAGGTCACGAAAGAATGCTAATGAAGTGAAGACGCAATCAGGGAAGCCGCAAGACACGAGGCGTGCCAGCAGCTCCGATGCCAGAGGGAAAACATCCATGTTGCGCCTGAGCCCCACCTTGTCCTGGTGGGTGTAAGCGCCCGTCGTGAAAGATCGCTGGCCACTGACTTCTCTGCTGGACTGCCTGACTCTATCCTCATCCGGCAGGAGCTCTGAGAGGCGGAGAAGTTGATCCCGAGCGATCCTACCCTTTCCCAAGCAGACCGCAGCCATTTGTTCCGCTTGTGAAGAACTCACTTTAACCTCAACCTCCCTAGCCGGGAACTGAAAACAGTGAGCAGATTCGGGAACCGTAGCCACCGAAGGTGCACCTCCTCCCCCATCGAAGACGGAGAAGGTCCAGGAAGCGATAGCCTTGCATAAATCAGGCGGATAGGCGGCGGCAGCAGCAGTGTTGGCAGCACCCAAAAGACGATTGGAATGCCGATGGCCACAGTACTTGGGCAGAGGCCCCAGATACTTGTCCGCAGAATCAAAACGAGGAGGCCCCATGAATCGCATGCCAAAGGTGGCTGCGATAGAAGAAAGGAACCTGGTGGGTTTCGGCGTGTGGGCTCCGTAGTGACACTGATAGATCGCAAAAGTCACGACCTGCTCGTGCGTAAAAAGTGCAGCAGCTTCGGGAAGTTGCCAAATAGATGCCGGTGTGTGACCGGTGGTTGTCATACCCAGGTCTTCAGGGTGCTCCAACAGAAAAGGAATAGAATTCGAAAGGGCAGCTGTGCATATCTGAAAAGAAAAGGAAACAAACTGATTGCCATTATCCGCTGCAGCACGATGTGAGTCTGAAAGCCAAGGAAAACCCGCAGGGTAAATACGTGATCTCAGTGGCCGAGGACCCGGCTGTACGCATCGTGCCCGAGAGAAGGTATTGCAGGGCGGAGTCACCAAGACCACGTCCCACTCCGAATTTTGGACTTGAAGCAAGCACCGATCAGCCACTGCAGAGTCCAGCAAATCCATACTTGGGTCACGGCAGATGTCGACTTCGGACATCTCCAAAATGATGTTCTGTGACGTGCATAGGACCTCCAGCCAGGCGCGAACATCCGCCTTTCGAGTAGGACCAGAAAACAAGTAGAGGACCCGCAGCGAAGGGCGCACACCCGAAGTGGAATCCGAAACTGAATTAAACTCATCACGACGAAGTCAGGAGCCGCCCTGCGCGCCATGCTGGTATGCCGGGTGGTTCGCCTGGCAACCCTTGACTCTGCACGCGTGAACTCGCTGACATCCCTTGACCTGACACCCACGCTTGATGTTGTAAGCGTAACACAACTCACGTCCGTCCGGTGTTTTCGAGACCAGATCGAACCATGACTCGCCGATTTTGATCTTGCCATCGGCCTTGCCCTTTCCGTCCTTGCCACCTTTGCCGTCCTTGCCGCCTTTTTCCCCTTTGCCGTCCTTGCCTTTGCGGGGCCACTTTGGTGGCGGAGGGTCGGCTCCGGCCGAGCGTCGAGACAATGCCACCTGAGACGTAAAATGCAGCTCCTTGAGCTCGGTGTTAGTGGTAGCCTCATGCAGCTTGTCACCCAGCGGGGCACTCAAACGATGTGCCTCCTTGATGGCCCATTTACGAAGCTCGAACTCATACTGAAGCAAGATATTCCAGGGCACAGACAAAGTGTGACGATCAGCATGTGCAGAAGAACTCATGGGAGCCGCCGATGCGACTTGCATACTGTAGCACTTGTCTCCCAGAAGATATTCCAAGAAACGATCAAAATGTGACAACTGCAATCCCTGCAAATAGGCCCGACCGCGACACTTCGCGGCCAACATCACCCATGTGGATGCCTCGAGCCGAATCTTCGCTCGGAGTTCCTCAGTGTTCTGTGGGAGCTTCCCCTTGGGCTTCTGGCGCATAACACGAAGGCGGCCCTGATTGTCCAGTGAAGTCTGAAGCTGCAAAGAGTTGGACTCCTTACGTGAAATAACCTCATCAAGATAACTAGCAGTGGGCTCGCCATTCTCAATCTGCTCAAGCTTGTGTGCGAGGTACTCAGGCGCAGGCTCAAAGCAGCTCGCATAGCCGCTCGATCGGAAGAGACGAGGGGCTTCTGGACCCCCAACACCTTAGCCTCAGCCCGAAGCTTAGCTTCCTCCTCGCGAATCAATTTGGAAGCTTCCCAAGAAGTGATGACACATGCCATCCTAGCACGATCTGCCGCACTCTCAGCTCGAACGCCGAAGTCCGCGGTGATGGCCGTCCGAGCCGCCCCCCTATCATCGGCAAAAGCAGCAAATGTCCTGATACTCTTGTAATGCTGACCAATGGCGTACTGCAACGCTAAGTCAACACCATGCTCTTCCAGAAGGAAGATAAAGTCGGCATCGACGTTATCTTTCAAGAACTGATGCTGTGCCGCAGGATCGGCCGCCATTGTCGCTCCGAGACGAGCGAAGCTAAAGACTGACAGTACTGAACGAATGAAATCTGACAGCCCCAAAGGAGCACTGAAAGTCTGAGAGTGGCTCGTATAGTAATGTCGACCGAGCTTCACAACGTGAAGTACTGAGCAGAAAACTGCCCATTTCAAGCATCTGATTTGCTCACGCAACTGCCACTGATAGCACTGACAGCCAGCACGAGGCAAAAAGGCACTGAAAGCACTGAGGCAAACTGACACCCCTTTGCGCTGGCACGCGAATCTGACAGTCTGATCTCAGGTGTGAAAACTCAAGTCGGGGGCCCCACTATCCTCAGTCGGCTCCCCGAGCTCGGTCGACGAAGACTCCCCCGAACTCGAGGACGGATCCACTTTCTCCTTATAACAGAGCTTACAGAAGCTATCAGCAACATTCGGTCCGGCTTCCCAAACCTCGGCGAAGCGGTGGCAACTGCTCGGAGTGACCCAGCAGCCATTCCTAATGTGCAGCCGACGATGACCAGAATGCCTGCTGATGCTAACCCAGAAAGGAGATTCCTTATCAGTCTGAGAGGAGTTCGAAACCGGCGGGGCCGGGGCAGCGTTGTCCGTCCCGTCGGTGAAATCGGCCAGTAAAGGCCAAGTCTGATTCAATACCTTGCAGCCAGCAACGGTACGCATCACAGCATGAAGCTTCAACCACGGATCAGGATCAGAACCCCGATCGCGGAGCCACTCGCGCAGCTCCTCAAACAGCTCCTCCTCATCGTACCCGGGTTTGCCACCCGACAACTTGTCGCATACACGGCGCTGAATGTCATGCACAATCTGACGGCAAGTATGGATGTAATCAGAACTCTGATGCAGACCAATGTGCCAGCGACCTAAGTAATCGCGCCGCTCCTTCGGAACCTCCAGAACAGCAGCAATGGTTGGAAGAACATGACGCATGCTATGGCCCGTCCAGAACAAATAACACTCGTCACCAAGGAGGGCCCCCTCAGCCCTTGATCTCCACACATGTTCACCAATCTGGCGAAAAGGAACTTTCAGCTGTCGCCAGATCAAGCGCATGTAATTGCTGATGACCTCCGGTTTCGCAAATTTGAAAATCGGCTCCTCAAAATCTTCGGATGATTGGAACACCAAGAAAGTCCTGTCCAGCTGCCCAAGGCCCCTCCACAAGTCGAAACCCGAGAGCAGCCAATCACGACCAGACAACCCCACATCCCGACCCACAAAGAAGGGAACCTCAGCCACCTTCTTGTCGGGACCGGTTGTCTTGGTTTTGACTAAGAAGCCCTTAAGCCCATCACGAAAAAGCCTAAGCCTAGAAACGTCGATTCCTTGCAGATCGGACACACGCATGCAAGCCCAGACACACACCAGACAGGCCCACATAAGGCATCTAGCATATAATGGATTCCCGCTGGATACCACAAAGATTTCCAAAGAAAGCAGCATTGCCACCGACAAGGGGGCCGCCTGCTTCTTGCTCGTGACCCCCACATGAACTTCTGCCTCTGAGCTCCTCGAGGCAGCAACCACCAATCTGTCCTTGCACAACTGGCTGGCCAAAGGAACCTGCCCTGCATCCTCCAGAACAGATAGAGCGCTCATAAACTCCGAAACACAGCTCTTGGTGCCCACCTCCTGCTCCAAGAAGAGGAGATAGTCCACAACGTCACTCGGACGCCGCGGGAAAGCAACTGACTTCACAGAAAGCATCCAGTCCCGAGCCTTGCGCCAAGCTCGTGCCCGGTTCCTCAAAGTCTTCGAACGACGGGTACCCAAGGCCCTCAAAGCATACAGGACCCTTTGCTCCTCACTTTCAACCGGAATATCCACAATTGGAAGCTTAGCCTCCACCATAAATTGCACCAAGACTGTACCCCAGAACTTTCTAGCAGCCTTCTCAGCATCAGCTGGTGTACCAGCCCCACTCGAGATCCATCTCGCATGAGCCCGACTGGTCTGCTTCGTTAACTCAAGGCTGCCGCTCACCAATTGTGCATAAACCTCACCAGGAGAAACATCACCACAAGGAGGCGCCACAATCCTCGTAGCCTTCGTCTTTAGCCTACCTTGCACCCGCTTCAACAAGTCAGTTTGATCCCGGAGCCAGCCCCAAATAAGCGCACCAGCTCTCTTATGGTCTGAGGACACAGCAGACGGAAGGATCTGCTCGGCCAGGACCACTGAATCCTCTAAGCTGTCCACTGAGCAGGCCAGGTGCCAAGGAGTATTAAAATGAAAACGCAGCTCCCTCACGCAAGTGCAGCCGGTATCTTCAAGAAGATTCCAGAGCCTATCCTCCATCATATAATGCCATTGCGCGAAGAAGCCTGAAAGGCGCCCCCCCGTAACTAAAGTTTCTAAGATCCCCTCCCGATTGGTCCGCGATGTATCGGATGCATAGATCAGATTCCGCGAAAGCTCTCCAGAGATTGTTCGAAAAGTCAAAGGCAAAACTGAAAAGGTTTCGTGGCCAAAGAAAAAGGCCAACTGAAAATGCACTAAAACTGACATGCCTAAAAGAGACTGAAAAACATGCAAGCACTGACATGTCTGACATGACTGAACATAAGTGCAACTGACCGAACTGAAGACTGCATGACAACATGGCTGTGGTCCGAAGCCGCAGTGGCCGGGCGTACAACTGAAAGAGCCGCCGCGCCCCTGCCATCCCCCCACCCCCCCAGGCCTCCAGGGAACAATTCGTTTGGTTCGTTTCACTGCCCAAACAGGGCTAGTTTCCCTAGGGTGCTTCTAAAGCGGCTCGCGGCTTCAGGGGAGAGCTCTTCGGAGGGCTTCTCGGGGTCTTCCTTGTCAAGGATCGATCGGAGGTCTGGTGGTGCAGTGCAGGGCTTCATCTTCCTGCGGTTCTCCTGGCTCCACCCAAAAGCCTCGAAGATCGAATCGACGTATTCTTTCTTCACAGCCAACAAGATCTCATGGCCACGCTTGATTATCTCACGGCCTAGGAATCCGATCCTGCCGTCCTCATCCAAGCGTCCAGTCAACTTGACCTTAAGACGGCCCATGAGGAAGTCTAGAAGCTGTTGGTTTGCCTCTTTCGTTCTTGTGGCTAGCAAGATGTCGTCGACGTACACAAGACAAAGCACAAGGATGTCTCCCCAATACCCTTTGTACAACGTAGGTTCAATAAGAGAAGGAAACAATCCCAACTCAGCAAGAAGTCCAGCAAGATGCTTCTGCCACGAAAGGCCTGCCGATCTCAAGCCATATATGGCTTTCTCCAGGATGACGTAAACCTTAGAGCCATCAAGGTTCTGAAAGCATCCCGGCAACTCAAGCACGGTATCAAGAACCAACTTGGCATACAAGAAGGCAGTCGAAACGTCAAGTCCCCAAAGGACAAGCGTATCCTGGACAACACGACAGATGAAAGCCTTGAAGGCCTCCACAGAAGCAGTCTGGCTCGCAATGCCCAAGTCAAGCGCCGAAGGTTGATTGAAAGCAAAGTCTTTTGCAACAAGGCGCGCACGCACAATGTGCTGATCGTCAACATCAACCTTGTCAGTGAAGACAAAACGCGACTTAATGATCTTGGCACCTGTCTCCTGGCAGTGGGTCTTAATCTCATCATAGGTGCGGGCGTTGCCGACACCCAAGTTGTGCATAGCAGACACCTCTTTCTGCATGCCAACCCACGTTTTCTCAGGATCCAAAGGCAAGCCACTGACATCATCAACCACAGAAGTGGGCTTGATGACCCACACCTCCCGATCACCGAAAGGCATGGCTACCCCCTCATCGGGGTTACTGTGCTGAGCGGGTGCTTTTCTCTTAAGCTGAGCAGCAAACAAGCCGACCTCACCGTAATCAACAGGACTCAGGTGATGCTTCTGGTCCGGAATCACTGAGAACATGAACTGAGGCATGCTCGCACTGTCAAAGACATCCGGGACCTGAGCAACATCCATGGGCACAGTGTAGTCGTCCATATCAACCTGATCCATCTCAACGTCCCCACCAGGGAGATACTCCTGAGGGAGCTCAGGGTCTTGGGCTGCTTGTGAGGGTTCGGGCACCAGGTGCTGCAGATCCTCAGGAACAGGAGACCCAGGAAGACTGGGCTCGTAGTCCAAGCTCTCTTCTTCAAACTCCACAACTTCAGGGTTCGGGTTGATTTTTACTTGAGGCTTGTCAGGGGCTTGTTGCTGTTCAGGATTGTCAAGATCACCGAGCGTATCCCTGATGTAATCACGAAAGCGAACTTTGCAACGCCTAGAGTGGAAGCGCGATCTACCTAAGCATCCCGGACAACGTGCCGTTTTGTTGTTTTCAAGCCATTCAGGCGCCGGTTGCGGCAACGGGATTGCTTTCCTCGGTAGGGCCACCCCTGGTAGGCTTTCATAATCAGGCTCATCAGGATTAGCCTCGGCGATAGTGGGTAACAAGTTCGACGAGAACGTCACTGGGTAGGCCATCTTGAGAGCCCGGGCGACGCATCTTTTCATAGACCCATTTGAGAGTCTGATCATGCAGTGATGCCCTTGCCCACCAATCACGGGGCCGAGATAGGCACCAATGTCGTATCGACCATCAACTTGTGATGCAAGGTGTTCTGGGGGCTGAATGTACATGATGCAAGCGAAAGGAAACAACAAGTGAGGCGTGTGACTCTCACCCAAAGCTCGCTGCAAAGGACTCAACAGTTGACCTTGTGACGTTCCAAACCGGTTGTGTGAAGCAGCAGCATGGCTGTGAAGCAGTTCCATCGCTTCCTCATTAGCCAACAGTTTCAAACCACTCACACCCTTAGCATGAAGCTCGTTGGCCAAAGCGGTTTCTTTAAGCGTGCGGATTGCTCTCTCAGCTACCGGGGCGTGCCTGCTAGGAGAGGTTTTGGTAGAAACCGAACTCCCACCTGTAACCTCAACGACCTCGGCTGCTATGGCTGCTAAAAGCGGTTCCCCGTCATGTACAACATGAACTTCTTTGAGACCGAATGATTTGAGGAATTTGACTAGCTTCCCCACGGTGACTTTTCGGTAATCTCCTGCATAGGTAGCAGCTGTGCCTACACAATACGTCGGTACGTGTACCACAGCGATCAAACGGATGCCTCGATACCAGTATTGATCCATCTGCACCTCAAGTGGGTCGACACTTTTGCGTGTTCGGGCGGGTGAGAGCCCTTTAGATCTTACACAGCTAGGACAGCCACCCCAGTAGGGGGTATGACCCTGACGTTGGTGGCGCAATCTAGCTTCGGCACCGATGTTTTCGGGGAGAGCTTCTTCAGGGTCTACCGGGGGTTTGGTGTTGTTCGGGGTGGTTCTCTCTAACCCTTCACGGTCATCACCATCATCATCAAAAAGCTGCTCTAGCTCTTCAACACCAATGGCACCACCCACATCACCTGAATCAAGCAATGGGCGACCGACCGACATGCACGCTGAACTACCTACTGGCACGCAGGCTGCACGACCTACCTGCAAGCAACCTACCTGCTACCTGCACGCAAGCTAGACTACCTACCGGAACACAAGCTGGGCAACCTACCTGCACGCAAGCTAGACTACCTACCGGAACACAAGCTGGGCAACCTACCTGCACGCAAGCTGGACTACCTAGCTGAACACACGCTGGGCAACCTACCGGCAGCACTTCTCTGACAGCGGCACTCTGCAAGAGAACTTCACGAGCTCTCTCTTTTGGCTGCTGCTCAAGGGCGGCTAAAGTTACAGGTCGCTGTCGCTGCTGATTGCCTCGACCTCTTCGAGGTCTACAAGCGGAGGAACCAAAGGTGCCGGTTTCGCTGCCGTTGCCAAACTGGTCGGCGGCGCCACAAATATTTCCTCTGGCGTGGGCATCTCGATGGTGTAGTGAACGCCCACCACAGCCCGTGGCTTTGGCGCATGCTTGGATGCCGGCATCAGCTTCTTTGGTGTAGGCCTTGGTGTGGCTGCCGGCGGCATGAGCGACGGCCTTGATGTTGGAAATGGCGCCCTGAGAGAAGGCGCTGCTGTGGGCGTTGGCATCGGCGCTGAACTCGGCGCCACTGGTACTGTACTCGGCCTCGGTGCTGTGGTCGGTCGGGCCGGATAGGGCCTGTAGCGGTAATCCATGGGGATCTGCGGGGGCACGTGCATCTGCATGGGCACCGGAATCTGCATAGGAACCTGCATCTGCATGGGAAAATGTATGGGCACCTGGATCTGCATTGTTGCTGGCACCGACCTTTGAGCTGGAACTCGAGGAGGCTCCGGCGTATTCTCCACCTTGGGCGCCGGAGGAGGGCTCGGCATCCTTGTCGAAGCGGCCTTTGCTTGAGCACTGGCCTTTGCTCGAGCCGCGGCCTGTGCAAAGTCCGTCACTTCTCTCTGGCCCAAGAACCCCATCCGGGCACCTTCCATGGCCGAGAAGGGCATATGCCTCGTCGGCACCACAGGATCCACCGTCGCCACCGGAGGTGTTGTTGTTGCCACCGGCTTTGCCACAGGGGCCGGCGATGTCAAAGGAGCCGGGGTTGTCACAGGAGCCGGCGATGTCAAGGAGCCGGCGTTGCCACAGGAGCCGGCGTTGTCAAAGGAGCCGGCGTTGTTGTAGTCGCGCCCTTCGGCGGCTTTGGAATCGCTGCCTTCGGACCCTTCGGCGGCTTTGGAACCGCTGCTTTTGGAACCTTTGGAGCGGCAGCCTTCGGAGCGGCCCTCGGTGGAGGTGGTGCTGTCCAGATGTTGGGCGGCGCTGGCGCGGCCTTTGGCGGACTCTTTGGCGGACTGGCGGTGTGGTTGGCCCCTTTGGTGGTGTAATCGGAGACTTCGGTGGTGTGGCTGGCCCCTTTGGGGGCGTACTTGGCACCATAGCTGTTGAGCCTGGGGTCTTCGGTGGAGTCACAGGCTGCTGTGCCCCACGTATCGCGGACAACACCCCCTGCCTCCTTTCGCTGGCTCGCTGCCTGAACTGGGCTAGATCCGCAATTTTCTCCTGCATAACGGCGCTCTGGGAGCTGGCTGCGGGCGCACCCGAGCCAGGAGCAATGTTGGAGGCTGTGGTGCTCGACGTTGGTCTCCATTTGCCCCAACACTCGTCCTCGTCCGTCTCCTCCTCCTGTGCTTCCACGCTCATAGGGACCGTGTTCGGCTCCTGCACGGGAGGCATAGGAGTTGTATCCGGCTCTGGCATGGGTGGCTTGAGAGGAGCCACTTTCCCACGCCATGCGTACACAGGAGTAGTCACGACCGGGCTGTCTGGAGAGTCTTGCCTGGCCAGTGCCTTGGCACCAGCCTTCGTAAGAGCGCCGCGGGGAGAAGTCTCCGATCCTGGCAGAATCAACGGACTCGGCGGCTCCACCGGGCTGCTTTCGAAAAGGCTCGCAAAACTCATCGGCGGACTCTCTTCCACCTCTGCTGTCGGCAAGTCCGGCTCTGTGAGGTGAGGAGACAATTCCGGGGAAGAGACCGGAGTCGGCAGCGCCACGTCGTTGGAGAGCTCCGTCTGCTCCGCCGGCAACCTTTGAACCCGGAAGGTCGAGTTCTCCATGTCCTGGTCCTCCATCTCTTGGTCCGGATTCGAACCAGACATCACGCCTTACACACCCTATTTGGCCTTCCGAGCATGAGCGGCTTTGGGCTTCGGGGTATTCACTGCCGGGACCTAAAAGGTGAGAAGACGCAACCGACCGACCGACGCACAAGCTACCTACACTCCTAGATCCTACTTCTCCTAAGGGGTGAGACGAGGCAACCGACGAAACTGCACTGCCTACGCTTCCCTTCTCTTCACTTTGCAAAACAAGCATAGAAGGATCTGGCTCTACATAGGTGCAAGCTTTCAACCACGACGTGTTGGCGTACAATTCTGTCTCAAAGCGCAGACCACCCGGAGGATAGGCTACGTGTAACTGAGGATCATAGTCATAATGAAAGATCCTAAAGCCTAAGGACTGCAAGATGCCTGAGCTAAGGATGCTTATCGAATTGGGAGCAATATACGCTTCCAGCTGCACTCGAATCTCTCTGTAAGTTTGGGTTCCAGAGGGCCCCTCTTCGAAACAAGGGAACCAAAGCTCTAGCAACCCATACCTAGTTATCTCCATAGTCTGGTCGTTGGCGACACTTACAAAGAGAGGCTCAACCTCAAGCTCTCGGATCAGCTTCGCAGTCACTCCAAGCATGTCTTGCGAAACAAGGTGAACACTCCCACCGCTATCAATCAAGAGATACGAGGGGTCGTCCCTAGTGACTGCAGGAAGTGCCAAAGTTGGAAAAGCAAGGCACTCTGAAGACCGATCCCGAAGCTGAGGCTGCGGCGCGGAAGCAAGGCTCAAAGCAATCACTGCTACGGCTACGCAAGCATACGTGAAACATGACTGCCGTGGGCTACTCAAGCATGCAACCAACCGACAAATCAAGCATCCTACCATGCAAAACATGAAAAACGTGAAAATCAAGGCAGTCATGGTGAAAAACTGTCCCCTCTCAGGCATTGCTTCAGAAATCTGCCCTGCCGCGGGCAACAGTGACGACATAAGGAGGGCCGCTTTGCCAATCTTCCCGGCACCCTTTGGAGCAGTGGGAGCTGGCGCCGCAGTCGAGGAAGGTGCAGGAGGGGCCACCTTGGGAGCGGCACTCTCTGTTGCCGCCGCTGCGGTCGCAGCAGCCTTCTCATCGGCAATCCTCTTCCTGCACTCGTTGGCCCAATGGCCCGGCTTGTGGCAGTAATTGCAAGTGCCCGGCTTCTTCTTTCCAGGAGCCGGCGTTGCAGATCGTGGCCTTCCGCCCTTCTTGCCATCTTTGCCTTTGTCCTTTCCCTTTCCTCCTTTGTCTTTGCCTTTGCCTTTATCACCATGCTTGCCTTGGCCTTTTCCATGACCTTTTCCTTTGGGCTCGCCACCCTTGGGCTCACCCTTTTCAGAACGGTCACCACCAAAAGCTGCAAAGCCCTTGGCGTTCGAGGCTTCCTTGTGAAAGTTCAAAACACGAAGCTGCTCATCATAGAAAACCAAACCGCGCTCAAGCTGCTCCAAGGTTGTCAAAGACCCATGCAACAAAAGGTACTTCTTGCAATCATCATGAAGGTGCTTCAAGATGCAGCTGATAACATCAGCCTGCTGCAGTTCAAGGTCTGGGTACTTGTTGGCAACGAGCGTGCGGTAGCGAGCAAAATCAGAAATCATATGGCGAAAAATATCCAATGGCCGTCTCAAGTGCTTTGGTGGCGCGATCAAGAGAGCCTGCTCTCTGAGCGCCTGTCCTTTACACGAGACCTAACAGACAGTTCTTTGTTCAACTCACGCCAGAGGTCGTACCCTGCAGCGGCACCGCCTTGACTCAACTCGACAAGCTTGGCTATGTCAACTCCTCGCTGAAAACCAGCGAGAGCCTGCTTCAAGAGGTACCACAGCTTAATGGAACGAGCGGCCTTCCCCTTTGAGAGGCTGATCTGTTGAACCTGAACACCGCTCTCCACAGCCTCTTGCAGTTCCTCCGCGTAGCGGTTGTCTAAAAGACACAGCCAGGAGGTCAGTTCTTCGCGGTAAGCGGTCCACGTGGAGATTTTCTCATGGCGCGATCTCATCTTGTCTGCTGCCAACTTTGGCAGGGACGGCCCTGTTGCTGCGCAAGCCTGTGTCCACATCCATCTTCACAACACCATCAGAGTCAACTCTGAAGGCACCCAGGCTTCCAAGAGCTTCAGCGGGCGTCCCTTGGGACGAACTTGCAGCAACAGGAGCTGCACTTGCGGCCGAACTTGCAGCGTTTGCACTCGCAACGGCGAGCGTCTTCACCATCTCGGTGAGCTGCGAAATCTGGCCCTGCTGAGCTCGGATCTGTTCATCCTGGGCTTGCAACATCTGCCTGAAAAGGTTGACAGTGTTGTCTTCTGGACCAGGCACAGATGCCTGCTAAGGATTCCCTTCTCCGCGAGGGAAAGTCTGCTGCTGAAAACCCTGCTGCAACGGAACCTGTTGAGGTACCTGTCGAAAAGGCACCTGAGGCACTTGACCTGCACTCACAAGAGGTCTGGGTCTACTCACAGGCCGGTGTGCTGTCGGACTGTTCCGAGCAGGGAGGGACCTTCCACGAGTCCGCGAGCCAGATGCACTCAACTCTCGAAGGGGTTGAGGGAAAGCCAGAAGAAACTCCACTGGCACGACTAGCACTTCGCCCTGAACTCCGTCCTCTTGGGAACCCAAACGCGCCTTGAGGCACACTTCTAGGTTAAGTAAAAGGAGGTGCAAGCCGTCACGTAAGGCAACAGCAGTGAAAGCTAACAGCACTTTCACACCCCTTTCGTCGCAACCAACTGTTCACACTGGTAACTCTGTTCTATGGCCCAGGTGTTCCCCGGACGTAAGTCCGTTCTCACAGCAAAAACTGAAAAACACTCTATGTTCATCATGCTTCAGGAAGTTCAGGAAAACACCATTCTTCGTGAAAAGTCGTGAGGAAAACTCCGGTTGGACACGCTTCTGACACTGATTCTTTCACCGCAAGGTGAGACAGGAAGCGTAAGCCTACCGTTCACACCTACACCTAAGGTTCTCTAAAACTCACAAAGGAGAAAACAGAAAGTGTTCCTGACCTTGGCGAGACACAGGGGCACCATTATAGGATTGAAAATCAACTGAACATGTGAAGCGAAGTACGGAAAACTCCAATAAACCGCGTGTTTCTTTGAAATCTTTTGCATGATGTGTCCGAGACAAGAGAGGTCTTTGAAGCTTTGCCTGCCGGCATACGTTGCAGAGATGCACCTGAAAGAAAGCCGGCTTTTTGACAAGAGTGAAACAAGTTGTTCCTCCGTCGTCGCTTTCTTTTCCACGCACCGGAAGCTTCACCTTGCCCAGCTTCGCTGGTTCTTAGTGTAAACGTATGTCCTCTGTTTGGGAGGATATGGTGGGCGTCCGGCTCATTTGTAGAAACCTGAACAGTTATCGGCTAGTTTCTTGGCACTTGGAGTGTGAGGGATTGGTGGTTGCACCCAGTGCTTTCGCCTTCTTGGAGCAGGGCCTGATTCCTCAAAACACTGCAACCAAAAGGAATTGTTGAAAAAATTGGCATTTGCTGCTTGGAAAAGCCTTGTTCTCCAGGGTTGTGTTGCTTGGACAAGTCCAAGGTTTGGAATGGAGTGGACAACGCGTTACTGTGAAGTGGAGCTGTTTTGAAGTTTTTTTAAAAGTTTGGCTGTGAAAAAGAATGATTGGAGTTTGTTTGTGTGTTTAAGCAAAAGCTAGTTGGAAGTCCAAAAGCTTCCAAAGTCTAAGCCTGCGAGGAAGGCCAAAGCCGTGGAGTCGGAAAGGAAGGGCTCAGTGAATCAATGGCTCAGGAAGTACTTGTAAGAAAGATTCTTTTCATGATCATGATTTCAAGATGTCAAAAGTCAAGTTTTATCAACAATATAACAAGTGTTTCATTGTTTTGTCGGTTCTCTCATTGCTTGTCACGATTTAGGATTGTCGTGACTCCTCCGTTGCCATGATGCCATGATCTTTGACTTTTTCGTTTTTCGACAAATGTTACCGAGCATATTATGTCATTTTACATGTTATTTATTACTTACATTGTCAATTGTCAATCAAATAATCAGATAATCATAATCAGAGTCTATCATTTACGAACGACGAAACGGTGGCGCAAGTCACTCCCTCCAACTCCTTGTGACTCCCTCCTGGTCCGCCTGGTCCTTCGGTTCCAGCTTCTGACGCCCGATGTGTTTCAGTTCTGTTGAAACAAATCAAAACGTCGAATGAATTCAAAGACTCATGGAATGAAAATGAATCATGAAGGCTTGGTTTTGATCGTGAACCCCCAATTCCAGAACTCGTGAGGCTCAAGTCTTGAATTTTTGGAAGTCTTGAAGTCTTGAATCTTGCGTCTTGAAGTTTTTTGAAGTTTGAAATGAGATAATTAGGTTATAGACATGATAGACTGCCGACTGCAAGAGAACATGGAAGCAAGTTCAGTGCATGTAGATTTGGCTGTCACAGCACAATTCTGCCGTTTCTTTCCACGTGGTAGCATCAACAAATCAACAATGCGTTGTTATGCTGGCGGTTGCAAAAGTTCGCATCGAATCAATGTCAGCAGTTATGAGTCTCAAAACGTGGTTTCTGTTCCGTTTGCAGCTGCACGCTAACAACAATTTGAAGCGAGCCTGAGCCTTGTTCTTTTGAGTGTGTTTAGTTTCTGCCCTCAAAACTGAGCACTCAGCAACGGTGCCCTGGCCCCAGTGAAACGGAACACAAAGATCGGTCAACCAGCAGATTTTATGGAGAGGTGCTCCTGTCTGATCCGTTTGGCGTTGGCAGCCAGAAAATTGCAATTCCAACAAGTTCCAACTGAATTCTGCCATTTAGACAAATTTTGAAAATTTTTGAAGCAAATTCAAGCAAATTGAACTTTTACAGGTGTTTGGT
Source organism: Symbiodinium sp. CCMP2592 (assembly GCA_905221615.1). Lineage (NCBI taxonomy): Eukaryota > Dinophyceae > Suessiales > Symbiodiniaceae > Symbiodinium > Symbiodinium sp. CCMP2592. The sequence goes on from CAJNDT010002557.1 coordinate 153,145, forward strand.
GGAAAATTGACCTTCTAAGCAGGCCATTCAGGTGGGCCTGGGCCAGCCCCAAAGCGCCTTGGAACCCAACCACCGGAATCCATGCTTGGATTGGCTCTGGAGTATCATTTTGCCAACGCATAATAGCTTCGAGAAGCATTCCCACCGGAAAACCAACAACATTTGGTGATTTTCAGGTGAGAATTGGTTACCCGGGCTTGGTTCAGGGAGTGGATTCCCACCGGAAAAGTGGCAAATTTGGCAGAGTTTCAGGTGAGAATCGGAGCCCACCGGAGCCCACCGGAACCCACCGGAACCCACCGGAACCCACCGGAACCCACCGGAACCCACCGAAACCCACCGGAATCCCACCCAAAACAGCCTTTAAAACATACAAAAATGTGCTGAAGATGCAGAAATGCAGCAGAAAGGAGCAAAAACCACACAAACCTGCACAAAAAGTGAAATTGAATGAAATCCAGCGAAAAAGGCCAACCGCGCCATGAAACGCTCTGTTGCGCAACTCAGTCTGGCGGGACTCCCCGCCAGGAAACGCAGCCCCAATTTTCACTAAGGTCAGGGCCTGCCGGCCTGGATTGTGGTGGGAGACACTGGGAGGTGCTGGGGGCTGGGAGGGATTGGCAGAGCCTGGAAGAGAGAGGCTGGGAAGTGTGGGAGGCATTGGACGGGATCTAAATCTAGAAGTAGTGGAGGACGCTTTGTGATGCCCTGGCAGCAGCAAGTTATTTTTTATAACATGACACAAATGAAGCGAAGTGTAGGCTAGGGCAGATCGGCGTACTAAAGTTTTGAATAAGCTGGCGCAAGCCAGGTGTGCAAAGCTAGAATTGCTTTGGCCTGAGACGGGAAGGCCAAGATGCCCAGTGAATGCATGGTTCTCTGTATCTCATAGCTTGTGCTGGTTGAGAATCAGTACGACCAGCAGGACGAATTGCTTTGATGATTCATTGGAGTATGTTGCAAGATTGGGAAGTCACTGTGTTGCTTTTGTCATGTTGCCTTTGACAGGTTCAAATTTGCAGTGTCTGCTTACAAGTCTCGTTCGAGAATCTCTTGGTGTGACACATTGTAGGGTCGAAGTCCCCGTCTCAGCTCGTATGCTTGCTTGGAGCACATTTTGCTGTTGCATTAGGGGAGGCCGGAAACCTCGACCAATTTTTGGTCGCGGAATGGCAGCAACTCATCGCGTTGAAACTTTGTCTCCGTGATCGTAACCGAGAACTCAGCACCGGTGTTGATTCTGATTTGTCAAATCTTCGTTATGTCGAAACAGTTAAACAGGTGCGAGTTTGTGCAAGCATCCATTCCCTTCTTACAGTTACTTGGCATGTCAAGCAAAAATGGCCCGGGAAGACCACAGACCTCTGGGGTTCATAATGTACGGGGGCCAATTTTTTAAGATAAACTCTCGTGCACGGTTTTGCGAGCGTCCTTTGCAGCACATCCGACAGAGCAGCGATTGGGCATGTCTGTCACGTTTTCGAACGAGAGTCTATTGCATGATGGAAAACGTAGCACAACCTTTGCACAGTAATTTTTTTAACAGGACAAAAGCGCCCTTGCAATGTTTTCAAGCCGAACAGCATAGCCATCTCAGGACACTCTGGTTTTTGCTTCTTTTTTTACATGAAGTCTGCGCTGTCCATGGTGATTCAAACTTTCTTGAGCAGTTCCTTTTGCAAGTCGTACGCAACATGAGTTCTGGAGGTTTGGCTTTGCTTTTTCGTTCAACGTATCGTTTTCGGCCCCCACCAATTTTCAACCCAGCCAAAACCCTTCCGAGAGTCCAGGGCGCAACCGGCCAGTGAGGGACTCTTTTCGCTTTAAAGCCGTAGGTCCTGTAGGTTTTTCTGTTTTCGGACGTTCTGAGGAGCTTTGGTGGTACCAGGGTGCTTTTGGCACATGGAAAGTTGTTTAGAGAGCTCCGAGCCACCTTTTGGTAGTTTGCACCTCGGTGCTGGAAGACTTTGTGCCGACTTGGCTCAAGACCGGAACCGTGTGGTGCAGCAAACCTTCGTCTGTCCGAGTGTTGTGCTCGGTAAGGGTTTTGCTGGGGCTTGTTGCAGTTTCGTTCTTTTTCGTGGTAGCGGAGCGTGTTTGATCCGGACGCACGCTTGACCGCTTTGAGAGAAGTGAGCCCAATACGCAAGTTTTACAACTGAGTTGAGGGTTTTCGTTGCGTCGGTGAAAGCATGGAAGGGCGAGGAAGACCGTCGTTTTATGACATGACTAGGGATGATGACACCCCTGGAGTTGTCAGGCGTTCGAGTCGTGGCTCTGATATGCCATACCCGGAGAGACGAGCGAGACCTTCTTCGGTTCCTAGAGGAGCGGGGTTTGGACCTGCTTACAGCCCAATATCCCACCTTTCCGCTGCAGGGTCGCCACCAGGGTTCCACCCAACTGGGTCTCCTGCGGGGTCACAGCCTGGAACTCCGGTTCCTCCTACTGGCTCCTTTGCGGTTCCACGTACCGTCACCAGTGCCGAGCGCTCAGGGCGCGGCGCCTTCACACATGGAATCGCTGTTGATGCATACGGTGCAGGAGCAGCAGAAGCAGATCAGCCAGATGGTCACGCTAGTTGAGGGTTTGGTGTCGAGGGAAAGCCAGAGGGAGACCAAGGGAAAAGGGACTGGAAGCCTGTCCGACATCTCTGGTTCTTCCATGGATGTTGACGAGGGTGCTCCTATAAGGAACCCCAAGGCTGAAGCTTACATCCCGAAGCTGCCTTCTTTGGATGGGACTAAGATGGCAAAGGGCAGAAGGGCTGAGATTGAGACCTGGGTTGAGTACCTGGAAGTTTTCCTTCCATGGCTAGCGTTGTTTGATGACCGTATCCCAGGGGAGATTCAAGCCTATATGACCAAGGACAGCACCATCCAGAACAGCAGTTTGTCGAGGGGTGAGAGCGTGAGAAGCACGAGGGTTTTCCTTTATCTGCGTCAGAGTTTTGGGGCCTACCCAAGGGGTCTTGATGTTTTGAAGCAGGTTGAGAAGGAGCAGCTTGGCGCACCTGCGGGATATGAAGCTATGAGGCGACTCCATTCTGAGCTCAGTGTGTGTAGCAGGATAGAAGCTAGTTCGCTGAGGGAAGAGATCCTGAAGTTCACTGTGCCCAAGGGTTCTGTGAGGCCCCTCGAGGTCTTTCGCTGTGTGCAGGTTGAGCTGGCCAAGTACCAGCGACTCACGGCAGCGTTTGGGGACCTAGGGTTGACCGAGGCAGACAGGTGCATGGTAATGCTTAGGAATCTGGACACCGAGGTGAAGAAGTACATCTTGCTTCATGCTAAGATTGATTCTATTGATCAGTTGGAGACCGCACTCAAGTTTTATGATGCGAATTTGAAGATCTTGATGTTCCAGGAGAAGCCTGGCGGGAAGGGGGATCATGCTAATCAGCTTCAGTTTGAGAAGGAGAAAGGAAAAGGAAAGGACAAAGGAAAGGACAAAGGAAAAGGAAAGGACAAAGGAAAGGAAGGAAAGAAAGGAGAAGGAAAGGACCAGAAAGAAGGCAAGGACAAAAAGAGCAATGGGAAGGAAACCCCGAAGGGTGGCAAAGGAAAGGACCAAGGAGCGGCGGTGACACCGCCCCCAGGGAACGGCACGCAGACGCAGAAGAAGTGTTATGTTTGCCAAGAGGTCGGCCACTTTGCAAGGGATTGTCCTTTGGTTGCTCAGGCTCAGGGTGCTGCAGGGAAGCAGGGTAAGGGAAACCAAGGGAAGGATCAGAACAACAGGGCAGCCACGGTTTTGATGGAGCCGGAGTTGTGTGCCGCTGTGCATCACGTGATTTATGATAGGGGGGAAGACAGTTTCTCCGAGACGTCGCTTGATTTTTCCGATTGTGATTGGGAGAATTTTCAGAACAGTGTTTTGGAGGAGCCTGTGGTGGAAGGCCAGGGTTCCGGCGACCAGGGTTTGCGTGATGAGGGTCCAGGGTTTCTGCGTGCCAGCGAGGGTCCTGTACAGCATGTAGCAGCAGTAGCAAGCAGCACCGAGAACACCCAACACAACAGCAGCATGCTTCCTCATGTGCATCATGTTTCTGCAGTTGCCCGCGCCGCCGCCCATGGAGAGGAGGTGGACCATGTCTTGCTCGACTCAGGAGCCTCTGTGCATCTGATCGCTGAGAGCATGTTTTCCAGTGGGTCTGCAGAGTTTTTGGAAGCATTGGGTGATAGCGGTGTTGGCTGTGTCACGGCAACCGGGGAGGACATTCAGATTAGAAGGCGTGCTAGGGTTAGGGTTAGGTTGGCCTTGGCTTCTAGCAACGGATCTCCTCCTACAGGTTCAGTGCCGGTGACTTTTGAAGCTTTAATCGCACCTGTGCGGTATAGCCTTCTGTCTCTGGGCCTCCTTTTGAAGAAAGGTTGGGATGTAGATTTCAGCAAGGTTCGGGTTTTGGGTCCTAGCTCGCGAGGGAAGCCCGGATGCAAGCTGTACGTGGAGAGTTTTCAGAACTGTTTCTGGTTGTCTGCAAGCCGTTTTGTGCCCGAGAGCACCCGCCTGCGTTTTCAGCTCCTGACTGCTGCGGTGCAAGATGAGCAGCAGCTCGGAAGAGGAGGTTCCAACGTGGCGCCGCCCAGAGATGCTGGGAGAGGGCCAGGACCGCGAGGGTCAGGGATCTCTGTCGAGCGAGGGTCAGGGGTTGCAGGGTCAGGTGCCGCGTCCCAGGGTCGAGGGTCTGTTGGAGCCAGGGTTGCCAAGTGTGATGGGGACAGAGGGGGTTCGCCTGAAGCCGGGTCCTCAAGCCGTTCATGCGGTACCGCCTCTGCTTGCGCAACTGGCAACGGATTATGCTTCAACGTCGGGGGAAACTGTTCGGTCTCAGGAGATGGACAGTGCCGAGAAGAAGACCGAGGACCAGGGAGCAGCCAAAGCAGCCAAGGGCAGCGTCGGAAGGGTGAAGCCAAAGGTGAAGAGGATGCCAAAGTATCCGGCGACCAAGGCCATGCCAAAAGTGGCACTCCGACCCAGGAAGGGCGCGATGGTGAAGAACAAGCCCGTGGGGAAGCATTGGAGGCCATACCCGAGGAATCGGGGAAAGAAGCACGGCTCAGGGTCAGGGTCCAAGGACAAGGGCAAGCCGGAGATGGTGGACCAGGAGACCCAGACGCCGGAGCTGAGGACCGTGGCGCAGCACGGGGAAGCTCATGCGGGGATGACCAGGTACGCCAGGGCCTTTGCGGGGCATCTCGAGAGTCGCCAGAGCACGGCCGAGTTCAGTGCAGAGTTTCCTCTGCTCAGCATATCGGTGGCAGCCGGCTTCTTCGAGGTGCGGACACGTTCGTTGGTTTCCCTGTCGGACGAGATCACCTACAGGTCGGAAGGGATGCAGGGCACGGAGCCGCCTATGGAGCTGCCGGTGCCGCCTCCTCCTCCGCTTCCAGAGTGGACGGCTGTGCACCCCGCGCCTCCGGAGCCATCGAGCGGGTCAATGGAGAGCCCGACCATGGTGCAGCAGACGCCGCCGCCTCTTCCTCGAGGACCGCCGCCAGTCCGAGCACCTGTGGCAACCACGCCGGCGGGGTTCCCGTTGCCACCGGGGGTGGTGTGGAACGATCTGTAGATGAGTCTGTGATGGCAGCAGTCCCCTCCGAAAGCCAGAAGCGTCCGCTGATGGCCGTTTTGAGCGGTGATCTTCCAATGATCTTTGGCCGGAGTTCAAAAGAGAGCGTCAATGCAGTGGGTCCAGGTCCTTTTGCGCAGGGTTCCGAGGGTCCAGTTGCAGAGGGTTCTCAGGGTCCAGTTGCAGAGGGTTCTCAGGGTCCAGAAGATCAAGATAGCATCGAGGGTGGCGTTGCTCCTTGGATCGTTGCAGGTGATCAGGGTTACCTTTCGTCGAGTGACTTCTCTCTCTTGCAGAATGAGCATGTGTTGCGGTCCCACATCCCCTACAATTCCAGCTGTGAGGAGTGTCAGCGTGGCCGGGGTGTGTGCCCACAACGGAAGTTGCCCCAGGAGCGCAAGGATCGGAGGGAAGTGCAAGCAGACAAGTTTTGGTTCAAAGGGATCGCCATGCTAGTGCTTGTTGCCGTTGGGTGCGGGGTCTTAGGGACCATTCAGTGGCAGCCGGACCGTGAGTCGATGGTGACCTCTTTTGTGCGTTGGACCAGAAGTGCAGGGTTGGCAGGGTCGCAAGAAGTGATCATCTCCATGAGATCAGACGGTGAACCCGCTCTGGTGTCGTTCCTTGAGCGGTGTGCCCGGGAGCTTCCTCACGCTTTGCTCGAACAGGTTCCAGTGGACCGCCACGCTCCCAACGCGGAGAGGGCGATCAGGACCTTGAAGGAGCTTGCCCAGGTTCAGCTGTGTTCTCTGGAGAAGGTAGGGTTGACTATTGCGTCCGGGGGTATACCGTATTTGTTTTCGCACCTTAGCGTTGCACACAACAGGTATCACCTTGATGAGGGTTCTTCTTTGACACCAGAGCAAAGGTGCCGCATGAAACGCATCCCGGCACATCCTACGTATATCTTTGGTGCCTCTGTGTTGTGCCTGCCTCCGCCTTCCATTGCACATTTGGTGAACGGTCGTCTTTGCAAAGGGTCTTACATGGGTCCTGAAGTCGCGTCGGGGAGCCACTGGGTCAGGGTTCAGTTGAACAATGGTGAGAAAAGGGTGGTGAGATCACCTAAGGTCAGGATGCTGATGCCGTTGAGGTACGAGGTTGGCTTGCTTCGTGGGGTTTGTCGCCTTCTTCCAGGGAGGGATCCGCCCGCCGAGGGACCACCCGTTGACCCGGACAGCCTGGCTGCCTTACCTCTACCAAATACGAATACCCGGGGACCTCCGAAGACGTGGGTCGAGGAACATGGAAAGACGCCGCGCTGCCGCGCATGCAAGATCAAAGGTTTCGACATGGATAAGGCAATGCACACTCCAGCCTGTAGGGCTCGTTACGCCAAGTACCTCAGGGACACCTTTGACCCCAAGGGTTCGCTTGAAAGGGATAAGGAGATCGATGCCGAGATGGGGTTTGATGCTCCGGTTCCTGACCTAGGGGATTTAGGGTTTGAGGGAGGGCTTGGGGAGTATGTAGAGTTGCCCGGTGACGTTGCGGAAGTTCCGGAAGACTACGAGGATTCTTTGTATGAGCCCTCCATTGCTGATGATGATAGCCGGGAGCTGCCGCCAGCAGGTGAGATCACCAACGAAGAGATGCAGGACCTCATGGAAGTTGAGGCAGAGCCTCTGGACAGGGTCCCAGAGGGGGTCGCTGATGCGTTTGCTGGTCGCATTGAGCATCAGGAGGCTCTGGGCAATGTTGCTTCAGCAGTTTCCACAGTTGGTGAAGAAACCAAGGACGGAGAAATCATTGTCGAGCTTGGGGGTGGGCTTGTGAAGGTCCAGAGGCCCTGTGCCTCCCGGGACGATGTCACCGAAGTTGAGCTTGACCTAGGGTTGACCTATGATGGGATGATCAAGGAGCTGAGGGCTTTGGAGAGTTTGGCAGTTGGGGATATGTTGTGGCACTTTGATGCAAAGCAGCGGGTAATCAGCACACGTTGGGTGGTTGCTGCTAAAACCGAAAGGATCGAGGGTCGCGAGACGCCCCTGGTCCGCTGCAGAATCGTCGCCCGTGACTATTCCACCGGACCGTCAGCCGCGCAGTTAGGCATTAGCTCTCCCACGGCATCCGCCGAGGCGCTAAAGCTGTTTCTTGCGGTTGTTGGAGCCCAGGGTTTTAACATTCTAGGGCTCGACGTGTCCACGGCTTTTCTCTTCGCTTATCTTAGGGGGGAGCAGGTTGTGGTGAGCATGCCTGAGGGTTGTCGGGGGCCCGCCGGAGAGAGATTGTTTCTTAAACTGAATAAAGCATTGTACGGCCTGCGTTCTGCAGCGCTACACTGGACGCGCCATCTCTCTCAGCTCCTGCACAAGCTCTTCAACATGAAGGCCTGTCCCACTGAGCCCTGTCTCTTCGTAGGGTCTTACAAGGGTCAAGCAATCTACATCTTGAGTTATGTTGACGATTTGCTTTTGGCTGGGCCAGACACAGCTGATCTTTACCAGATGGTGGAGGAACTACGCAAGGAGCTGAAGCTCAAGGTCACCGCGGACCTCGCCAAAGATGGTAAGATACATTTCCTAGGAAGGGAAGTTTTTCGGTCTGAGCAGGGTGGGGACCTTAAGTTTGGAATGGACCCAGGGTACATGAACGATATTCTGGAGGAGTACAAGCTTGAGAACGCCAAGGGTGTCCCAACGCCACCTTGCTTGAGGGATTTGCTTGACAGGTCTCTGGACGAGCCGGGGTTAAGGGTTCCTCTTTCTGCCGAAGCTGCCGCCCGCTACCGCCGTGCACTCGGCAAGCTAAGCTGGTTGAGCACCACTCGCGGGGACTTAGTCTACTATGTCTCTGTTTTGGCTCGGGGCCAGAGCTCGCCGCTGGAGGTGCATGAGCGCGCTATGCGCGCTGTCTTGCGGTACCTCAAGACTGTCGTCAACTACTTTCAGCTTTTTCCGCGCCAAAGTGTTGAGAAACTCCGTCTCCATGCCTATGTGGACGCCTCGTGGGGCAGCGAGCGCTCCGTCGATCGTCGGTCGATCTCGGGAGGGTGCCTCATGCTTGGGAAGGCCTGTATTAAGACGTGGGCGAGACTGCAGCAGTCCGTTGCTTTGTCGTCGGCCGAGAGCGAGCTCTATGCATTGGTTGAAGGGGCTAAGGAAGCCCTAGGGGCACGGTGTGCTGTTGAGCATATTCTGGGGTGTGACCCAGTTGTGCCTCTGCTTTACTGTGATAGTGAGGCCGCCGTTGCAATCAGCCAAGCTGAGGGTCTTCGCAAGCTACGCCACATCGATATCAGGTCTTGTTTTCTCCAACAAGAAGTTCAGTCCGGATCCCTCCGCGTGGTTTCTGTGCGTGGCACTGAGAATCCTGCGGATATCTTTACCAAGAACCTAGATTTAGCCTCCACGCTTAAGCACATGCATCATGTAGGTCTGCGCGCCGCCTTGCTTCCAGAGGGGGTAAAGGGGTTGGCAATGACAATTTTGCGGAATTGTGTTGCGAAGGGAGGGATTTCTTCGTTGATGGAACGGTTTAGACCTCAAAAGGTACAGAAGTGGCTGTTTGTGGAGTTTTGCGCGCCGCTTGAGTCAGGGTTTTCCAGGGTCTGTGCTAGGGAATTTCCGAAGATTCATCTTTTGACTGTGACCGCCGCCGATGATGGAACGAAGAAAGAGACTCGAGAAGATCTCGTTGCCATTGTGGGGAAAGCAAGGGGTCGCGGCATGAGGGTTTTCTTCTGGAGTTCAACTCCATGCACTGGAGGATGCCCGTATCAGCGGATGAACCTCAAGAGGTACGGAGACAGTTACCAGAAGCATCTCGACGGCCTTTGGGCTGTACACCGGAAGCTGTGGATCGCTGTCCGAGAGATGTGTGATCTTTCTGATCATTGGGCTATCGAGTGGCCAATGAAATGCGCTTATTGGACCTGGAAACAGACCCAGCACTACTTTAAGCTACAGAAGTACCAGATCCATGATTCGGTTGTGGATGCGTGCTCCGTTGGCCTTCAGGGGTGCGATGGGCTCTTGGTTTCTAAGCGTTGGAGGATTAGGGTTACACACGAGAGGGTCGCAACTCAGCTTTCTGCTTTGCGCTGTGACGGCTCCCACGAGCATTCTATGCGCTTTGTGCTTCGAGATACTCAGCACTACCCCGAACTTCTGTGTAGAAGGGTTTTGGAGAGCTTAGAGTGACTAAGTTCCTCTTCACAGCTATTTCCACTCAAAAATTTTTCCTTTTAAGGGTTTGGTAGTCCCGCCGGAATGGACCACTACGGTCTCCAGGCTTTCAAGGATGCCATGGTTTCTCTTTCTTTCGTCGACTTGCAGAATGAAGCACCGCTTCTTGAGAAACTGCTTGTCTTGACTTTTGCCGCAGGGTTTGTGACAGGGTGCGTCTTCCTAGGGGTTGGTCGCTGTCTGTACGCCCGCTGTCTGGCAGAGCCAGAGTGGCCAGTAAAGTGCTTGCTATCACGTGAAACGTGATTGTCCAAGCATTCGGCATACGACGCCGCTGACACGCAGGATTTGTCTTTTCTGCGCTCGGGAACCTTCGAGGCTTCAAGAGTCTACAAAGAAGGGTGACTGACCCGAACGCCCAGAGGGGGTGTAAACGTATATCCTCTGTTTGGGAGGATATGGTGGGCGTCCGGCTCATTTGTAGAAACCTGAACAGTTCTCGGCTAGTTTCCTGGCACTTGGAGTGTGAGGGACTCTTTTCGCTTTAAAGCCGTAGGTCCTGTAGGTTTTTCCTGTTTTCGGACGTTCTGAGGAGCTTTGGTAGTACCAGGGTGCTTTTGGCCCATGGGAAGTTGTTTAGAGAGCTCCGAGCCACCTTTAGGTAGTTTGCACCTCGGTTTGCTGGAAGACTTTGTGCCGACTTGGCTCAAGACCGGAACTGCGTGTGGAGTGCAGCAAAACGAAGGTCTCTGTCCGAGTGTTGTGCTTGGTAAGGGGTTTTGCTGGGGCTTGTTGCAGTTTCGTTCTTTTTCGCTTGGCTTTATGGATATTTTAAAATCCTTGCTGGTTTCCGCTGCGCAGCTCCATCTTTTACCAAGGCTGCGCCTTTGGTCCTTGTGGCAAACTTCACGTTTTTGCCCATGGCTCCGGAATCCACTGTACACTGGCTGGAGCCTTTAGCTTTGCAGCTGCAACAAAAAATGAGAAGCACAGCCGCTTAACTCCAGAATACATGCATGCATGCACCATGACACCACAAGAAACTAAGAGAGAGCAAAAAAACGGACACTAGCCCCCCAACTCTGCACCACATGCACAACCTTAAAATATTTTTACATGTATACAAAACATATTTTTTGTATAAACACGCACCGACCCAAACCCTAATCTCTAGACCCTAAGAAAACTGACCTGAACCTGTAAAACCTTTGAAGCTCTGACACCTTATTTCTCAAACAAATCTAAACTCGAAACCTTCGACCCCACCCTGCATCTTAGACCCCAAACTCCAAGTTTTGTTGACCTTTTACTTGGAATTGTGTGTTTGAGGGATCCGGCTGTTGGGTTGGGTTTGCTTTGGTTTGGTGTGCATGTGGTGTGGTTTGGTTTGGTGTTTTGATGTTTTGGCATCTATTGGGTTGGATTGGCTGTGGTTTCGTTTCGTGTGGTTTGCTGTGGTGTGGTTTGGTTTATGTCGTCTGTTATGGTTTGGCTTCCTTTTACTGGGTTGTTTCGTTTTTTTTTTGGTGTGTGTCTTTCTCTTTGTATAATGTGGATGCTGTGTTTTTGTGTGCTCGTGTGTGTGTGTTGGGTGTGTTTGTGACTGGCTCTTTGTTTGTTGTGGTTTTCTTGTTTTTTGCAGAATGAATTTTTGAAACTGTGTTTTGTGTTGGAAGCTGCCCCTACCCTGCAATAGTGACTATAAGGATTACATTAGGGCCCTATTATATTCCTATTATACCACTTTTGCAGGGTGGGGGCCCCTTCTAAGTTTTGTGATTTTCTTTTTGTTTGGTGGGGGTTGTTTGCTTCTGTGTTTGTAGTTGATTCTTTGTTGTTGGTGTGTTTGTTTGTTTGTGTTGCTTTGTTGTTGTTTCTTAGTTCGCTTGCTGGCTCTGTGTGTTTTTGGTTTGTTTGTGTTTCATGATTTGTTGCTGCTCCTTGGCTTGGTTCGTTCGTTTTTTTTTGGCTTTGTTTGCTCGTCTGTTGCTTTGCTCCCTGGTGTGTTTGCTTGTTCGCTTGCTTGTTGTTGCACTTGTTTGTTTGTGTGTCTGCTTGCTTTCTATGTCGGGTTTTGTTGGGTTTGTTCTTGTAAGTTCCTGCCATTGTGTTGGTGTCGGCTGTTGATGGCACTTTGTTCAGGTGTGTTTCCTTGTGGTCCAGGTCTGTTTCGCCTTGGGAAAAGGGTGAAACAAATCTGGACCGGATTTTTCTGTCACGGGAAACGACCCGAACCATCCTGATCAAATCTGATCAAATCTGATCAAACCTGATCAAATCCTGATCAAGCCATGTTTTGATCAGGTTTGATCAGGTTTGATCAGGTTTGATCAGATTTGATCAGGTTTGATCAGGATGGTTCGGTTTTGTTTTGGATGGCATCATGGTGGATTGGGCCTTGATAAAAGGTGAAATGAATCAAATACTTTTGGTAGTTTGTGTGCCAAACCTACACATAATCGTGTTGGCATGGGCTCCGTTTTGCTTTTCCAGGCGGTTTGTGCGCTATGAGCTGGTTTGGGAACTCCTCTTTCTAATCCTTTTAACAAGGATGATATATTTGGTTTTGGGATCACTGTGCCTTGTATGTTTGCCCGGGAGGGCGTTTTGTGCGCTACGACCCCTCCCCTCCCCAGACCATGCATACAGAGACAAACAATGACCAACAAAAAGAAACACTAGCCCCAACCCTACACCAGACTTACCCCCTAAACCCTACACCCTAAACCTCTAAACCCCCTAACCCTTAAACCTTGAACCCCAAACCTCCAAACCTTAAACCCTAGACCCTAGACCCTAGACCCTAAACCCCAAACTCTTAACCCCTAAACCCTTGAAGTTTGAAGCCCAAACCTTCAAACCCCCCCTCTGCAGAACCTTAACAAAAATCCAAACATCAGCCTAAACTTCGAACCCCAAACACTGAACCCTGAAACCCTCAACCGACCCTAATCCCCAATCCCTAAACCCCACAGCCTAAACCCTAAACCTGTAAACCCTCAGCCCTTCAACCTTAAACCCCAAACCTCGAAAGTCTAAACCTTAAACCCTAAACCTTAAACCCTAAACCCTACACCCCTAAACCCTAAAGCTGTAAACCCTAGGCCCTTCAATCTTGAACCCCAAATCCAAGACCCTAAACCTTGAACCCTAAACCCTGCACCCAAGACCCTAAACCCTTAAACCCCAAACTCCTAACCCCTAAACCCTTAAGCCCTTGAAGCCGAAACCAAACCCCCTGGACCTTCAAAACCCTGAACCCTAAAACCCCCCAACCCTCCCCAGACCCTATTGTTTTGGCTCGAAAAGCCGAGCCGTCTTGCCCTGAGCTCAGGGTGGGTGAGACTTCTGAGCTGGTGCCCTCGAGCAGCTTATAGGGTCTTAGGATTACATGTATAACATAGCTAGGGTTGAGGCTTAGGCCTTTATAATTTATAAGCTGCCCTTGGGCACCAGCTTCTAGCTAGGCTACAAGGAGCCTGTTCTCAAGGCTCCGCAGACCCTTTCATCAAGGGTCGAACGGCCCTTTGCTCAAGGGCAGTTTGGCTGCATGATGCCTTTTATCCAGGCATCTCAGGCTAATACCTTTTATCAAGGTATCTGTGAGAGGCTGCTGCTACACCCTCGCTCGATGCAACATGCCTTTTATCAAGGCATGCCGGCCCTTTGAGCAAGGGCCCGTGGAAGCTTTCACTTGTCTTTCTTGCTTTCCAAGAAAGCATCCACGGCATCGGCGAGGTTGTCGTAAGCCCGAGCATGGCCTACATGTCTTTGCCTCCGTTTCCGGATAGCCCAGTCCGTAATGCCCATAGTCGCAGCCTCCCACAGGATCCCGTCGTGATCGTCGAACAAGTCCGCGATCGCGAGAGTTTTGCAGAGCTGGGCTTTCCCCCTTTTACCAAGGTGTGCCCTGCAAAACCGGATCTCGTCGAAGACCAGGCCGTGCTGGTCCTCCAAGGCTTTCAGGGTCCGGCAGGTTTCGGCCTCCCGCTCGGCACCGCTATAGCTGAGGAGGGCCACCCAGTACCCGCTTTCTGTCAAAGCTTGCACTGCAAAGATATTGTTTCTGGGCACCCTGCTCCAGCAGGCACCTTCGACCTCCAAGACGTGGTGGAAGTCGATGGCCACCCTTTTACCAAGGGCGGCCGGAAACTTTACCTACCACGTCTGTGGTCCTTTGCTCAAGGACTCTGCTTGGCCTCTGGACCGAGCCGCCGAGGAGGCCTCCATGGAGGCATGGTCCGGCACCGAGGCACTTGGCACCGAGTCCACCGTCACAGAGCCGGGCGGCGACTCCTTCTCCTTTTGTCCTCCTCCTTTTCGCCTTCGTCGTCCAAGTAGAGTCCTGTCTTGGACTCTTCGAACTTTTTCTGCCTTCGGGCCGCCCTTTCAGCAAGGGCAGCCTCCTCCTCCTCCTTTTTCTTGGCAGCCTCCTCCTCCTCCTTTTTCTTCGCAGCCTGACCCACACTGCCCCTTGGAGACTTCTTGGGAGCAGCAGGGGCAGGCTTGTTGGAGCTTGCTGCCCCAGCCGTCCTTTCAGCAAGGACAGCCTTCAGCTCTGCAGCCCTCTCCCCAGCTGCTTGCTCCGGGGTCTTGGCCTTCTTCTTCTCCCTTTTATCAAGGGTTGTGTCCAGCAGACTGCTGCTGGAGCTGGACGACCTGTCGACGTCGCCGCTGCCGGCGGCAGCAGCCTCCTGCTTGCTCTGCTTCTCGCTTGGCCCGAACTCTGGAGCTCGAGCCGCCCTTTCAACAAGGGTGACTTTCTTCCTTTCCTTCTTGTCGTCGTCCTCGTCGTCGTCGTCGTCGTCGTCGTATTCCTCTTCTTCCTCCGGCTCTTCTTGAGCTTTCTTCTCTTCCGCCTCCCGCTCCAGCCTTCTTTGCAGGCCTTTTTCCTGAAACTTCAGTCTCCAGGCATGGCTGACCGTGCCGGAGCCTGCAACACGGCCCTTGTTGTTTCTCTTTTTCTTCTTGCTACCACCTATGGCCGGCTGCACTGCCCTTTCAGCAAGGGCAGCTTTCCTCTCTTCCTCCTCCTTCCACCACCTCTCCTCCTCCTGCCACGACCAAGCCGCCCTTTCATCAAGGGCAGCTTGGTAACCACTCCACCACCATCTCTCCTGCTCCTGCCAGTCCCAAGACTGGTCGCTCGACTGGGACCAGCCCCACCAAGACATGGCGGAGCACTACTAGTTAACTGTACACTGGAAGCCAAAGCTGCGGCGGACGGAGACCTGAAGCCTAACTGCTCCTCTCCGACTCCTACTCCTCCCACTCCTACTTCTCCCTACTCTTCTCCACACTCTCTCTTCTCTCCCTTCCTCAACCCCGGCTCCTACGTTTGCTGCCTCCTACTTACCCCTACCCCTACCCCTACCCCTACCCCTACTCCTACGGAATACTCCTACTCCTTCTCCTACTCCTACTCCTACTCCTACTCCTACTCCTACTCCTACTCCTACCTACTCCTACTCCTACTCCTGCCCCTGCCCTTACCCCTACCCCTACACCTACTCCTACTCCTCGTCCTAGTCCTACTCCTACTCCTGCTCCTACTCCTACTCTTCCTCCTATCCTCTTCTCCCTACTCTTCTCCACAATCAATTTCTCTTCTCTCCACACTCCTACTCCTACTCCTACTCCTGCTCCTGCTCCTACTCCACTCCTACTGCTACTCTTAGCCTTTTGGCTAAGAGTAGCAGTAGGAGTGGAGTTGGAGCAGGTAGTCTTCTCGCTCCTCTCCACCTACCTCTCGTAGAAACTTAAGCTTCGCCCTGAGCCCTTTAACCGTAACCCTAAACCCAAAAGCCTAAACCCTAACCGCCACCCTAAACCCAAAACCCTTCCCAGGCTTCAGCCCTTTTTCTTCAAAAACACACTGCTGCTTGAGCTACCTACCTAGCAGCTACCTTTTCTCAAGGTAGCTCAAAGACCCGTGGGGTTAGCCCTGCCCTCAAACCTTTTCGCAAGGTTAAGGGTCAGGGGCCAGTGCTGCAGCCCTGCAACCTTTCCTCAAGGTCACAGAGCCCGGCCTCTTAGCTCTAGCGAGAACAGGTTGCAGGCTTGAAACCTTTTCCCAAGGTCACAGAGCCCTTTTAGCAAGGGCTGCCGACAAGAACTTCCAGGTCTGAAACCTTTTCGCAAGGTGACAGGGCGGCTTTTTCGGAAGAGTTCACTCGTTGTTGCAGAGCTCTTCCTTCATCGCCATGGCCTCAGCCTTCGTGAGATGCTCATCCTGCAACAGCTTGTACAGTGTCTCAATGTGCTCCCGATACAACTCCGATTTGTATCGGGAGACTTCGACGATGAGCCTTTTCTTCTCACCCGGGCTGCTGCAGCCTTGGATGTAGGCTCTTTCTGGCTTCTTTGCATACGTCACCCTGAGCTTAATCCAGGGCTTCCTTTTCTCAAGGATGCCCTCCTTTGCTGCTGGCTTCTTGCAGGCAGGGCTGCCCTTGTCAGCGGCTGGCTTCTTCAAAGGCCCAGAGCTTTTCACAAGCTTCTTCTTCTTCTTGCCAGATTTGGACTTGCCCTTTTTGCTAGGGCTTGCAAAACCCATGTTTGCTCGCAAAGCCGAGCCATCCAAGCTGCAGCCAACCTTGCTTGCCAGCCTGCCAGGCCTTCGTCTCAGAAACCGTGGCTCCCTCGCTTTTGACAAAAGCGGAGGTGAAGCTTCCTCTGCACTGGCCAGACCCTCGTCGCCGGAACCTTTTACCAAGGCTTCATCGTGATCGCGGGAACCTTTCACCAAGGATCCTTCCTGGCTCGTCGCCTCGTTGAAGCATTTCGGCCAACCGTCCGAGTCCAGGGACACTTTTGCTGACAGCCTCCTTTTGGGTGGCCCCTCGTCGAGCTCCTCGTCCTTTGCTGCAGGAAGCCTTTTGTCAGGCCGCCTCTCTTTGTTCGTTTCTGGTTTCACAGCGATTGACTCCACGACGGACTGGAGTCGCAAAAAGTCTGCAGAGGTCAGCTTGCTTGCACAGGCTCTCAAGTCGTCGGAACACCTCAGTCTCCGGAAATGACTCATGACCACTCCGAGTCTTTCGAGCCGCATATTGCACCACGTGTTCCCGTTGAACTTCGTCTGATTCAGTGCCGGCTCCCGCGTGAGCAGTTCGAGGAGGGCACTTCTCAGATTGCCTGGGTGCACTTCGCAGGTGGGCTCCAAGCGAAGCAACCCTTTGACCAAGGGCAGGACTCGGATCAACCCTTGTGGGTTGGCGGCTTGGGATTTGCTGACGGATCCGTAAGCACCCATGCTACCAACTATTTCGGCATTGTTGCTGAGCACCTTCAGCAACAATCCCTCGTCAACTTGCGGTTTCGCAAAGTGCCGGGCGCCACCTTTTCCACCCGACATGGTGGCAGCTCCAAGGCAGCCTTTTAGCAAGGCCGCCGCTGCTGAAAGAAAAACCTACCGGCCGCCCTCTCGATTTGAGCCGATGCAAACGAGGCTCATGAATGCAGGCACCGGCACTTCGAAGCAACAAACAAAATCAATATCCAAATCAATAAAAAAAATCAATATCACAATCAATAAATTTACACTGTTTATATACAAAATAAAATCAATATGCAGCATGTTACTTTCCTATTGAAAAAATCAATTAGGAACCAAGGGTTCAATATCAATATATTTACCATGAAGATTATTGATTACAATCAATAAAGGATGCTCAGGGAGGTTTGGGGGGGAATCGTTGTCTGGGGGCCACAGCCAACCGAGCAGCCGTCATCTCATCCCAGGGCTTAACTTCGACGACGGAGGGTTTCTCGGCCACAGCTTCCTTTCACTATAGTATATATAAGCACCCGAAGCAACCGTTTGCTGTGTGTAGGGTTGTGGAGTTTCCTTTTTAGGGCCTTCTTTTAATTGCAGGGTGATGGCTTAAATGATTCGGCCCGGGTACTTCACCGCCATCCACCACCAAGTTTTCTCCAACCGGCTCCACCGGCAGCTGCTTGTTGTCCTTTTTTGTGGGAGCTCTACTTCATTGTGTGGGTCTGGAGTCTTTTCTTGCTTCTCACAAGTAAGGGTACACACACCCACAGGCCTCGGTCTTGGTGTTCGAATCGAAGGCTCCTTCTGCAAGCGGGGCAGCAGCATCCTCCTGGGGTTGGTGTTGTCGTCGAAACATGAAACTATGATTCTTAGGGCGGGTCTTTTTGGGTTCTCACATATAATGCCATATAGCATTCTTAGATTTGGTCTCCCTAGCTGCCCTGCTTTTTGTACACATGTTGATTATATATACATATATATATATATATATACACACATGCAGATATATGTATATACATGTTGTTGAACTATGCAATGCAAGATTCTTTGGGTCGTGGACAATCACTTATATACCCAGAGCTGCCAGGGTTGCGGCTTCACCGTCTCCAAACCGTAAAGTTGCTCAGGTGGAAACTTTGGGTGTGGTGGTGCCAGGTGTTGAGGCGGTGGGTACGGGGGCTGGCTCGGCACTGCTTTGGCTTTTGGTGGGTTTGCTGGTTCTGGGACCTCTGGTGGGGTGTGTTGGGATGGCGGTGGTGCCTGCACTGGGCTTGGTATGCCTTGGGCTGGAGTCGCTGGAGCAGCTGTGCTTGCAGGCGGTACTGGGCTGGGAAAAAACCTTTAAAAGGCGGCGGTGGGCCTGTGGGTTCCGCCGGTAGACTGGTCATCATCTCTGTGTGGGGCTCCAGGATGGCGGCTGTGAGTGTTCTTCGGTGCTGCCAGCTCAGCATGTAAGAACTTATTCGAAGCCATCCTGGAGTCCCACTGGCCGTGGATCGCCAGGGCGGCGCTTTCGGCCGACTCCGGGGTGTCCTTTTCACCGGGGCAATATAAGTCACAGCATCACCCAAAGTAGAAAGAAACCCTTGTCGACACTCTAAAAAAGCCAAGTTGCGAACTCCAGGAAGAGGCTGCAGTGGTCTGGCCGCTGCAGTTTTTTCTCCCAGTACTTTTCTCTCACGACCTGGATGTTGATGCAGTCCTGGACACCCAACTCTTCGATCGCGGCTCTGATTGCCTCGGCTGTCTCTCTCGATCTCTGTCTCTCTCTGTCTCTACATATATGTATAAATATATACATATGTGTGTGTTCTGCATAGTCTATGCGAAGAGTATATGTAACTACATATATGTATGCCTGTCTATATGTGTACCAACCTCACCCTTTGTATATATGTGTAGATAAGCAAATATAATTAGACACAAAAGAAAAGTCATGAGTGTCAGATTGTGGCCAATAGACGTGTATTGAGTTTATCTATATCTACATCTTGTGTACATATAAAGTATATATGTACAAAGCTACTTTTTTTCGAGTGGCCCACTTGGTCGCATTGTAGGTGACATTGCAAACATACACACGGTAGCAGTCGGCAGCTGCCATGGCCGCCAAACAAAACTTTTGCTATAAGTTAGAACACCCAAAGTCAACAACGTTTATTCTTTGTGGATAAAAGTCCAGAGCATCTATGCGAAGTTATACAATCCAAACGTTCTACAAATACTGTGAATAAGCCGCATCGGCACATGGTGGTGACATCGCGTCGAACACATCGTGTGTAGGAGATACTCTGTCGCAAAACTAGAGTCTCTCCTGCTGTAAAAGAAACAGCGACCACGGCCACAAGTTTCGGCTCCAACATCATCTCGCAAGCCTCGATAAACCTCTTCAGCCGGCATTCTCTGCACTCAAGCAATTCCAACTCGAAAGTGTTAGACATTGGAGAATGTTTTGGGGGCTCACAGACAAAAGGAATCCGGGCTGTCGGTTTGCGGTTTAAGTCGGGTTTGGGGTTTCGGGTTTGGGGGTTTATATAGGGTTTATGGGTTTAAAATTAGTTTTGGGTTTTAGGGCTTAGTGAGGGTTGAGGGTTTTTGTGAAATACTGCTCTAAAGGCAAGACACACTCGCAGGTAGAAAGATTGAAAGCAGAACCCATCGCATGTAAAGGTGCACAAGGAAAATCTCGCAAGTAACACAAAGCTCCCCATCGCATGTAAAGGTGCACAAGGAAAATCTCGCAAGTAACACAAAGCTCCCCATCGCATGTAAAGGTGCACACAAGGAAAATCTCGCAAGTAATATACAAAGCTCCTCACATCGCATGTAAAAGGAAACACTCGCACAGGTAAAAAGCAGAACTCATCGCAAGTACATATACAAAAATCCCCGTCGCAAGTAAACCTGCTTTGAGGCTTGAGGCTATTGTGGTGGTTTCGGGGTTACAAAGGCTTATATACAGTATATGATAGAGATCAAATACATATCACACAGAACAGGAAGCACTCAACCTCACACACACACACACAAATGCAAGAAGCATTTTTTGCCGCAGTCCTTGCCCCTCTGCTGCCGGAAGGTTTACCCTTTGTGCTTCTCACAAAAAGGGCCAAAGGTGCATTATGCTAGATGGCATTGTGGCAAATGTAGTGCTCTACATGTAAACAAAAGACATATAGAAACACACCGTGACTAGCACCCATGGGTTTTCTCAGAGTTGTGGGAAAACAAACCACGTTTATATACAACATATATATATATGCTTGAAACTCAGATTGTTATATAGTCTACAAAGTGTAGAAAACCCAGGGTGCGCATCATCCCGCACTGAACACATTTTGGTGTTCAAACCCCCAGCGACTTCATGACGTCCCGTCGCAGCTTGTAGAGCTCCAAGAGCGGGATGCCCTGCTCGACGTAGGGAATCATCTTCTCGATCACCTCATGATGCTTCGGACAGCAGCTGGAGATGATGCTCCTCAGCTTGCCGCCGTTATCGTAGTTGCGGATGTAGGATTTCTCAGAGTAGAACTCTACCTTGCAAGATCCGTACTTTTCGGCGGACACCCATTTGTTAGAAGGCGAAGTCGCCGCCGGCTTCGGCTTCGCCGCCGGCTTCGACTTCGCCGCCAGCTTCGCCACCTTCGTCTTCGCCGCCGACTTCGCCTTCGCTGTGGCTTTGGGCTTGGGGCTCTTCTCTTTCGGCTTGCCGGTGGCTTTGGGCTTCGAAGCACCCTTCTTGGCCACAGCCACCGCCGGCATGAAAGCCATGGCTGACGTGAGGATGTCCAAGTCGCACTCATCCGTGGAAGAGATCACTTCCACATCCTTGGCCGGCTCAGCCCCGGCACCAGTCTTGATCTTTGCCTTTCCGGCCTTTTTGTTCTTTGCCTTTGTGGCCTTCTTCTTCAGGGTGCCCTTCTTCATAACGATCTTCTTCGGCTTGCTGCTCTTATAGATGTCCGCGAACTTCTTCGGCTCGCTGCTCTTCAAGGTGTCCGGAAACTTGGTCGGGCTGCTGTTCTTAAAGACTTCCGGCAACTCCGGGAACTCAACATCCTGCAAAGGAGTAGGCTTCTCGTCACCCCGAAAGGGAACAGGCTTCTCATCCTCCTTCACGGGAACAAGGGCCGTGCTGGGGGAATCAAGAGGCTTCGGGGCAAACTCCTGCACCTGCACCCTTTCCAGGCAAAGGTCAAGCTTCCTGATTGTATGTTTCCACAGACTTAGGTTAAAAAAAGTTTGCAACACTTCTTTGTTCCGTCACACGAATTATATATACAGCGAAAAACACGAAAGACATATGTGCAGCCACGGCACACTTGATCCTCGTGCGACAGGGACCTGTAGACTTTCCGCTTGAAGCTCTCCTTCTGCTTCATCGCACGGAGGTGGCTAAGAAGAAGACGGATGGTGGTGTCCATCTTGTCCACAAGGTCCCCTGCCTTGTAGTCTTTGTGGCCTTCGAGCAGCAGGTTCTTTTGCTCGTGAAGGATCCAAAAGCTTCGGGTAACCCGCTGCGACAACAACTTCGTGTTCGGGGCGAGGCGAAGAAGGTCAAACAGCAGCCCTGCTGTCTTTGCCAACCACGGACCGTGGGCGGTAGTGTGCCAAGTGTAGCTTATTGGCCCGCCCGGAGGGGGGCACAGTAAAGGCCACAGGTCCTTCGTCTTCTTGAATTCGAGAAAGCCAAGCACAACATCCGCCAGCTCCTTTGCTGTAATAAGGGGATCGGCAACCACTCGGTCCTTGGCGTTTTTGCCCGTTGCAGCGGAAGCGCCGTCCGCCAGCTTGACCGAAGCTGCAGCTGCTAAGGAAGCCATGCTCTCGCACAAGACTGTATATACTGTGTATGTATAGGATTTATGATTTCTCAAAAAAATGGAATGCATTTGTCTCTGTCTCCATCCAACCTCGCACTTACCTCTGGGTCTCGTCTGTGGACCCAGCACACAGCTGCAAAGTCCGAGAATTTTTCTCACTCTCGGATCTCAGAAATATATATATATATACATATAAGTTATATAAGTAGATTTCTCGCATGTAACCTACAAGAGTCTCGCACAGGTAAAGGTAGACTCCTCGCAGGTAACCTATATTGTGATTTCCCGCAGGTAAACCACAAGACTCTCGCACACGTACATGTACCGATTTCTCGCATGTAAAAAGCACACATCGCAAGCAATCCGCCGGCTCGACCCAGCACAGAATCAAACCGAGCTGCGATTTCAACATGGAAAACCACGGCTTAACAAGTATGCTTGCAACACAATTCTCATAATTTTATCTTCACACATGACCATGCCGCACTGTACAGTCGCAGGAAAATCTCATGCAATCAACAAGCAGAACCATGATAAAAGAAACAAAACCACCCAAAATTAGCCTGCATTTCCCTTCTTCAAATTCGGGAATGTGTAACCTAAAAACATGTATTTTGCAGTGTAAAAAATTTACATTGCAGTGTAAATTTTTTACTCTACAAAGTAAATTAATTTACACTTTTTTTTACGTAAATTTTCTTCGTAAATTTGAAGTGTAAACCAAGCTTTGTTTAGTAAATTGCTCGCCACCTAAAATTAGGTAAACAGCAGGGTCAGGGTAGAGACTGGGTCACCCAGCGGTAGAGGTGCTGGCAGGCATACCTCTGCTTAATGTACAGTCCGGCCGCAGTAAGGGTCTACACCAAGACTCGAGCTGCGCTCCCTTGGGACAGCAACCCGAAAGGGTGAAGCTATAAGCACCAAAGCCAAGAGCACGGGCGGTGTGAAGGCTTCTGCTGGGACCTTGGGGGGGGGGGGGGCAGTTAGTGGCCGTAGTGGGTGGTCTCTGGCCTACACTTAGGGTTTAGGATCTTAGGTTGTAGCTGCTAGGGGCCACTTTCTGCTTGGAAAGGGTGACGCCCTAGGCTGCGCCTGGCAGTTCGTAGGGGTTAGGTACCCGTCCCTCTCTTTGGCTTTGCCCTTCTAAAAATTTAGGCCGCTGCGCGGAGCTTGTTAAGATTTAGGGTAGCTTCTAAGCTCCTTAAGCTTAGTGGTTGTCTGTGGCAAAGCCAAAAGGGGGGGATCCCAAAACCTGCGAAGGGGGGAGGCATGAGCCACGATGCCTGAGATCCTTGCTGGGAGGCCAAAGTCACCAAGCGGCATTCGTTACCGGTGCTTTTTGGGGCCCCGCCATCGGCTGCCACTAGGCAGCTATTTTGCGCCATTGGTTCGCAGGAGCGCCGGCCTCGCTCTTCGACAGCAGTTTGCAGAGTATCAACGCCGAGTCACTACATACTTGGCACAATGCGCTTTCGATGGCTTCCGGGTCGCCACGAATTTCCAATTGATCGTGCGACTTGGATATCAAGTACGCGCCACTATTGTCCAAATCGATCTCGATGCTTTAGTGGTTGTTGCATCGGTGTCGCGCCTTGTTTATCGGGCCGTCATCGTGCAGTTCGAGGGCTC
This sequence comes from Symbiodinium sp. CCMP2592, assembly GCA_905221615.1. NCBI lineage: Eukaryota > Dinophyceae > Suessiales > Symbiodiniaceae > Symbiodinium > Symbiodinium sp. CCMP2592. Next base: position 176,572 of record CAJNDT010002557.1, read on the forward strand.
GGATTTCCTTCGCGCTGAGGCCATTCAGTCGGCATCAATTCACGCGCAGCCCTGGGCTATAGGGTGGCCTGGATTGATGAGACTGCCTTACTTTGCCATGGAACCGCTGGACGGGCTTCCACTTACTAGCCTACGACCTCCGATACCGGTTTGCATCCCACATTGCAGAGACCCGCCGTGCTCAGATTCGTCCCGGCCTTTGCGAGGCCCACTGTGGTGGGAAGCTGGGCTGGGGCAACTTTGCAAGATTGGGGCCAACCTTCCCTCTCCCTCCCGGGGGGGCTGGGTTTGGAGTCTCTGTGGCTTTTCCTGCCCTTGCGAGACCCATGTGTGGGAAGCTGGGCTGTACACGTGGTGCTGTGAAGAGGCTGCTTGGCCAGCACGGCATGGACCACGCTGCTTTATTCGCTGCGTTGTGTGTGATCTGTGGAGGCCCTTGCGAGGCCCACCTCGGTGGCTGGGCTTTATTGGATACTATGCTTTCTCGCTTTGGCTTGCCGTGCTCGGGTTGAGTACTGTGCTTTATATTGATTCCAACCAGGCGCCTCATCGCCGTGGCGTGTGTGCTCATGGGATGTCAAGCCAAGTGACCAGTTGATCAGGAAATTGCCTTCGGCTCTTGCGAGACCTGCCTTGGTGGGAAGCTGGGCCTGAATTCATTGTCACAGCACCACCACTGGGTGTGCTTCGCTGTCTTTTGCTCGGATGCTATATACGGCGCACGGCCCTTTTGTCCTGCTATTGCGAATTCTTGGGAAGCAGGCTTATGCACAGTGAACAGGAGGGCTGTCTTCTGTTGCCCTCCTCCATACGAAGGGGATTCATGCGTGTGCCATTGCGCAACTCAGTGTAACTGGGAAGCGGGGCATCTGAGCGGGGTAGTCGCTAGATTGCGTATGTTTTGCCGAACGACGTCTGCCGGCTAAGTCTGCTAGTCGCGGCCTGTCTCACCTTTGCTCTCTCTTCTTTGTACAGTATCTGTAGTTCTTGGCTTTCTTGTAGTTCTTGCTGGGACCGAGTGCAGCAACTTGCTGTCGTTGAGGCCCGCCCACGCGAAAAAACAATTCAAGAACCTTTTTGGTTTTCTTGTGCTTGCGAAAGTTTCCTCCCTTTTCTCTTCAGCGCTTTTTTGCACACATGTTGCTTGATTTTGCATTGCATGTATCGTGCTTGCGGGTTCTTTCACTTAGCGGAGTTCGGAAGTATTTGCGTGCAAAGCACCCTGACTATTTTCTTTCTCACGAAACTGCCATTACTCAGCAAAATGGAAATCCTTCATCACATCGCCGTGCCAAGCTTGCGGGAAATCACATTGTCGATCGCCGTCAACATGCAGGCAATTGTCTTGTGCTTTTGCAGTTGATGCTCATGTCGTGCATGTTGGTTGGCAGACGGACGACAAGGGCAAGGACGACAGGCAGCTGGAGGGCAAGTCGAAGGCGCTGAACAAGCGTCGTCGCACAAACGACAGTCCCGCCTGGACATTGGACTTCGTCAGGAAGCGGAGCCCCTTTGGCAGATTTTCACGACGTGGGTGGACCTCCAGGCCTGGGTCCTCGGGGCCGTTCGGATTCGGCCTCACAGGCTGAAACGCCCACCTGCAGCCAATCGTCTATCAGTCTGGCTTGGCAATCGCTGAGGCTCTGCTGCCACAGGTGCCTTGCCCCGCGCGGTCTCTTTAATTTGCTTTTCTGGAGGTCGCTGTTTACGGGGTGGAGCAGGCCCGACCAGCAACACGATGCACGGAGCTCTTGCTTCATTTGCTGCGCAAGGGGTCTGATGCTCCTTGGGTGAGTCGCTGTGACAGATTTGAGGTTGAGGATTCGGGCTCCAATGTCATCCTGATGCCCATTGCAGGTGCTGGTGATGCAGAGAGATACACTCTCCAAGAGTGTGTCACCGCCTGGCATATGAAACCTTCGCAGCTCTGGGAGGGCAAAACCTGTCTTTATTGCATCAGTGAGTTTGAGACTCATGTGTGCATTGTGTTGCAGCGATTCCAAGTCAATGCAGCGGCGATCACTAAATGCCATGTTCCGGTGCAGGTGGATGCCACTTGTGAGTTGCCGGTAGATCGAGCTGGAGTTGTTGTGTGGCAGCCTTTTCAAGTATGTGCGATGACTTATCACATTGGCGAGTTACCTACCAGTGGTCATTACCGAAGCATTCTTTACTTGAATGATGGGCTGCAGCTTGCAACTGAAGACAGAGTGAAAGCTAAGAAACTGATTGCGAAGGATCGTAGCTTCGGCAGTGCTGGCGCTTACATCGTTGTCCTCAAAATTTTGATTGTTGCTTCTGCATCGTACTCGTGTGTTTCACTGACGGCTCGCTGACACTCGTGTCGGGGCGCCATGCTGGCACTCGTGCCGATGGCTGAATGTGTGCGTAGCTGTACACAGTCACTGTTACATGTAACATGCATGTGACATGTCGTGACGGGGTCCAAATGGACTTGTTCTTGTGCCACTTGCGCGCAAGGTGGAGACCGCAGCTCTCGCCCGCGTTTTCAAAGTCAAAGTCACTTGCACTGCAGCCCGCAACATCAAGCGCAAAGGGGTTTCCGCGGCCCCGCTTCGATCTCTGGTGCGTCCCATGGGTTTGCCTTCGCTGACAGGTCTCGACCTTGACAAGGTCAAGGCTGCAAACAAAATTTACACTGGCCTCGCTCAATTTCTTGAATAGTTTGCGAGTCCAACGTCCCATGGACTGTTGAGAATCCCGAGTCGAGTATGCTTTGACAGCTGCCTTGTTTTGCACATTTGGTGAAAGCTTTCCCGAGGGTTAATTTCGACATGTGCTGCTATGGTGGCGCGCGTCTGACCCGCCGCACGCTGCTTACTTCCTGTGCTGCCATCGAACACTTTCGCCAGCGTTGTCCAGGTGGGCATGACCACCTCCCTTGGACGCCGCAACGCCGTGCTGATGGCACGTGGTCTTTTCCTACAGCCCAGGAAGCCGCCTACCCCAGACCATTTTGCCAACAGTTTGTGGCATTGGTTTTTAGGCACCTGGATCGTCCCTTGCCTTTGCATCCGTGCACGGTTCCGTCTGCCGCTGCTGCCACTTCCTCTGCCCGGCAACCTCGTGGGCGCAGGCTGCCTCCTGTCATGCCTGAGATCAAGCGCGTGCTTCTCTACCAGGTTCACGCTCTGCCACCTGTCGATTCAAAGCGTTGCATTCTGCAGCCCCTGCGTGATGCTCCTTCCGGTTCCAAACTTCTTTCTTCGACCTCTTTACTGCTAAACGTGGGTGATTTCGTGTCTTCGAGGAAGTTTGATGGTTCGGGTGCACTGGGACCGCAGTCGGCCGGCTCTAGTTTTGATGTCGGGTCTTCAGGGAAGTCTGGTGTTCCTGGGGATAAGGGGGCACACTTGACGAGCTCTAGCAGTGAAGTCAGCAGCTGTGAGTCCGTTCACGGTTCTGACAGTGATGCTCCCCGTGTTCGTCCTGAGGAAGTCATGAACGTGCTAGTGTTGCAAAGTGCGACACGAGAGCTTTCGAAGTGCGCCTTGGTGCGTACGCCTCGCCTGATGAGTTCCTTGATGGGTGTCGCGGGTTACTCATCCTTTCGATCACCTGCATGCAGCCCCCGATCGTCTCAAACAGTGCATCTTTGACATGTTGGTCAATGGGCCGTCCTGGGTTGTGCAACGGAGGGCGGCCCTGCTTAGGAAGTGGACGTCTTGCGCCTCCGATCTTGAAGGCGAGGAACGTGCTTTGAAGGAGACCCTTGATCCTCAGGTTGCCAAGGTTTTGCAGGGGAAAAGGTTAAAGCTTTTGGAGCGAATTGCCAGCTCCCTTGGTTGGGCTGACATGGGGGTTTGCACTGAACTTCGGAATGGGTTCGATTTGGTGGGCCATCACGAACACACTGGTGTTTTCGCTCACGAGCCCAGGCCACCTAATGTCTCTGAAAGTGGTTTCATCAATGCTACACAGTTTCTGCAGCTTGCTTTACTTGGGAAGATCCGCGCCTCTGCATCTGATGCAAATGCCCGCGAGCTGTGGGACAAGACCCTTGATGACGTGGCTGATGGCATTCTTGAGGGACCTCTTTCTGCTGAAGTGTTGTCGGCTCGACATGGGCCGTGCTGGCTCCCTACTCGCCGGTTCGGCGTTGAGCAGACCGGTCGCAAGCTTAGACCTGTGGACGATTTTACTGAGAATAAGGTCAATTTGGCTTTCGGTTCTATGGACAAGCTTGATCTTAATGTGCTTGATGAGTTGATTTGCATCTGCAGAATTTGGGTTCGGGCATTGAACGGGCCGCCCGAGTTCTCACTCACTCTGTCTACCGGTGCAGTCTTGAGTGGTCGTGTTCACGATGGCTGAAGGAAGGTTGGGTGCGAGCCTTTCCTCACTACCTTGGATTTGCGTGCGGCATATAAACAATTTGCAGTGTCGGCGAAGTCTCGTGCATGGGCAATCATTGCATTGCTTGATCCTTCGACTGCGGAGCCTGGACTGTTTGAGTCAAAGGCCCTCCTCTTCGGGAGTTCTGCTTCCGTGCTCCACTTCAATCGCCTTGCGCGCCTTTTCTGGCGCATCTTCCCGGTCATGTCTCGGTGTGGCATTGCTGACAAGACCATGGAGACCATGATTGCCCTGTGTAATCTTCTTGGGTTTAGGTTCGCTTCCGATAAGCTTTCACCCTTTAAGGCCCAGGCTACCATGCTTGGAGTTGAGGTTGATTGCTCTCGCTTTGCTGAAGGCTTGGTTCTTGTTCGTAACAAGCCGGGCCGAGCCGAAGAGCTCATAGCCTCTCTTGACGAAGTCCTTAAGGAAGGTTTGATTTCTCGGAAGCGTTATCTAAGCTTCGCCTGCAGTACACTGATTCATACATCCTTGGCAAGGCTGGACGACTCTTCATGGCAGAGGTTATAGGTCGTGGGCAAAGGCGCATTCCGGTCCTGAGCTGAGGCTCGATGATTGTGTTCGGCGATCTCTCGAGCGTTTGCTGAACCGACTTCGCTGTGGCGCTCCGCGTCATGTCCCTTGCTCCGTCGCCGATCATGCTGTGCACATCTACACTGATGGGGCGAGCGAAGGAAGCTCCCACACGGTGGGAGGGGTTTTGATGGTTCAGAACCAGATTCACGCTTACTTTGGTTGTTCCGTTCCTGTGGGTTTGGTTTCGCGCTGGGCCGAATCCATGTGTCACTTCATAGGGCCCATGGAGGCCTATGCCGTTGCCATTGCGAGGAAGGCTTGGCACCAATTCATCGCGGGGCACAGATGTATCTTCTATATTTCTGTATAGATAATGTGCCGGCGCAAGACGCACTCATCAGGAGCACGTCAGGGATATTCTTTTGTCTTTTGAGGCGGCCGAAGAGCTATGTGCTTCTTGGCCCTGGTTCGCCCGCGTCGCCAGCCAGAGCAATGTGGCTGACGCTCCGTCGCGTGGCGATTTCGCAGCCTTGCTTAGGTCTTAGGTCTGGTTGTCGTAGGATTTGTCCCTCGTGCCCCCTTTCTGGTTGTGACCTTAAGGACCTCTTGGCTCCCGCTAAGATTGCTAAGAAGGGGTGAAGGGGGCGGTCGCCAGACTGTGTTTCGCCCCGTGCAAAAATGAAGGACTGAGCGATTGCATCTTGCGCTGTATATCGAATCCGATTGGTGCTTGTGATTGGAATCATTTGCAAATAAACCTTTGAGGCTTTGTCATTGTCTATTGCTTATGTTTGAAAATCCGGTTATGAAAAGGATCTCAGCAGATAAGCGAGCGCCATCTGCGATCCCTTTTTCATATAAGGACCGCGAGCTTGCAGCGAGCATTTTCAAACTTTGTTTTCAAAAAAACTTGGCTTGTTTGCTTTTGCACCTGTATCGATTTTGCAGTGACTGTCAGTGCATCGCTTAGATTGGGCTTGAGCATTGGGAAATTTTCTGCCCGCCCTCCGCTCCCTTTGTGCTGCTCTGGCTCTGCGCGCCATTGAGCTTGCAACCTTCTGCATGCTGCTGGGGTTTTTGGGTGTTGAGCTCTCCGCTGAGCTCCACTTCTATTGCCTTCCGCCGCACTCACTTTGCGTGCCGCCGGTGTTGAGCTCTCTTGTGAGTTCCACCTGTGCCTGCCGTAGGTGTATCTGTGTAGCTGTAGCCGTAGGCTTTGCCAAGTACGCTGTTCTCAGCTGCTTGTGCTCTGCTCGTAGTCTGTATCTGTCCTGCTCCCGCAGTCAGATTTCACATGTGGTAGTCCGTGACTGGCGTACGTGCTGCTGCACTGTTCCCACCCTCCTCACCCACGCCCCCGAAGGGGGCGGTCGCCAGACTGTGTTTCGCCCCGTGCAAAAATGAGGGACTGAGCGATTGCATCTTGCACTGCGTTATATCGAATCCGATTGGTGCTTGTGATTGGAATCATTTGCAAATAAACCTTTGAGGCTTTGTCATTGTCTATTGCTTATTCTTGAAAAAGCATGCTTTTCTACGTGTTTTTAGCATGCATTTTACTTTCGCTCGTTTAGGTGTGCACTTGCGAACTTTGTTACGACCGAAGGCTTTTGTTGCTCAGGAGTGTGGAAAAATTCGTAAGAACTGAGGAGAGAAGGACACGGCCCAGGCACTACCTCGAGAGCTACGTCACCTACAAGTTCGCCAAGGAAGGAAAGAAGAGAAGGACAAGGAACAGACCCAGGCCTCGCCGCCTGGTCTGACAAAGCCTACTTCGACAAGATCATCGAGGAGGACGACGACTACCAGAACTTCGCCGAGAACGCCAACGAGGCTTACACGGAAAGCTACGTTGGAGGAGATCCCGGGGAGTACCCCGATAGAGGAGAAGAGGAAAAGGAAGACGAAGGAACAAAGAAGGCAAAGAAGGAAGAGGAAGAAGACGAAGAGGAAAAGGAGAAGGAGAGAAAGAGGAAGATCCGAGAGATCAACGAAGAGAGCAAGGACAAGGCAAGAGAAAAGGACAGAGAAACAGAAAACTTTCCGTACCCCTACGACTACGGCAACGAGTGGAAGGAGTACACCGAGCACGGCAATATCTACAAGCAGCACAGAGTGACAGGAGAAAAGGAATGGCTTGACTACGACCACAAGTACAAGCAGCAGACAGGCACCAAAGGAAAGGAAGACAAAGGAAAAGGAAAAGAAGGAAGACAGGCAAACGAAAAGGAAACCCAAAGGAGAGAGCAGAGGCAACAGGATTTCGACCCCGTGAGGAAGAAGATCGCCAATACTGGGAAGAGCAGGACAGGAAGTCACAGGAGCAGAAGGAGGCAAGAGCAGCAGCAGAAGCAAAGAAGAAGGAAGAAGAGGAGAACATCGCAAAGGCACGCAGAGTGCTAGAGGAAGCAGCAGCAGAACAGGAGAGAAGAGACAAAGAAGAGGAAGCAGCCGCAGCAGCCAAAGCAGAAAAGGAAGAAGCAGCCGCAGCAGCCAAAGCAGAAAAGGAGAAGCAGGAACAAGAGAAGAAGAGGAAAGAGAAGGAAGCAAGGAAGAAGAGAGAACAGGAGCAAAAGGAGGCAGCAGCACACATCGCCAGGAAGCAAGCAGAAAAGCAAGCGGCAGCAGGATCGGAAAGCACCGACAGCGAGAGCGAAAGGATCAAGAAGTTGGAAAGGATAAGGCAAGGATCGAAAGCCTTACACAGGAACTTGAGAAAGCAGAGGATCGGCAGCCGGGTCGCAGGCACCCACAGAAGAGGAAGGAGACACAGCACCAGCAAAGGAGCAGGAAAGGAAGAGGAACAGGAACAGGAGAAGGACGAGGAACTTGAAGGAAAAGGACCAGTGAACGAAGACTCTTTTCAGAAAGGAAAAGGTCGTTGGAGAGCACCAAGGAAACTGGTTTGCAGTCTACAGCTTTGGGAACAAAAGGTACCAGTGGAAGTGGAACGAGAACACGAAAATGTGGTACTGGTACTCAGGAACAGAAGAAGAAGGATGGAAGAAAGGAAGCCGTGACAGCAAAGGAAAAGGAAAGTGTCAGGCACAGGCCAAGCAGCTCAAGGAGTACCTCGAAAGCGAAGGAAAGGGCAGAGGAATAGCCACAGGAAGCAAAGACCCATAAGTCGTCGTGGTTGAAGACGAAGAAGAAGGAACCACAACCTTCCAGTGAGGCCAGAGAGCCAAGGAAAGCAGTGAGGCCAGAGAGCCGAGGAGAAGCAGTGAAAGCAGCAACACAGGAACCGTGGTAAAACTCTTTTTGTTTCTGTGGTACTTTCTTTGTACAGTTTAGCAACCTTGGAGAGGATTGCAAGTGAACGGCAACGTTTGCGTAGAGGAACAACTTTGGTTTTGGAGTGAAAAGGTGTCTACTGTCTTGTAAAGTAGGGAAGTGTCGAAGCCAGTTTGGTAAGGAACTTACCGGCACTAACTTCGAAGGCGGGGTGTTAAACCTGTGACAGTACAGCTGCAGGTACTACAGTGCTAATGCATAGACAGCCAAGTCACGCCTGTGACGCTGAGGCTCAAGACACCGGACACACTCCCGCGTGAGCAGGAAAAGTGACCGACAGTTTGTGTGAGTAGGAACCCTTAGTGTAGCCCGTTCTTTAACATGAACTACGAATCAACTTCACTGAAGATCGATCGATACGCAGACTTACGCCACCGTTGCGGAAGCAGGTGGAAAAATAGTCTTCTTGCACCACGGATTTATGGTACTTTGTGTGAGATCTTCGTTGTCCCTTGAACAACTCCTTCACAGCGAGAAACCGCAGGGCCGAGGTTCGGCATTTGTGGCAAGAGCCTTCACCTTGTTTGCGAGTTGCTTGCACTACATCATTGTAGAAGGTGAATGTCGCGTGAGATGGGCTTCGATGCCTTTTGGGAGGATAGAAAGATTCAGCGGTATTTGCTATACAAGCTTGTGAACGGGCAGGATATTGGTTGCTATGGCATGCATTGCAGAAAGAGGGGACAGGAGATTGGCCGGACATTTTCACTGTCGCCTGCCTGTTGGTTGGTTCTTTCATTGATCCATGCCACCCGTCTTTGAAAGGTCAACGGCGAACGACACGTATACGAGTCATGACGTTCAATTCAGTAGGGTCAAGCGAAGAGATTTTCACGGGTTTGTGCAGCGCAAACGAGCATCCGAACGAAGAGCTGTTCCGATGTTGATTTCGGGCACAGTGTCGGACACAGAACTGGGGTTTGTTGAGACCATCTGTTCTGGTTTTCTCGGTGCTTTCATCCAGTACTCTCGGGCCGACGAGCCGAGACCCGCCAGGCGGCGATATCATTCAGCAGCTTCGGAAGGGTTTTGCGTTCTTTAATTAAATTACAGCTCCAATCGCAATGCGGCTGATGTCGGTGTGGCCCTGGAAGCCTGCTACGCAGGAGAGGGGTTCCTATCGTGCTCAGGAAGAACAAGAAGCAGCACGCCAAATCATAGGAAAACGATCGTGAGCACTTCGTGAATCTTCTACCACAAATTTGTCATTGAGTAACGCGTAAGTGCGAGTTAAGACGGTTGTAAAGGTTGCCTGTCGGGCGGTAGTGCAAGTCCATGTTCCTGTGCGGCATTGCGCGGCATTCGGCGATCAATGGCATGCCGGCATGCCGCCTTATCTTCCGAAGTTTTCCCGAAATGGGTACAATTTCGGATATTTGTGTGATTGAAAGAGCACCCAAGCGCACCAGCCGAAGCATGTGGAGTGATGCTTACATGTCGTGATGGCATTTCTCTGTTTGTTATGCATAGGACATAGGACATCGCAGCTAGTCGGCAAGCAAAATGCAAGTACCTGGCAAGAAAAAGGAGTCGCCGGCGCCGGCTCTGCAGCGCAATGCCTCAGAGCCACTTTCTGGCTTTGGCAGGCGCCAGCCGGGTATCGCTTTGGTGGGGCCCGGGCCGCATTTGAGCCAAGGCAACTACCACGTCGTGCAGGCTTGTAGTAAGGACGTTGTGGGACTTGGCAACCTTTGGTAACTCAGACTGCTTGTCGTCATAGGCTTGATAACACTTTGTTTGCTCAACGGATAGTTCAATGAAATAGAGTGATCGGAATGCGCTTCTTGTTCAACAGTCTCGGACATGTCCGAAGCCAGTGATCGATTCACTGTGTGTTTCCATGTCAAGGAAATATTCTTCGATTAATGAGACCATGCTTTTCTGGTTTGGTTGAGTGCTTTGCGAATAGGGAAATAAGAAACCCAACAAGCCGCAGTCAGAGTACCACGAGCATTGCAGGTTTCCCGGAGGTCAAGCAGGAATGCTCATCAATCTGGCAGCTAGCACAGGACTAACTCAGGAGCACGACGTGTTTCACTAAGCTTATGCATGCTGGGGTCAGCTGCAGCAAACATGCTGAGGGTTGGTACAATCCTTGCCAAGAATGTCGTGTCTTCTGCCAGACGCTGAGAAAGCAGCCGAGCGATTCTGAGCTATCTCTGGGGTCGCGAAACAGATGGCAGTCTTTCATCCCAATTTCAAGACTGGCAAAGTAATCGGAACCAGGCCGGCCGAAACTCGCTGGAAAAACGTGGTGCGACATGAGATGGACATCGACTGTGTCACTGATTGCCTTCTGAGCCACTCGCGAGTCAATCGCGAATAGACTAGAGGATTTGCGGGGCAACTCTGTAGACATTGTGATGCCATGTGATGCCGTTGCTGCGTGCACCGATGCAATGCTTTGTCCTGGGATTGCATATTCTCGTGCTGTGGGGTCTCACCCGAGCTTTGTGAACGATAGTCATGGTTGGGTCGCTGGCCACACCAATGACGAGCACCTGACAGAAACGCCATAGCTCTCAAAGCCACCAAGGAGTGGCACCAGAAGTGCAAGCAAGAGTGCGGGATGTAGCCGCAAGCCACAAAGAGCGAATGGACAGCAGTTTTCGGAGTGCTTCTTCCCGAATCGCTGACCTCCTTGCCTTTGCAATCTTGCAGCGCATCCAAGCGGGGCACTCAACGCGTAAACAGGTCTTTGATGCAAGCATGACTGTTGCTCATGGATGCTGTTCCGAAGCCAGCTCACGGCCATCCGCATTGCGTTCTCTCAATGTAATGTCTCACTGGACCCGCTGCGCAGTACCTGCCTGTAACATGAAGTTGACATGAAATGTGCTTTCTTCATCATACTACAGTACTTGGTTCGTTGAGTAGACTCAAACGAGACATTGCCTGGTGTGGCTTTCTTGGGGTTCAATCAAAAATGCCCTATGACAATGACAAACTTGACTCTTCGTTCGCTTGTATCGCTTGTTTATGCCATCTACGCTTCTCGTCGTCGTGCATCACCGGCAAGCGGATATACAGTGTAACCGTCCGCGATCAGAAGGGGAGTTGCGGTCTCGCTCAATCGTCTTGGTGCTTGCGGATCACGATTCACTTCCCATCTCGGACGTCTATGAGGCAGTGCAACATGCAAGTGCTCATGGACCGTGACATGGAACTTGCAAGATGCGGCCAGACAACCAGCGACGGCATCCAAGTTGGCCTTCGCATGCCTACTTGGCTGACATGCAGAATACCGCAGAAGATGCAAACACAACTCCACCTTTGTGTACCAGTTTGGATGAAGAGACCGTTTGTTTTTGGCCCTTAGCAGGGCCACTTTGCAAGCAACCCAGCCACTGAACCGCCCTTGCCGAGCAGCCCCTGCAGACTGTACTGCGATGTCCTTGAAAAGCCTGGATGGATCAACACGGTTCTTCTCCACACCACGGCACACCTCGGAGCACCTGTCGGCCCGTGCAGTTGCTGCATCCAGGCTCTCTCGGGCACTGGTGCAGACCACCAGTTCTCAGCAGCCTCCCTGAACGGCCAAGCTGCAGAGCTGCAGTCTGACTCGCTATGAGAAGGTCACTGGGGCGCTGGGTGCTGGGGGAACACCGCTTTCCTGAGCCTGGCTTCGGCTGTTTCCATAGCCAGGATAGCAGAGAGCAGCCCAACTCAGCTTTGTATGATCACTGCTTAGAAAGAACCGCGACGACTCGATCGCTTGGGAGCCGTCTCCGACATCTGCAAATGCACCAGCTTAAGCTTCTCTCGGCTGGTCACCACTGTCCCGAGTACGTTCATGGCACGACTGAGCAAGTTGTGAAGAGTTATATCCATGCTCCGGGCGCCTCAAGACGAATGTCGACATCTTGAGCGTGGCTCAAGTGTCATGTCAAGACATGCGTTACGTTTTGCGGCTAGCGGCTAGCGATGGCTAGCGATTGAGACTTGCAAGCCAGGCGCATGCTCGCGGATCTGGACGAGTCGAGCGATTCGGAGCTCAGCACCTCCAGCAGCGGGACGGCTCGTGAGAAACCTAGGCGGCATGAGAAGCCCGCCAAGTAGCTATATACTAGCAGAGCATCGAGTAGCCTCAGGAATGCATCGAAACGGAGACTCCTGAAGCACGGTTGAGGGCTATGGTGAGAGGCTTTTTTGATGCATTGCGAAGGAGCCGAAGGTACCTTTGGCAGCGGTCCGATTCAGGCCAGGCCACGTGGGCATCACCCCAGAGTGCTCTGCCGCTAGCAGTCCCCTTGAAAGATAAATGAGCGACGAGCCTCCTCCAGCTGACATCAATCACGAGTGTAGAACACCATGCTCAGCAGTGGTTTACCACAAGTATCACGTCAAGCAATATCTTGCAGGGGGCTCTCGAACACCGTCGGTTGACTCCACCTCTCGCGGGCGGGGATCTCAGCCTGTGAGGACATGTCAGGAGCCTTCAGCATGTTGAGCTAGTGGAAGGCGTGTATGGTTCGTAAAGGCCTAGGGTCTGGAGTCAGGAGATCTGTTATGTTGGGATCGTTCTGTTGCTCTTCAGCCTGGGCCAAGAGCTCGAACAACTCAGGCTCCATGAAGAAACTTCGGCGAGCCAGAAGTTCCAGGCAGTGGAAGTAATCTTGTTTGGTGTCCAGAGCGCCAAGACGCGAGAACACAGTGCCGTGGATTTGCATTCCGATGGAGATGACCTTCCGTAAAACATGCCTTAAACGTGTCACAGCCGGAGCGAACATAGGAACCTATGTGTACGCCCGTGCAGAGCAAAGAGTGCAAGAGCGCTAGGGTGGTACAGGGAATACTTCAGAACTGCAGGCCGTGCCAGGTGAACTCAGCGTTTCCGGATCTGCCGTTGTAACGTTCCTTTCGAAGCTTCCACATATCAAGAAAGCTGCGAGCCCCAACTGGAAGTGACGGGGTTGATCACCGTATGAGTCTTATTTTCAGAAGCATGTCAGCTCATGTGAGCCTCCCAGCCTGTCAAGCATTTCGCAGCCGTCCCGGCAGCATCTTCGGGCCGCATCAACTTTCGTTGCTCCCGCATCACAGCTTGGGAAGGCACTCGAAGAGGTCGAACCAATCCAGCATTTGACGGACTTTTCGTTCGATGTTGGTCTTGGGTCGAAAATGTCTTTCAATCTGTGTCAACGTGAGGCTCACGTGGGTAGTAGTGCCCAGGACTGCCACTGGTGTCCGACTGTGTATGTGGAGAGGATCATACTCGCTGTTGCTTGGGCTGTGATGTCTAAGGCTGTCTTAAGAGTAGGGTCGAACACCACGCTGCACTTCCTGGAATTGCAGCAGTGGCAGCCAACATGCTTGCCTGGGAGAGCCCTTCAGACGCCGTGTTGCTGCGAGACTGTTGCGGCCGAGTCAGAAGTGCGCAAGTCCGCCCGCCTCGTGATCCTGAAAACCCTAAAAGCTTAAAGTCAAACTCATCGCCGCCCTAAGAGAGGCACGGCCGCCACCTGGCCCTCGATCGGCCGCCCCTGGCCGGAGCCAGCCTGGGCCCTGGGCCTCGCTAGCATCGGCAGCGTTGCTCGTGAAGGGTTCTTGTCACCTCCTTGAGATGCTGCTGGGCGGTCTAAGGTCTCGCTGTGCCGCAATTTTGTGTTTGGCCTCCCTGATATCTTTTCGGCATTCAACACCACACTCGAAGCAGTTTGCTTCTCTGTCATGTGAGTTTACCTTCTGTGTCTGTGGACGAAGTTTGCCAGGTGACTCCGAGTGTAACAGCTAACAGCAGCGTAGTGTCAATCCCCGTGCTGCACTGTAGCGCCGAAGAGCAGCACAGACCGCAGCAAAGCCGAAACCTTCGAAGCCTCTTACACTTCGCGTTCGCCCGGTGGGCCAAAGACACCGAGCGAGGAGGAGGAGGACCATGAGGAGGAGGAGGAGGACGAGGAGGAGGAGGAGGAGGTCGATGGTGGCGACGACACATGATCACCATGATGATGCTGCTGCTGATGATCACGATCTTCATCACAAGTCACTATGATGATGATCATGGCAATGGTGATGATGATGATGGTGATGGTCATGATGGTATCGATGGGAATGCGACGATAGTGCGGGTGTCGATATCGATACAGATGCGACATGATATTCTGCTGTTCTTGTTGCTGACGGCCATCGGCGATGTTGATGGTGATGTTGGTAGTGTTGATGATGCTGGTAAGAAGAGCAGTCCATTTTCCCTGAAGCCGGTACCCCCGTCAATCCCGCTTGTGCGTTGGTGGACGGCAACTCCGTCTGGACTAAGGCTCTACGAGCTGCAAAAGCCGAAGGGGTCTGGCAAGGCCAGATTTCACAGTCACAAGCTCCCTGCCCTGTGCCGACAGAAAAACGTGTGTTCGTAGAGACAAGCGTGCGTAGCGAGAACCAGTTAGCTTCGAGGGAAGTACAATGAAGTACAGAGCTGCAGCGTTGAGTTGGCAGCGAAAGCCCGAAAAGCCAGGTTCGAGCTAGCAGCCTTTTCGTTGCTTCAGAAACAAGCGAGGTCTTCAGACGGTCATGAACGCGAAGTTCGCTGACCTAGAACCCTTGCTAGAGAGGTCTGATCTGGACGAGCTGGTCGCCTCTCGCCGCAGCATCCAGCTGAGCATCGAACGTCAGTTCGAGCGCTAGTTCGAGGAGCAAGAGGCGGCGCAGGTAGCAGCAGCCACTCGCCGCGGAGGGCCGGTGCCGTGGCAGCACAGGGTCCCAGCACTCCGGAGCCGGCCTTCGCGGCCAAAGAAGGTGGACCCGCCGCCCTTGGTCGTTAGCAAGAAGGGCAAGGGCAAGGGTAACAAGGCCGAGTTGTCGTCTACGGGGCAGGGCACGGCCAAGCAGGCCGCAGTTAAGGCGACCCCGGCACAGTTTTTCACACGCGCCGACGACGGTAGAGGACATGCAGGCCGCCGATGCTTTGACAAGGGTGGTGCCGCGCCAGGTCGCGGTGGTCGACTTTAACACCCTCCACGACTACCTTGATGACCCTCCTCTTCCTCCACCGGAGGTGGAGAGACGAGCCCGCCACTGAGCCTTCAACGAGCCTGATAATGGCCATCATGTCGCGTGCCCCATGATCGCTGGGCGCTTTGGACCTACACGGTGCACTGGAGCCACTCAGGGCCAACGCGTTTGGTCGAAGAACACCCTTAAGACAGAGCTTAGACGGTGGATCGGGGACCCAGCGGTCGACAGACTCTTCAACAGATCGCTCTGCGCAAGCTCGATCCCGGTCGGACACTCCGGTGACTCCGGTGGTACACCCGTACCAAAGTGGTTCCAGAGTGGCCGCCGCGGCAGTCCGAAGTGAGAGCACCATGTCGAGGGCCGACGAAGAGTATCAAGAAGATAAGTTCGCTAAGACTTCTCGAGGCCCCCGAGAATCTCGATGGAAGCCGTGGTGTTCGCTTGCGGAGCAGAGGAATCTTCCCCCGCTGCCGATTACGGTCGATCTTATTGACAAGGTGGGAGCGCTTCTCAAGATCGGACCGCAGCTCAATATTGCAGTGTGGCGAAGGGCGAAGTCTGAACACAGGTCGCAAGGATACGACATGGTCCCCGGCCCTCGACCATGTGGTCGCTCAAGCAGTCAGATCAAGTTCCAGGGGCATGGGACCTTCTTCGGCTAAGCTCGACTTCTTTTTGGAGGTGTGTACTCGCAGTTTCTTCGAGCAAGACGCTGAGAGAGCTAACTCCAAATTGCAGGTGCCCGAGTCCGCGAGGATCGACTCCCCTTCCGACACGGGGATCGTGGCCGCATGGTTTCTGCTTCGGGGCTTGGAGATCTCTTCGGTCGTATGCGAGGATGTCACATTCTCGCGAGCAGGCCTCGTCAAGCTCGAGTTACCTATCTCCAAGAACGATCCCACAGCAAGGGGATGCAACAGGACACATGCGTGCATCTGTTCACGTTCCCATGACCCGGGCTGCCACAGGTCAGGGGACCAAGCTCTTCTCTTCACACCGTTGCAGTGCTGCAGTTGTTCGCTCGGGAGACATCCCCACAGCGCATACCATGCAGCGCTTGGCTGCTCAGTTCGGTTGCGAAAGGCAGGTCGCTGGAGTGCTAAGGCACCGAATTCTTCGGTGACGGTAACGGCCCACCTTCAGGTTCTCAAAGACTGGCCACGCCACATACTGCAGAGATGGTAGCAGCACGCGGTGCCCATCTTTTCTTCGCTAGAGCAGAGCTGGACTTGCATGTCATCATGCTTATTGGCCGCTGGGGCAGCCAGCCTTTTCAGGTACGTCCAAGAGGCCGCCGTCGGCCTCGCCTCTGCGCCGTGGTCACCCCGGCAACTGTCTGGGAGAATGTTTTGTCAGAGCGGAGCGCCTGGCCATAGCCACTTCCCAGGATGCCTTCTTCCAGTACATTGTACATCCTGATCTGATCGAACCGGGAAGTATTGTCCCGGCTGATGTCCTTTCAGGAGGCGAAGTAGTCGCGCACCTTCGGCCCCCAACGTGCGGACATAAAGGCGAACTTGTTTGCCTCGAAGGCGTCGAGCATCCTCATGAGTCTCTGTGGCTCGGGTATCGTCACTATCGTCCGTACAACGTTCCGTCCTCTGCTGCGAACAGCTTGGTAGAGGGTTCTGGTTGGCAGTAGCTTGCCGCGAAAAGAGCATCTCGCCCAGCGGGAGTGCGGAATAAAGTCCAAACTTCTTTTTAGCGACCATGCGTCCCAGATTCTTCTCTGCTCCTACCAAGAGATGTGCCGGAAATCGTCGGTTGCGACCATCCACAAGTCGTGCCAGTACCCGGCTCACCTTCGCGGCCGCGACCCAAGCAACTCGAGGACCGTCGCCTGGTCGATGAGGAGCTCGTCTGCCGAGCATCGTTTGGCGTCACCATGCAGCTCGACACCGGACCGGCCCTCAGCGGGTTGCATGAGACCTTAGCAGGGTCTGCAAACGCCCGGCACGTCCACTCCTTTGGCCTTAAACAGCAACCGAACCGCAGGGTGGACCGCCGTGTTGTCGCTCATCTCGTCGAACGACATGGGGGCGGCCATGGCCTGCTCTCCCTTATGCGGAACTTCTGGGGCGAACCTGTGACTCGAGCACTTCAGCGACCGTCTTCTCCTCAGGAAAACACCCCGGGCAGTGACGGAAACCTGGAAGCAACGTGGGTTACGCTGGCAACTAGCGGTAACTAGCGTTACCGTACTTCCCGTGCAGACTTCCAGCTGCCGGAAGGCGCCGAGCATTCGGTGGCGCAAGGCTTGTGTTCCTTGCCTTGACCGAACGGGATGTACAAGGACACCTTGGCCTCTAAAAATAGTCCGCGACCACCGCCCGAACGGGCGAGCGGCTGGGAGGATCACGAGCTGGGGTGAAGGTGCGTTGAAGGGATCCGATACGGTAGTGGGAGGCACTCTAAAGTGCGTGCAGACCTTCAAGGAAGAAGCGTTGGTGTCCGCTGTGGACCACGAAGGGGCTTGCCGTTCGCTCCCCGTTCGCGAACCGACAGAGTGCTGGTCATGACTCTTTGGTCGCACTTCACCTTGCGTTTCGGTAGGTTCGGTTCGCGGTTACCTTCGGGTCGCTGACGTGGTGGCGTTCTTGAGCATCTCATTCTTGCTCATGTTCGCAGCTCACTACGTCGATGACTTTTTCTCCTTGGAGAGGTGGTCAACGGCTTCAGGAGCGTTCGCAGTGTTTCAGGCCTCCGGATGAAGGAAGAGAAGCCGAATAGCCCCAGATAGAACAGACCTTCTTGGGAATCGAGTGGTCGCTCACACGCGAAGCTGTGTTCGCGTCACCGGGCTCGAGGAGAGTCCAGAAGCTGGTAGAGGTGAGCGAAGGATCCTGACGTCAGGTCGCTTCGCAGCTGACGGGCGAACTGTGCTTCACGTGCACGTGGGTGTTCAACAATGTGGGTCCCTCCTTCTTGCAACCGTTGTACTAGAGGCAACACCACGACAGTCCTGGCTCGAGTTCACTGACTCCCAGAATGAAGCAAGCGTTGTGTCAGCTGAAAGGGCTGCTCCCTCGTCTCCAGCTGGGCCACCCACAGAGGAGCGAGGGAAGCCAGTGGCCCATTTGTACGTAGACGCTTTCGTGACACTCCGCGGAGTTCGCAGGACGGCCAACAATTAAGTGGCTGCCAGACCTGCCGTCACTTCAAGAGTTGAGCCAGTCGACAGATGGCTTTGCAGCATTGGTCGCGATACCAGGCAGAGAACCTTTGGGCGTCAAAGGAGAGATCCCACCTGGCCAACCTGGCCTCGTCCCGAGCTTACATCTTCTGGCCTGAAGCTCTGACGCAGGTAGTGTCGCTGGCTACAGTGTGCAACCTGTTCGACTGCCACGTCTGCTGAGCCTTGAGTCAGGCTACGCCCCTAGGTACCTAGTAAAACTACAAGGAGAAGTACTGAGACAGTTTGTACAGGAACATGTTCAGAGTTTCGTAGCAAAGCTAGCAACCGTAGGAAAGAAGTTTCACGACGTCGTGCATGAAATAGTTCAGGAAGTCATTTCCAACAGAGTTGTATTTCAAGGAAATCGCATAGCAGTGTTCTTAGGAACCCCAATGGGACTGATTACTTGGATCACCATTCTAGTGTGTTTTTCGCAGAAGCCAGCAGAAGCTCAAAGCACCAAAGGAAAACAAGAGGAGAAAGGAGAGCAAGAGCAGTGAGCAGGAAGCAGTGCAAGTCACTACTTTTAGCAGCACTAGTGTACCGCAACCTTGAAGCAGCGATAGGAATGGAGGATGCATGGAAGCAGCTTGCAGAGATCAATGCGCAAACACTACAAGGAATACAAACACTAGCACAGGGAATCAGGACCTCAGCAGCGTCAGGCAGCCAGAGCGAAGCAGGACTTACGCAAGTATTTCAGGAAGCACTTACAGCAGTACAGGAACAGCAGAAAGCGGCGCAAACAGCGTTGGCAGACGCACACTCAAACGCAGCAACGACACTTGAGGAGATAGGAGCATCTCTGGAGAAAGCAGTAAAGGAACGGAAGCCTGGAGAGTGGAGTTGCACAAGTTGATTAAAATCCCCTGAAGCATTTTCCCCAGGAACATGGCAAGAAGAGAAGAGTGGATGGACGGAGTTCAGGAACAGGATGCGGATTTGGCTTGGAGCAGTGGATTCCCATATGGTCAAGATCATGAACATCGTTGAAAGGAACTTGAAGAAAGACAAGATGGTTAAGATGGATGAAATTTCTGGAGAAGCAAAGGAAGCAAGCCGCCGCCTGTACAGCGTACTTTGTTCGTACACCAAAGGAAGGCCTTACCGTGTTGTAAAGCATGTAGCAGAGGAAAACGGTATGGAAGCCCACCGTATGTTGATGAAGGAATACGAGCCAACAAGCCGTGCAAGGTCGTTGGAACTGTTTCACAACATCCTCAACTACAGGTTTGCTCACAACAAAGGAATTGCTGAGAACATTCTCGAATAATGAGGAACACAGCGAGCGTTACGAGAAGGCGACCGGAGAAAAGGTACAAGAGAACTTGAAAGTGTCTACCCTTATCCAAGGAATGAAACCTGATGTCAAAAGGCACTTGTTGCTTAACCTTGACGAGAAGACCAAGTACACAGCCCTTCGTCAGTACCTTGGTATCTACGAGTCAACCGAGCGTTGGACCAACTCTCCTTAGCAGCTCAGCAAGGAACACCTCACAGGACAACTGCTGACTTGATTGACAAAGGTGAGGATCATGGTGGTCTTGCAGCAATGGACATCAACCAAGCATGGTACAAAGGGAAGAAAGGATACAAAGGCTATGTGTACAAAGGCAAAGGTAAAGGTCAGGCAAGAAAGGTGGAAAGGACTTTGGAAAAGGTTTCGGATTTGAAGGTAAAGGAAAAGGAAAAGGAAAAGGTTTTGGCAAAGGTAAAGGTCGAGGCAATTGGAAAGGTCGAGGCCGAGGTTTCAGAGGCTACAAAGGTAAAGGAAAAGGTAGAGGAAGAGGATTCTTCAGGTCTAAAGGAAAAGGTAAAGGCAAGGCACAAGCAGCCACAGGAGTTTGTCACTACTGTCACAAGTACGGACACTTCGAAGCGCAGTGTAGACAGCAACGTGACATGGGATACCAAGCTGGGAACGTTGACCTAGAAAGCCAAAGCGAACAGGCAAGCACTACGGCACCTACTCAGGCCCCTTCGTCAGGAAACAAGACCTCAACAAGCCAAAGCCAAGCAAGCCAAGGAACGCAGAGACCAGTGATTAGGATGGTCTCCATGTACCACATGGGAGATCAGCCCACGAACTTTCCGGAGGAATTCGATTTGTGTGAAGATTCAGAGGAAATTGAGATTGAGTACTTCGGAAGAGTTTTGTGGGGGTTATAGGTGAAGAAGTTCAGGAAGAGAGAGGAGGGACAGAAGAGTTCTGGATTGGTGATGAAGATGATGAGTACCAGGACTGTGATGATGTGAGTGATGATGCATGGTTACAATGGCACATGGAAGGAACGGCAGTAGGAACTCAGGACCGTGGATATGTTTGTGAGTGTCCCAACGGTTGTCATGAGACACCCTGGCACCCGAACATGCAGGAATGTGAGTATGGATGCCACCATCCTCCAAGGAGGAACCGTGTTGACAGAACAGGAACTCAACAAGAGAACAGCAGCTTTGTTCGTGCAGCACGTCGAGAAGGACCTCGTGAGATTGAAGTCGTGTTGGATTCAGGAGCCAATATTGCGTTGGCACCGATGTGGATGAAGAAGTATGGTAGAACGGCACCCAACACCACTAGGGTAGTCTTGCGAGATGCACAAGGAACAAGAATCAGAGTTTCGGACCAAAGAGTCATTGAGGTTGAATTTCAGGATGTGCAAGGCAACATTGTGAAGGTTGAAGAAGTGTTCTTGATTTCGTCAGTTGTGCACCCCCTTTTGGCAGTAGGTAAACTGTTGAAGAAAGGCTGGGAGTTCAGAGACGGAACTGCTACAGGCACTTTCCTCACGGAAGGAACAACCAAGATCGCAGTGAACTACATCAACAACTCAATTACAACAAAAGCCTTTGTGAGAGCAGCCAACTGGGAAGCAGAAACAAAACCGATTCCCAACTACTTGTGTGAGAACCTCAAGGAACTTGTCGAAGAGCAGCGTGTTGGTTGGACCAACTGGAGAGATCCATACCAAGTACAGGACACTTCAGCCTAGGAACTTCAGAACATGTTGACACGTACTTACTGTTTCCACCGGGAAAGTTTGCTTACAGAGCTGTACTCATTGAGGACGATGACCAGTGGTATCTGTTGCACCATAGTGTCATGTTTGAGGAACTTGAGGGACCTTTCGGAAGAATCTTCGATGGCAGCAAGGAGTATCGGACACATTGACTCTGGTTTCTCTCAAAGAGTTTCCCTTGAACCTCATAGGTACACCCAAGGAAGACAAGGATAGGCGTATGTTTGAAGAGTACACTGAGGACACGTGGTCGATCAGCATGGATGGCAAAGAACTCATCAGGTACCACAATTCCCTTAGGAAGACTTTGTTCAACCCTCGAGATACCAATGACATCCCAGTGGAAATCACAAACTTGAAGCCTACTAGGTACACTCAAGGTGAAGAGCCAATCAACAAGGATTTCTTTGAGAACGATAGGTTCTGGATTTTGGATGAGCCTCATAGAGACCCTAAACCACTAGGAAGTTTATCTTGGACAGGACACAGCAGATTCGAACTCATTGAACCAGTGAACCCCAAGGCCAGGAAAACAAAGCAGAAGGTTCACCAGTTGGATACAATCCCTGAACAGGAAGAACAGGAACAAGAAGAGACTTCAGAGGCCCAAGCTCCAGAACACAGACATGAACTTGCAGTAGAACTCTCATTCACTTTTGGTGGTCATGAGTACAGCCAACAAAACAGCCTCAAGACTCCTAGAGAACTTTGCAAGGAACTTGGAGTGTCAAAGTTTGGTTCCAAACAGGAGATCCTTAGAAGGCTCTGTAGAACCATCATGGAAGCTGAGAGACACATGGAGCTCAGCACAGCTCAGAAGAAGTACAAGGAGTTTGTAGAAGCTGAACCGCTGAAGGAACAGAAGCAGCCCAAACCTGAAGAAGTTGCAGTGCACAATCTAACACACTTGCCGTATGCATCCTGGTGTCCTACATGTGTAGCGTGCAAAGGAAAAGAGTCACCTCATCCTCGTGAGAACCCCGAGAAGGAACGATCTTCAAGACCTACATCCTGTATGGATTTCTGTTTCACAGGAACACGTCATGATGAGGGATTAGCGGCAGTAAGCCGTGTGTGTGTTGATTCTTGGAGTAGGAACATGATCTGTATCCTTACGGCATCTAAAGAAAAAGATCTTGTGGAACACCTTTGTGAAGGAGTCACCTACCTGAGCACTCAACTGCAATATGGAACAATCAACTTAAAGGCTGACAACGAAGGAACAATGATGAAGCTGAAGCAGGTAATTCAGAAGCAGCGTGCAGCCTTTCGTGTAGGAACAGTTTTACAGGACGCAGTCAGTGGCCAAAAGGAAACTAACGGCATGGCAGAGAGAGCAATACAAACCATTAGGCGCTAAGGAACTACCTTGATCAGGCACCTCGAGCACCGCACAGGAACATACAGTGCTCACACCCATCCTATCTTCAGTTGGGCTTTCAGACATTCGGCATGGACCTTGAATAGGTGCCATCGCCACGCAGGAACAGGGATGACGCCCTACGAGTGGATCGCGGGTCTCTTCTACGAGGGTCAACTCGCGGAATTTGGCAAATCTCTTATGGTTCTAGCCAATCGCTCAGGAACAAGAGGAAATAGGAAAGGAGACCCAATTTGGCTGAGAGGTGTGTTCTTACAAAAAACAGACAACAACCTCTTCATTACATGGCACATGGACGGCATCAAGACAAGCCGCAGCGCAGAACGTTGCGCAGAATATTTCGATATCAAAGGAATAAGCAGTGTAGGAATACACACATGGGAAGTGAAACACACAACTCTCACTACAAGAACAATTCCCAGGAAAAACATCTTAGGACCAGTTGCAGAGGCACTACCTGTCATGGATGGAGCTGGAAATCAGGAACAACCTGTACAGGACTCAGCACCCTCAGCACCCTCAGGACCGATTGTCATCCAAGGCGGGGACTCTGGAAAACAATGCAAGACAGGAACAAGCTCAGCACAAGCGAAAAGCAGAGGAAGAACTTGAGCAAGAGTACTCTGAAGGCAACCAAGATGAAGCAGCATCAGACCCAACATCAAGTAGCAGCAGAGATATGGATGAAGCCTCAGAAGCAGAACTCACTCCGGACAGTGCAATGGCTAGTGAACTTCTTTCAGCTAGAGGACCAGCACACTTGAGTTTGAAGATGTAGGAACAGGTTCCAAGATCCCGAAGATTGATTCTCCCAAGAAGAAGTACCCTCCGTTCAACGTAGGAAGAGTGTTTGAACACAACGACGAAGAACTGCCTGAAGCCGAACCAGGAACAGAGGACATTTTCTGGGAAGACTCGTATTCGGACATTGGTGATTCGGACGAAGAACAAGACCTCTTCAACTCACAGCCATGAAGGCAGTGGCAAGGAAACCCTTGCAGGAACTTGAGAGAGCAGAACAGAGAGAGAGAGAGAGAGAGAGAGAGAGAGAGAGAGAGAGAGAGAGAGAGAGAGAGAGAGAGAGAGAGAGAGAGAGAGAGAGAGAGAGAGAGAGAGAGAGAGAGAGAGAGAGAGAGAGAGAGAGAGAGAGAGAGAGAGAGAGAGAGAGAGAGAGAGAGAGAGAGAGAGAGAGAGAGAGAGAGAGAGAGAGAGAGAGAGAGAGAGGAGAGGAGAAGAGAGAGAGAGAGAGAGAGAGAGAGGAGAGGAGAAGAGAGAGAGAGAGAGAGAGAGAGAGAGAGAGAGAGAGAGAGAGAGAGAGAGAGAGAGAAAGAAAGAAAGAGAGAGAGAGAGAGCAAGCAAGCACAAGGCGGACCCGGTTGGGGCATCCTGTACGTTCCACAGAACGACCAAACCGGGAACACGGACACTCAACCGCCAACGCAGCATCCCACCGAAGGAGACAAAGAGTGGAGCCGGGTGCGAAACCTTTTCTGTCGGGGACCCGACAACGACCAGTGCCGGCATCAACAGCCACAGCAAGCAGCAGGCAGCGCCGATCCACCACATCCACACCAGCAGCAGCAGCCACAACACCAACCCACGGCAGACTCCACCAATGACCATGACCAGTCCCGTACAACAGTCGATGCACCACAACAACCACAACAACCACAACACCATCACACAACTGGTCGAACAGACCAAACAAGCGAGCGAGCTACAGCAAGCACAGACATGCACCAACAACATACAGACCGAGAGCAGGATGTAGCGGCAACTGACCCAGTCAGCGACACTGCAACCCATGGGGACCCCAGATATGGCCGACCTGAAGCAAACCCACCATGGGAGGACTCGGGATACCGCTTCTCCCACCTGAAGTCCCACTGACGGGGGACACCTTGAGCACCGTCACCCAACTCAGCCACGGCGTCTTCGAGTTGGTGGTGCAGCCGCGTCCGGGAGTCGAGGTCACGAGAGGGCGACCGAGGGTCGTTAGAACGGGAGCGGAAGGCACCGCAGACACAGCTCCACCATTCCCGTCAGGCTTGGTAGGACGCTGGGTGCCAGTCTCCGAAATACACTGGCTCTTCCTTGTGATTCGAGCACCGGCGGGGGACGACTTTGAAGACAACTCGATGTTGCTGTCGGAAGGCGACAAATTATTGTTCGAATACGTGGGGGACGAATGGTGCATCAGAGTGGAATTCATCAACCCCATCCAACCAGCAGACATACGGTCGATGAGAAACCCACACAGCCTTGCTGGCAACGACGGCAGACCCAGCAGCCAAGCTGCAAGCAGCTCCCCCGCAAGTCAACCACAACAACCACCACAACGACCACCACAGGAGCGGGGAACACAGCAACCCCAGAACATGAGCAGCCAAGGCAGAAGCCGACATGGCGCACAAGATCACCAATCAAGCAGCAGCTCCTCCACTGGACAGCCACAGCAACAACCACAGCAACAGGTCCAACAAGGGGCCGGAACCACAACCACGCCACAACGGCAAAACCAACAACAAGGCAGCCACAGAGAGCAGAGCCCTCCACCACAGGACACTGGAGCAAGCTCCTCGCACGAAGCCCCTCGCAGCTACTACCCAACACCATCCAAGCCAAAGCCCAGTCAGCAGCAACAACAGGACGCAACCTAGCACCGCCACCGACCTGCACCCGGCACACCCGAGCAGCAACACTTTCCACAAGGCGGCGTTTGTGGACAGCAGACCACTACGAGGAAGACAGCAGGGGACCCCCGATACCTCAACGACCAGCAGACACACCACTTGCCGCACGATTACGAGATGGACGACACATTGGTCATTGGTCCAAACCACAACCAAGCAGTCAACCACAACGACCATCAACCCACTCCACAACAGCACCCAGCACCATCACCTTCCAACAGCGAGACCACATCCACAACAAGCACACCACCCTACCCACAGCAACATGAACAAACAGATGGAGACAGCACATCTCTCATGCAAGCAGCGGGAACAACACACAACAAGATGCCAGCAGTCGTGAAGCACGAGACAACCGAAGGGAACACCCTACCAGATAGTGACAGCCCCACGGCGCGACCACACAACGCAGCCACGTCAAGCCACGAACCCACGCAGCTGTACGCAGACAGCACCTCGGCAGCCCCACTAAGATCGTGGGAACGCGTAGAACAACACCTAATGGCAATCCGACGAATTGCCGAGACTTGCGATGACGGCCAGGGGGAACAAATTGTGGAGAGAGCAACAACAGCGCTAGCAGACCTGCTGGTAGACACCCAGACAGCAGACGAACTGGATGCACTCGACGATAACCTCCAGAGCAGACAGGACCAGCCACAGCAGAACACACAACAACCACGGGGGAACAAACCCAAAAAAGCAGGTCATACTAGACGCGATGCAAGCAGCCCAGGATTTTAGAAACCTGGGGCACGCGATGATGACAACACATGGACAGTGCATTAGTTTTAGCCTCGTCGCCCCCATGGTGGCTGCCTTCCTGCGATGGCTAGAAACGGTGGAGCAGGGGAACATAGAGCTTCATCTTCAACTACCACCTGTTCTTACTCCGCTCAATGCGATCCTTGATGGCGGAGCAAACCAAGTGAACTGGGCTCAAACGGTGGCGGTAGGAGATGCCCTCGAAATCCTCATCGCGGGGGATGTGTTAGCCCGCCCGGCTGACGTCCTAACCCACAGTGTGGGGGGACAAGAGAGCAACCTAGTCGACCCGCAAGGAGGACCAGCCCCGGCATGGCAACAATCAGCGCATGTGATTCTTGCCATCATGGGGGAACTGGAAACGTACCCTGCGGAAGCTGTACCAGAGATACAAAACGTGGCGATGCAACTGGTGCGAGCGGCCTCGCGACTGATCCCTGAAAACAACCAGGGACTCCCAGGGGGACAGACAGCAACAAGTGAATGGTGGGCCGCAGACCGACACCATGGACTCGGAGACCGTCAGCGAGCAGGGGGACCACCTTCTCCTAGCCAAAGGGCCCCAAGAAGGCAGCGAAGCCAGTCACCAGTGGGATCGAACGACAGTCACAGGCGACGGAGGAACCTGGCCATACACCTGCACGAGCAGGGCAAAGGGGGACGACCCTATAGCGATGCGTCCTCTACGTGAACTGTGGGCCGACCTCCACAAGGCCTACATGATCAGCCGCACCAAGGGCTGAGAGGACGTAAGTGAGCGAAGCGCAGATTTAACCAAACTGTCGACAGGGGAACGAGGTTGAGTTGCGAGTTTGTCCTTTTAGGGTACTCAAAAAGACCAGGTACTCTCGTTGTTCCTGGTAACAGTTTGGCAACCCGGTGTACTGAACTAACCGACCCTCCGAAAAGTAGCCACAACTGTTGTGAGATAGGTACGTGCTGGTTTTCTTGCCTTGACTCCGGGGGACGGTATGCAACAGACAGACCCAGAACCATGAAGGCTCTGTCAAAGTAAACCGATGTGCGAGTACACAGACCGAACGTGCTTCCTGAGGGGACGTTGGAGCTTATGTCTTCTCTAGCTTCTTTTTTCAGCGTGGGAACTAAAGGAAGCATGTTCAACTTGACGACACACACACACACAAGCCATGTCGGATGAAGCAATGGTGATACCCGTAGTCAACTATTTCCTTCACTGTAACCACGTGTGTACTTGTGTTGATTGTGGGATAAGAAACGGGGACCACCATATAGTCATGCATGTGAGTTGTTACCTTGAAGCTGTGGAGCGGCTCCTAGACTCCCCCAAATTGCTGCTGCTAAACTGAAGTGTTCGGATAAGTTGTTGATTACAGCGTTGTTCTAGAGGTGTGATATAAACATGCAGCACAAGCGGGGGGACGTAGCCTCAGTGCCCTTGACCAGATATAGAGACCTTGTGCAAAAGTCGCCGTCGTGTTCTCCTTTTTCCATAATGGACAGGTGAAGCAACAACACATGTCCCCTCATCGATATTATGTACTTGTTCCTAGGTTTCAAAGAGATGCCTCGTTGACCCGGGGGACATGTTGTGTTGTACACGAGGCGCCTTGCATGTGTCTACCACACAACTGAGAAACCTTGACCTTCTACATTGCTTTTTTTAAACCTTCACGTTGTCAGGGGGACTCGTTGTTATTCTCACGCCCTCTCCAAACGCCCCATAACACATGGGGGGCTCAAGCGGCCGGGGGGCTTCGCACGCCTTCCACGCCCTACTGAAGAAGAAGAGAGAGAGAGAGAGAGAGAGAGAGAGAGAGAGAGAGAGAGAGAGAGAGAGAGAGAGAGAGAGAGAGAGAGAGAGAGAGAGAGAGAGAGAAGAGAGAGAAGAGAGAGAAGAGAGAGACGAGAGAGAAGAGAGAGAAGAGAGAGAAGAGAGAGAAGAGAGAGAAGAGAGAGAAGAGAGAGAAGAGAGAGAAGAGAGAGAAGAGAGAGAAGAGAGAGAAGAGAGAGAGAGAGAGAGAGAGAGAGAGAAGAGAGAGAGAGAGAGAGAGAGAGAGAGAAGAGAGAGAAGAGAGAGAAGAGAGAGAAGAGAGAGAAGAGAGAGAAGAGAGAGAAGAGAGAGAAGAGAGAGAAGAGAGAGAAGAGAGAGAAGAGAGAGAGAGAGAGAGAGACAGAGAGACAGAGAGAGAGAGAGAGAGAGAGAGAGAGAGAGAGAGAGAGAGAGAGAGAGAGAGAGAGAGAGAGAGAGAGAGGAGAGAGAGAGAGAGGGTGTTCGTTTTCGACTGGAGATTCAGAAACGGCAGATGGATGCTCAGAGCGAGACTTGTTGCGAGAGAATTCCGTGGTGTAGAAGTTAGGAACGACACGTTCAGTCCAGCTACGAGTGCATCGTTGGTGAGATTGATTCCCATCTTGGGACTACAACAGGAACATGCCCTGTACTCGATAGATGTCAAGGACGCTTTCTTGCAGGTACCACAGAGGACTCATTGCGCACGTCACTTCCCAGAGGAATATGTAGATCTGTTTGGAGATCAGGACCCTAGTTGCAGGATCGAAGGTTTGTTACTGCTTAGAGTACTTCCAGGACAGCGAGATGCAGCACTACTTTGGAGTGACCTTTTTGCAGGAACCCTCAAAGAGCAGAACTTTGATAGGTGTTTCGTGACGATAGGAACAGCATACTTGTTGTGCATGTCGATGACATCCAAGCAGCAGGAAAGACCAGAAGCCTAGAGCCCAAGCTAGCAAAGCTAGGAGAGACTTACGAACTCAAGGTTGAGGGCCCCTTCTTGACAGAACAAGAACTTGAAGTAGGAGAGTCTCATCAAACCATCAGATTCCTCGAAAGTAAATTGAGCTATCACAATCATGAGCTTCACATCACCAGTGACCCAAAGTATCTAGGAAAGCTCAAGGAAGAACCCAAGCTCACTAGCAAAGCCTCAAAGCCAACTCCGTGTACCCAACAGTCTCAGGAAGCGGACAAAACACAACCTCTAGATCAGGAACAAGTGGCATCATTCAGGAAATGCGTTGGCATACTTTTGTATGTCAGTCAGGATCGCCTTGATGTACAATTTGACAATTTGCCGTGCGAGGACTAGCTTCCAAGATGTCGGAACCTACTCATGGTTCATGGAAGCATTTGATACACTTGGCACAGTACATGGCAAGAACTGAAGGATACCATCTGGTGTATAGGAAGACACCGTGAGGACTCAGCAACCTACATGAAACAGTCAGGAATGGTAGCTATGACTTCACAGGAACGCATCCCAAGGAACATCACCCCTTGGAAGTTTTCAGCGATTCGGACTGGGCAGGTGAGAAGGACACTAGGAGATCAACGTCATCAGGAACAGTGTGTCTTGACGGGCAGTGCATATGCTCCTTTTCTAGGAACCAGAAATCTGTTAGCTTGAGCAGTGGTGAGACAGAGTACTACGCAGGAGCTCGCGCAGCCAGCGACAGCATCTTACTCAAGGAAGCAGTGGAATTCTTGACTAGGTAACAGAATGTTCAATTTTCCCTCATGCCCGATTTAGCGCAAGTTTCACTGCGTATCTCCGTAGGTCAAACGTAGGCTCAAGACAGCCTGACAGCAGAGCGAGTAGTGAGAAAAGATTCCGAAGCTCGCGCCGTGCTAAGAGAAGGATATTGGTTTAAGGGTTTAAACTTTCATGGTAGCGGAGCTGTTGGCAAAGGCCAGCAGCTGATCAAGCAAAGATCCAGGGAAGCCAGCCACGAGCTGGAAAAGGTGAAAAGTGTTGAACAGGAAGTTACGGTTTACCAAGAGCATCCTGTCGGAGAACAGCGAGGAATTACGGCTAAGCCAAGAGCACCTTGCAAAGTCGGAGAAAGTGTGGAAGTGAAGACCTTGGGCCAGATATACAAGGACCTGCCAAAGTGTTGAAAAGATGCAAGAGCAACAACAAGCTCAACAAGCGCAGCGCCAGCCGAACCCCCAGCAGGCGAGGTTGGAACAGCTGATGAACACGCTAGGCCAAGCTACAGAAGCGATGGCAAGAGTTGCACAAGGAACAGCAGTGCAGCAACAGCAATTGACAACAGCACTGGATGCATTGGCAAAAGCCCAAGCATCACCGGCTCGAACGAGCCAGGCAGCCCCTTCGGGAGGCCAGCCAGCTTCAGTAAGTTTTGATACTGGAGGTAAGATCCTCAAGCCACCGGAATCGTTTAATCCAGCTACGATTGAAGAAGAAGTGTCACAATGGAGTGACTGGTCATTTACGTTCAAGAACTTCTTAGCGTTCATGGACCAAGAATTCCTGAAGGACCTGAAGTCAGCAGAAGAACAAACGGCTGCGATAGGAATGGAGGTGACAAATGGATTCTTCAACAATGATCAAGGAAGAGTGAACAGAGGAACGAAGCTTTACTCAGTGTTAAGCAGTTACTTGAGAAACAGACCTCTGAAAGTGCTGAGAAGTGTAAGCGGGATGAATGGATTTGAATCGAAGTGTGGAGAAAGTTGACGGCTGAATTAGAGCCGACATCTCGTTCAAGGAGTCTAGCAATGGCTCAGGCACTGGTTGGATTCCCAGCCATGAGCAAAGGAGCATCGTTGATGGACTATGTCCTGACATACGAGAAGCTCACAGCAGAGTACGAAAAGCTCTCAGGCCAGAAGTATGACGACAACTTGAAGATCGGTACACTGCTGAAAGGAATACCGCAGCACCTCAAGCAGCATGTGATGGTTGATATCACTGATAAGACCACGTATGAAGAGTTAAGAGCAAAGCTGCTACAATATGAAAGAAGCAATCAGACATGGTCAGCTGAGAATATCTTAGGATCGTTGAGTGTTCCAGACCCAACGTCGCACTCAAGCAACAAGACTTACCAAGGACCAATACCGATGGAACTCGATAGATTGCACATGAGGAAAGGTAAAGGAGATGGAAAAGGAAAAGGTGACAAAGGAGGAAAAGGAAGCCCTTATGGAAAAGGAAAGGACAAAGGAAAGGGCAGAGGATACGGAAAAGGAAAAGGTGGAGGAGCCACCGCCCCTGGAGGAGATGGAGGCCGGGGAGTTGGAGGAGGAGCAGGCAGATGATGCCATGGGTACGCCCGACGCGGAGCCAACTTCCCCCGCAGACCTCACTGAGGTAGAGGTGGAGGAGGAAGGGCCGGAGCAAGTGGAAGTAGCTGCCCCTACACCACCCCGGGGCGAGGGCGTTGCAATACCCTTTCAGCTCCGACCCGGCCAGCGAGGAAACTGCCGGTACGACCGAGGCCGGCCCGGCACCAGCAGTACCTTCCCCTCACACTCCCCCTCAAAGGAGGGAAGAGGCCGCGGCCTGAGCAGCCGTCGCAGCAGCCGCCTGAGCACCCAGCTCCGCCCAGCACCCCTCCCAGGAGGGAAGGATCCCTGCCACCAGAGCTCCCGGCTCAGAGCACGGAGCAGGCCCCACCCCCAGAGCCGGCTGGCTCAATGGGCTTGGATGGGGAGGCGGCTGGAAACACCAGTCAACCCCCGGCAGGGGATGAAAACTCCGTTCTGGAGGCGGAGGCCGAGAGGCCAGGAGAGGTGAACCCTGTCCCGAACCCTCTCCCACCTCCGGAGTGGCTCTACCGAGTCGACGTGGAGTGCCGGGCAGGAGGGCTGCCACTGTTCCCACAAGGAGACACCGATCCCTCTGGGAGACCCCTTGTGCATGAGGGTGCCATCCACCACGGCCAGGCTGTACGCCACCACAGCCAAGGGGGTTGAGCTGCATCAGGACAGCACCCCCCCAATGCTGAGTGTGGATATGCTCTGGTGCATCCCGTGTCGCGTGAGGGCACCGAGCCCGGAACATATGCAAGCACACCTCATGACGGCAGCCCACGTGCTGGCCGTCGCAGAATACCTCGCCTCGTTCAGGGGGCCCCCCGAGGGCTAGAGGTATGGGATGTTTCGACTCCCTCCAGGACGTGCTTCACTCCTGGCTTGAGGACGTGGTTCACTCCTCGATGTGCTGCCCTGTCAGTTTTGCCGTAGTGCCGTAGTTCAGGGCGGGGACGTGTCACACTCCCCAGGACGTGCTTGCACTCCTTTGCACATCTGGGATGAGCATCTCTCCCGTAGGCTGTAGCCTCTTCCGCCCACGGGCGATGCCCTCCAAAGGAGGATGACCGTGCAAAGCACGGTTAATTCGGTGCACGACGAGGGCCCACGGGCCGCGGACGCTCGCCGCCTCCCGACAAAAGGAAAAGGAAGAGGTTTCGGAAAAGGAAAAGGATATGGAAAGAAAGGAGGAAAAAGCATCAGGCAGGCTGAAGGAAAAGGCTACGAGAGTGACAAAGGAAAAGGAAAAGGTGGACAAAACGGACCTGTATGTTTCAATTGTGGTAAGACTGGACATTACTCTTCGGAGTGTTGGTCGCCACCGAAAGGAAAAGGAAAAGGAAAAGTTCGCAACGTCCAAGAGACAGGCGAGGAAGAATGGTATGAAGAGCAACCAAGTTCTTCTACACAGTCACAAGCAAAGCCACCACAAGGAGCAAAAGGAAATGAGCAAGTGCGTAGGTTGGTGACAACGCCTATGCCAGTGATTGAAGAAGTGTTCGACGATGAAGAAGAGTACGTCGATCTTGTAGGAATGTTCGAAGAGATGGTGATGGACTATGCCGCAAGAGCAGTGAAGGTTAACACAGTTATCTTCATGTCAAGCATGGTCGATGAGAGTGATGATGAAGATTATGAGAAGGATGAACTTCAGAAGTGGTATGAAGATCTGCAAGTGGACAAGCAGAATGCCAAGCAGGCAAGAGAAAGAGAAAGACTTTTCAGAAGCGTTCAAGATGAAGAACCAGAAGTGCATCGAGTGAGAGCTATCAGCTCAAGCTATGCAGAACTTGTTGAAGTCGTGTTAGACAGTGGAGCGGATTGCCATGTACTTCCGCTATGCTACTACAGTGAAGACTTAGGAACAGTTGAGTTCCCAGCTTTGAGAATGGTCATTCAAGATGCTCAAGGCAACAGAATAAGGACCACTGAAACAAGAACGAACATCACGTTCGAATTCCAAAGAACAGATGGGAGAGTGATAAAGGTAAGAGATTCAGCTGTGTTCGGAGATGTAACACAACCACTATTTGCAGTAGGCAAGTTGTGGAAAGTCGGATGGGGACTTGATCCTCTAGACCAGTTCAATGCTTACCTGAAGAAAGGTTCAGCAAAAGTGCCAGTGAGGTTTGCAAGAAACTCAACAGTGACGGACCTCAAGATCTACAGAGCACAAGTGAAGGTTGAAAGTGATGAACCACAAGTGAGGAAGCTGACGCTGATCAAGCAGATGGAAGATGATTTCGAGAAGATGAAGTATCATCAAGGATGGTTTTTCATGTCAGATGGGAAGCCAGCAAGGATCGATTATGACAAGTATGTGACCTATGACCCCACGTATGATGATGTAAATGCATTCAAGTTCAGAACTACTTTGGTATCGAGGTACGATGGTGACAGCATCGTATGGAGCGAACTGGAGTTTGTGGAGTGCGCTGAGAAGTGGGAAGACCGAGAAGAGATTGCGATAGACGCAGTTGAAGAGAACTCGGTGATCATCACGATCTTGGAGAGAAAGTCTCTGGGACTTGAAGAGTATGGTGATTATGAAAGAACATCTTCAAAGAAGAAGAAAAAAGAGCAGGAGAAAGAAGTGGAAGCAGCAGACGTGGAGATGGAGGTTCACAAAGAAGTAAAAGATACAAAGAAGAACATAGAGCAAGTGGAAAGGGAAGCAGCAGAAGCAATGGAAAACCTGTTTCCAAGTGAACCGCCTGCAGAAGAAGAGCTGAAAGAATGGAAGAAAATTGAAGAGCAACTGCCAAAGCTAGGAGAAAAGATGGAAGAAGCTATGATCGTGGCAGGAGTTGACGTCAGCCCAGAAAGTTCACTCAAAGAGATGAGAACAGCATGTGAATTCCTGAAGATAGGAAAGACTGGAAGCAAGACTCAGATATGGCAAAGGTTGAAGCAAGCTATTTCAGCAAACAAGATGAAAGAATTGGTTGAGATCTCCAAAGGACTAGAACTAGAATTCACAAGAGAACCAAAAGGAGAAAAAAGACCGGAAATGCCAACTGAGGAAGAAAGGAAGAAGCATGAACTGACACACCTACCAAAAGCAGATTGGTGTGAAAGCTGTCAAGCGACAAGATCAAGAGAAGACAATTTCGATGTATCTGAGAAGAAGAATGAAGCATCGTTAGTCTCAATGGATATCAAGTTCACTGGAACTCGAGATGAAGAGAACACAAAGGACAGCAAGGACGCATTGACAATCGGACTTGTGATGGTTGATGAAGCAACAAAGTTCGTACATGTCATTCCAGTAGCGACAAAAGAAGTGACGGCATACGTTGTTGAAGAAGTCTGCAGAGTACTTATGCTGTTAAATTCGAAGGTCATTCTGAGAACTGACACAGAACCAGCAATGATTTCCCTGAGAAAGAAAGTCCAAGGGATACGGAAGATGAAGAATCTTGATACAGAGATACAAGACGTAGCACCAGATGAACATCAAGGATTGCAAGTTGAGAGATGGGTTCAAACAGTTCGGAACTTATCCAAGACACTGGTGTATGGAGTTGAATCACAAGCGAAAGTGAAGATCACTTCAGAAAGTACGCTGTATCCATGGGCAGCAAGACATGCAGCATTCCTGCTGAATAGGTTTGTTGTGAAGAAAGGATCAACACCCTTTGAAGTACTGTTCGATAGAGAGTACAAAGGAACATTAGCGCCGTGGGGAAGCGTAGTATTGGCAAAGCCTGTACCAAAAGTCAAAGAAAAGGGAGAAGCATGGAGAAAAGGAATCTTCGTTGGAAAGGACTCGGTGAACAACCTGAATCTGATAAGCACAAGACAAGGAATCATCAAGAGCAGAACGATAAGACAGTGTACACCACTGTATGATGTGGAAGTGCTAGCAGAAGCAACAGGGACACCGTGGAACTACACACAAGACATGTTGGTAGGAAGAAAATCAACGAAGCGATTGCCACCACACAGTGGAATCGAGATAGCAACTGGTGACAAGCCAGAGTTGGTTCCAAGAAGAGAAAGAAGTCAAGAGCAAGAAGATGAATTGAAGGATTATAGCCCAAGCCAAGAGGCAGCATCAGATCCGCCAAGCGAGACTGAACAAGACATGGATGAAGATCCAGGTGAAGGACATCCAGGATCAACAAGCAGCAGCTCAAGCAGTCGTGGGAAAGGAGTCACGAGAAGAAGAAGCGAAAGAAGTGATGACTCTGAAGAGCTGATTCGAGGAGAGAATCCTCCGCCATCATCGCCCAAGAGGAACCTTGAAAAAGGCGAGCAGCCAGAGGCGGTGAGGCAGAAGATGGATGAAGGCCCAACGCAAGCCGAAGAACGGCCAGAGAAGTTTGTGGCCATTGGTGAAGAATCCTCGGGACAAGCATCAAGTTCGGTAAGGAGAGTTATCGACATGAGAAGCGTAAAGAAGATAGAACCATTCCTGAGGAAAGAACTTCCGCAATATCACGATGACGAAGAAGTCGAGTTGGAAGAATTTGAAGAAATGGAAGCAGAGTTCGATGAAGAAGAAGAATGGCAAGAATCAGATGGTGAAGAAGAGATACCAGAAGACATGCCAAAATGGTCGAACGATTTCGAAAGCGGACCACCAAAGCTAGCAGATGAAGAAATGGAGAAAGTCGAAGGAGTGTCCAAGAAGCACGAATTGGAAAGACTTGAGAAGATGAAAGTGCTGAACAAGTTGCCAAAAGGAACAGATGTTTCGAAGTACAAGTTTCTTTCGACAAAGATAGTGTACGACTGGAGGCACAGGGACAAAGAATGGAGAAGAAGAGGACGATTAGTAGCAAGAGAGTTCAAGTGGTTAGGTGATACAGACATTGCAAGTTTGTTTTCGCCAACTGGCGTAGCAAGCACAGTGAAGCTACTTTCAGCCCTGTTCGCATCTTCAGAAGGGTACACACTCGGCAGTATTGATGTAGGTGACGCCTATTTAATGGTGGAGCAGGAAGAGCCGACGATTGTCGAAGTCGATGGAGAAATTTATGAACTTGGGTATACATTACCCGGACAAAGAATCGGCAGTGCAGCTTGGTTTGGAAAACTGAAAAGCTACCTTGAAGAGTATGGGTTAGCAAGTGATAGTGGACTACCGGCACTATTCTCAAGGAAGCCGGACAAAGAAGGATTCGGAATAATCGTGCTGAGTCATGTAGATGACATGGAACTATATGCGTCAAAAGAAGAATTCAAGAAGTTGGTCGAATTCCTGAGAAGCAAAGGATTGAAGATCAAAGTGGAAGGACCAATGGATGAGAATGAAGGATCAATGAGTTTCCTGAAGAGAAGTTTCAAGTCAATGGGAGATGGAAACGTAGAGATCACGATGAACTCAAAGTACATCGAAGGACTGGTAGAAGTGCTCAAACTGGAAGGAGCATACCCGAAGAAACTACCGTGTCCAGCGGACAATGGAAGATCGTTTCAAACAAAAGAAGGTGGAATGGAACCGCTGAGTACAGAAGATCACCACACATTCAGAAAAGGAGTAGGAATCTTACTGTATCTCGCGCCCGAAAGGCCAGACATTATGTACGTCTTGAAGAAACTGTCAACAAAGCTCGCATCGCCCGTTGAAGCAGACATGGAACTGTTAAGGTACGTTGGAAAGTATCTCAAAGGATCGCCAGAACTCGCACTGGTACATCAAGGAAGTTACCCTGGAAAAAGTTTCCTCGAAGTGAAGAACAGAAGCGAAAAAGGAAACGAAAGGGACAACTACAAAGTGCCAGCACTCATAGAAGTGATAAGCGACAGCGACTGGGCAGCGGACCGAGAGTCAAGACAAAGCGTTTCATGCGGAGTGATCATGGTGAATGGAAACCTGATTCATTTCCAAAGCAAGAGGCAGAAAAGCGTAGCATTGTCATCTTGCGAAGCTGAGACAATCGCAGCGACGTCAATCTTAAGCGAAGGTGTATTCCTGAAAGGATTGCTGACAAGAATCCTAGGAATTGAGCCAAGACTGATGTTATACAGTGATTCGTCAAGCTCAAGACAGTTAATCTCAAGAAAAGGGTTAGGAAGAGCACGCCATTTACAAGTGGACCTTTTATGGATCCAAAGAATTCCGAAGCTTATCATAAGGCGATAGCAGGTAAGGACAATCCCTCAGACCTAGGGACGAAATCCCTGACACGGGAGAAGATACGGAAGTATATGCTAAGCCTAGGATACACAGGTGAATTCCTGACGCCAAGTGAACAAGAAGTGCAAGAAGCTGAAGTGAGAAGAACAAGAACAAGAAGTGTTCCAAGATTTGATGAAAGGATGATTACAAGGATTATCCAGACGGTTACGACCGCAGTGCTGATATCATTGGCTGAAGCAAGAAGATTCGGCGAAGAAGGAGAACAAGGACTGGGAAGAGCAAGTGTAGTTTGCATACTGTTGTGCATGTTCATGTCAGCGATTATGCATAAAGTTGCTAGCGCAGCCATTTTGCTCAAGAGAGAAGTCCTGAAGGAAGAAGAAAAAGAAGAAGATAGGACAAGAGCAATGGCAGATGACGAAGCAGTCAAGTACATGATTACAGAAGTCAGCAAAAGCATCGAAGCTACGACTTACCTCGAGAAAGTACTCAAGAGAGAACGGTCAGAGAGACCAAGTGCTGAAATCCTCTGGAAGGAGGTACAAGAGATCAATCTGAAGTACGAAGTGAAGACCAAGGAAAAAGAGGAAAGTGAAGCAGCGTCGGACCCGGAGTCCGATGGGTCTAACAACAGCGAGTCAGAGAAGGAAGAAGAAAAGGAAGATGATGAGGAAGAATCGCCAGAAGACAAGAAAGAAGAAGAAGACCTGAGTACGTTCAAGAAAACTGCAGAAGAACTGGCAGAAGAAGCAGAAAGGTTGAAGAAGTCGCAAGAGGCTAACTTCGCAGCGTTAAAGCAAGGAAGCATTCGGATACCTGAAGACGTCCAAGAAAAGATCAGAGAGCAAGGTGAAATTATGGCCGCGAAGGTACGGCAGCTGGAAGAGATGAAGGCAGCAGCCGAGGAAAGAAGAGGAGAAGTTACGGCAAAAGCGGATGCCGTTGTGGACCAGAGAGAAGCACAAGAGGCTCGAGAGATGGAGCAACCAGCAGAGCAGGAAGACAAGAAGGAGCAAGCAGCAGAGAAAGAAAAAGAGAAGGATCAAGCAGCAGAGAAAGAGAAAGAGGACGAGCAGCCAGCAGAGAAAGAAGAAGAAAAGCAAGAGGAAGAGAAGAAAGAAGATGGACCGCCAAAAGAAAAAGAAGAGGAAAAGGAGGCTGTAAGCCAAGTCCAATCCTCTGATGAGGAGGCAAGAGAAGCAAAAGAAGCCCTACGAAACGAGTTTAACGTTGAGACAATGTCGATATTCCCAACGGTCATGGCTCAGGTGAATGTCGAATCAATTCGGCAAGCAATGCCATCGTCTACGTTGGAGCGCGAATTCGTTTTGTGGCAAGAACAAATGCGACGACCCGTCGCAAGACTTCCGTTAGGGTACGGAATAAGAACCTCAGAGTTCTTGGCAAGAGTAGAAGACGACGTGCAAGAATATATAGAAAGCATGTCGACGCTCACCGAGGACGAGCGTAAAGCTGAAGAGGCTTACAAGCAAGCAAGAGAAGAGATGGACCTGTATGAGAAGGAACTCAAGAAGGAGATGAGAGAAAAGCTTGAAGCAAGAATGAAGAAAGTTCGAGAACTTGAAGAAGATGCAGTCGCAGCAAGAGGAGACGTCGAGAAGACGAACAACGTGAAAAGCGCGTTGGAGCAGCTAGGTCAAGTTGTACAAATGGCAGACAAGCTACTGTCAGCCTTAAGTGAAGAATTCAAGGACCTAGACTTGTACAAGAGGCCAGATCCAGACAAGGAGAAAGAAAGACAGGCCTTAGCAAAGCTTATGACGATGATCAAGAAGAAAAGTGAAGGAAGTAATCCGTCAACACCGGCAGCAAAGATCAAAGCCATGCCGAAGAGAGCGCCAAGTGTTATCAAAGAAGGACTTGCACTTTCTGAAGAAGAGAGAAGTGCAGCGAACACGAAGGAAAAGCAGTTGGAGCTGAAGCGCAAGCTGAAAGAGCGTTTCGCAGAAGCAACAGATGATATGATCGAGAAAGCAGCAAGGGCAAAAGTTGATCATGCAAAGGACAAGCCAAGTGAACCAGAAGGAACGCCACCAAAGAGGCAAGTGAATCCGTATTGGCTCAAAGGCCAAGGGGATCAAAAGGAAGAATCGTACAAAAAGACAAGATACCAGAACTGCTATTACTGCAAGCAGTCAGCCGACCACAGAGCGACTGAGTGTCCTCTGATGGAACAAGCTGTGCGAATGTATTACAGCGGAGAGCGGCCCGAAGCAAGCAACACCGCTCACAAGATTTTTTGCAAGGTATGTTATATCTACTTCCAGAAGATGACCGGAAGGTCATTCAGATATACTGGCTGGGGTAACCATACCCCAGACATCTGCAACTACAAAGACCAAGTGAGAAGCTATCTGGAGGATAATGCATACAAGTATGACAAGGAATTGAAAGATTTCCAAGATACATTGGGCATAGGATACAAGCCAAAAGACAGTTGGGGAGCAGAACCCAAGAAGCCCAAGAAAAGTGAAGAGGCAAAGGCTGAAGAGAAGACCGTGAAGAAGACAGAAGAGAAAGAGCCAAAGAAGAAGAAGCCAGTGGAAAAGTCCAAGAGCAAGGACAAGGACAAGGAGAAGAAATCTGACAAGACTGAGAAGACAAAGAAGGTCGAAAAGGATAAGAGGCGCAAAAGCGTATCTCCGTTCGATCAAGAAAGAGCTGAGAGACGCCAGCGGAATGAGCAAGAGCTTATGTAGACTGCGGCGACGGTTTAAAGAAGCAAGAAGAGTGAGGGCGTTCACAAAGACGCCCAGCAAAGGCGAAAGCAAATGTTTCACAAAGCACGAGAGTCTCACACCGCCAAAAGCCTGTGAGAAAGGAAGTGCGAGAAGAGTGAGGACAAAAGTCCAAAGCAGAAAGTGGCAAGCCAAAAGCCACACGCAGAGTGTTTCAAGAAGCTGACAGGAGACCGCGTAAAAGGCTCCTAAAGCATACGACAAAAAGGCACTACGAGCACCACGAAGAATTAAGTCAATGTTCACAAAGAGGACTACAGAAAAGTCCAGCAAAGTTTCCAGATTGCCTAAAGGCAAGGATGGACTACAACTACCTCGCGTACAGCGACGTACAGAAAAAGTGAGTGTGCACGTAGAGTGGAGTGAGTCCATGCCAAATGTGTGTGGAAAGCAATTGGCAAATCTGCTATAGGACATCAGAAGAGTGAGGATGAAGACCAAAGGAAGAAAAGGATAAAGATGCCCCACAAGTGCTTAAAGAAGCGTGCGAGAAGAGAAGATGAAGGCTCACAGGAGCATGCGAAAACGGTTGTAGAAGTAGCGCAAGGATTAGGAAAAGTTTCACAAGATCGTATTACACGACAAAGCTGTGTATACGATGAGGGCGTAACAGAATGTTCAATTTTCCCTCATGCCCGATTTAGCGCAAGTTTCACTGCGTATCTCCGTAGGTCAAACGTAGGCTCAAGACAGCCTGACAGCAGAGCGAGTAGTGAGAAAAGATTCCGAAGCTCGCGCCGTGCTAAGAGAAGGATACTGGTTTAAGGGTTTAAACTTTCACTAGGAAACAGTACAAGGTACACTTGTACATGGATTCATCAGGAGCTAGAGGAATCATTACTCGGCAAGGTGTAGGAAGAGTCAAGCAATTGCAGACTAGGACCTTGTTTCTTCAGGGCCTCCACAAGCAAGGAACAGTCAGTGTACACCCTGTAGGAACTAAAGAGAACACAGCTGACGTAGGAACCAAGCCTCTTTCTGCGAAGCGTATCAGACTGTTGTTGCACTGGTTAGGTTTTCAAACAGGTGAGAACGAACCCGTAGGAAAAGAAGAGCTCAAGGAACACAAGGCCCAAACACAAGCCAAAGCAGCCATTAGGATGATCAAAAGCCATGGAAGTTTGTCTTTTGCAGCCTTGTTGTTTGCAGGAATTGCAGTGACTTCGGAGAGTCTTCAGTTTCAGAGTTGCAAGGAACAGCGTCTTGAAAGGTTTGGTTTTCAGGAAAAGTTTCAGGAACTTCAGGAACTTTCTTTCTGTTGCGCAAGTGCATGCGAGCAGGACGTCATGTGCAGTGACATGAGTGCATGTGAGTTAGGAATCGTTTGCGTCGGAAGTGAAGCGCAAGGAACCACATGTTGCGAGATGCTTTCGCAGTTCGTTACCTGTTTTGTTTCAGGAATGTTTTCGGAGCTTGCGAATCTCTACACGCAACATGCATACATGCCTTCGTGTAGTCTGGCTCTAGCACTTGCAGTTCTCGAAAAGCGAGAGTAGCCGTAACTACTGCCCAAGTAGTTCGTTTTCTCCGTAGTGCGACGCCATGTTGCCTGTATCCATAGTTGTGCCCATTACACAACTAGCCTGACTCACCCAGGCCTTCGCCTGCTCCGAGATGGATTCGTCCCCGGACCTTGCCTTTGCCCCAGTCGTCCTTGCCTCCCATGATTGGGACTGGTACTTGGTCACATTCCAAGAGTGTTTTGCCCTGGCCCCGCATGAAGGCGCCTATAGAGCCTTGCCTCCAGGAGTGTTTGCCTTCACGTTCACGAGTGGTTGCCGCTAGTCCTTGCCAGCGATGAGTGCCATCAGCTCATGTTCGAGATGCTCTTCTGAGCCTCTATGCACTCAGGTACCTGTCCGAAGCTCAGCCCTGCATGACTCCTGCAGCGCCAGTGACCAGCCATGATCCATACTTTGTGCCCTTGCGAATTTTGCCTTATGACTGGCACTTGCCAGGCCCTTTTGATGCATTGCCTTTGCCTGGAATCATGGGCCTTATGGCTCTCGCTGCCGACCCGCCAGTGCCCTAGATGCCTTCAGCTGGTTCGACCTGGCTCGGCCCTGAGCCCGTCGAGCCGGATCGTGAGCTTTCACCTAACGCGTCTCGCGCATCAGCTGCGCCTTCTGATGTGCCGCCCCCCCAGCCTCCGCCAGATCATGCTGCGTTGCCTTTCGGGGGCGGCTATATCAGCTACGGTTTTCTACCCCCAGCCTACTTTGAGAGGTTTAATCGGCCAGCCATGCTTCACATAGCATCTGGATTGCACATGACAGCCCAGTGCCCACCACTCCCACAGCG
Organism: Symbiodinium sp. CCMP2592; assembly: GCA_905221615.1. NCBI lineage: Eukaryota > Dinophyceae > Suessiales > Symbiodiniaceae > Symbiodinium > Symbiodinium sp. CCMP2592. Next base: position 218,948 of record CAJNDT010002557.1, read on the forward strand.
AGCTCGCAAGCCTCCAGCCTAGACTCAGCTGTGCCAGGCCTTCGGTATCGTGGCAGCTCAGACTCAGCTCCAAGCAGCACTCCGAAATTATGGAGGCGAAATCATCCAAGCCCATGCGCACGGAAGCCCAACTTCTCGCGTCCGCCATGTACGACGACACTCCAGAGATGGCCGTCTCTCACCTTCGCCTTTCGGTCTCCTGGTTGCAGCGGATCCAGACGGTCTTCCGGAACGCTTGGGCCCTGTGTGGAGCAGCCCACCTTAACAACCTTAAAGCCTTTGATAAACGAGTAGAGCATCTAGCCCTCCCGACGCCTCCCTTAGGGGCCCTACGACACAGGAGCTCCTCGCAGCGGACCGCAAGATATGGAACACCAAACCAAGCCTTGTAGTATCGGGTTGGAGCCTTGGTGAAGCATTGTACGAGGTCACCAGCATACGCAGTGACCTAGCCAATCTGCTGCAGCCGCGGCCTATCGCCTACACCCCCTGGCCCCAACCGCCGACCCAATGGGGGGACTCCGCCCCCCCGCACTAAGCGCACCCGCCTTAACGCCCAAAAGGAATGAAGGGCAAGGGAAAGGCAAGGGCCTCAAGCATCCTGATAGCCTTTCTAAGTCAGAAGCCTGGCCAGCCAATTGGGTCCTTAAAGCCAAGGGGAAAGTCCTTTGCAAGCGCTATCAAAGAAACCTTTGTGCCTTGCCAAATTGCAAGTTCGCGCACCTCAGGGGATGCGGCAAGGAACACTGCGCCGTGGACCACGACAAGAAGCCTTCCTGACTGTAGGGTCCGCTTCGGAGCCTCAGCAGCCCACACAGCAGACACCGGTGATGCCAGTCATGCCTCTTCCGCGCCTGCCAACACAGAAGTGGCGCCTGACACAGGCGCGGCCGATCGCCAGCACACCACAGTCCCGGACAGAAACCCCGGAGGGGGCCCGCCCGCAAAGCCCTGAAATCCAGCATAGCCCCGACCCATAGGACTTTAGCGGTTTGCCCTTCCACCCCCACAGGCGACATGCCTACGGCGCGCGACGCCAACGTATGCACCATCGAGCCTTCCGCCCTCCTACTCCAGGCCAGCGCACGGTGCTAGGACTGCTAGCCGACCTGGGGTCCTAGCCTACGTGGAAGGGCATGCGGCTTCCTTCAGGCAATTCGCTCCTCCGGGGTGGCCGCCTTGCTCTTCCTGGATTCCGACCACTTCCTTCTCCAATCAACAGCCTTTTGCGAGGCGGTACACGATGGAGGCCTCTTCCTATGCCCAGAGCCATTCAGACAGGATTATCCTCAGCACTGCCCCTCTGCCGACCGGACGTGTGCAGAACAAGGACTCGCCGCTCTGGAAGCAGCAGGTATGTTTGCAGCAATGCCCCTCTCTACCAAGCCCTCTCAGCCCATGTCCCTTGCAGCGGCACTCAACCAGCACATAGAGCTCACAGTCAAAGGGCCGGTAATGCCAGTTCAGCCGACTGGAGCCGCTCTAAACAAAGCCCTGCAGATATGCAAGCCATCATGACAGCCTGGCTGCAGTGGGCTTCGCAGCGAGATTTGCCCAAGAGAATCTTCGCCCACCTCTCGCAGAGCAAACCGGACCATCCGCTCCAGCTCATCCGCATAGCCTGCGACGTCATGGACTGGGATTATGACCTCACGACTCAAGCCGCCGAAGGACAGCCTTCCCGCCTTAACCTACTGCAGGCCTCCGCGGATCTCTCCGGGTCACCGTCCACACGGGAGTGTTCGACGAAATCCAGCCTGCCGGGCTTTGGCCCCTAGCCAAAATCCAGTTCCTTAGCTCTTCTGGACTTGAGGTCTGCGAGGGCAACTGGAAGCCTGCAGAAGCCGATCCGGACACAGTCCGCAGCCTACTCGCAGACGAGGAAGCGGCGGGCTGGATCAAGCCCGTCCCGGGAGGCCTCGAGGAAGCCAAACGCCGGCGTAGCCGTCGGGAAACTGAGCCTTGTAAAGGCAGATAATGGGGACCCGCGCCTTGTCCTTGATAGCACCGTTTGCCAGGTCAACCCGTTGTGCCGTCTCCCGGAATGCCTCCTGTTTCTTATGTTCGAGAAGATCCTTTACAGGTACGTAGTCTGCCACTTCGGAGCCAAGTTCTCGGCCTACTGGTGGCAGCGAGTGGGGGGCCTCATAACCAGGATAGCCCACCATGCCCTAGCCTTTGCACCGCATAAAGCCTGGCTGTATGTTGACGACCTCCTGACAGCCCTGCTCCGGGCGCCTCGAGCATCGGCTTGCTCATGTGGGCAACCGCCTTAAGCAAAGTCCTAAGAGCCCACGTCGCCCCTCTGTAAAGTGTCCTCAACAGCCCTCCGGGGAGCAACTGCTCTATCGCGCCACGCATGTGGCCAGCCTTTTTGCGTAGCCTGGACTCCAGAGCAGTCATCTGCCGCCTTATACCCGGTGTCAACCTTCCCATGAAGGCACGAATCATAGAGGTCGGTAGCCGACCTGTGCATTGCAAAGCCGACCTCCCTGCGCAGCCCAAGTCTTCGGGCCCTACCTGGGTCCGCCTCTCCGACCCAACTTGCCCCGAGATCAAGCTCACCACAGCAGCCCAGGACAGCCTCCACTGGCTGCTTCCCCGCATCGAGGCGATACCTACTACTAGCCTTTCTCTTCCGCCTCTCATGCCTTGCCTGGCCAGAGCTGACGCCATGGCGGAAGGAGACAGGGTGGGCATCCGGGGTTGGATCACCACCAAGCAGAGCATGGCGTGGTTTGCTGAGTCCTGGAACATGGACGAAGTCAGACACACATGGCCCTTCTTGACCAAAGACGCCCAGAAGTGCATAGCCTGCTTCGAGACACTAGCCCAGCTAGCCCTAGCCATGACAGCCAGGGAGCACCACGCCTTTTCCCAATTCGCTGTGTGCTTGCCTTCTCAGTTCTCAGAGTAATAACACGCCTTCCGAAGCAGGGGTGAACAAATTGTTCACGACCAGCTGGCCACTCTCGCAGTTCCTTCAGCTGATAGCCTCTTGGTCGTCCTGCCATGGTGTCGACCTTCAAGTATCCCACGTGGCAGGTGCCCACAACCAGTGGGCAGATGACCTTAGCCGGGGGCGCCTCCAAGCCTTTAGCCATAGACCGCAAGAGAGAGTGCGCATCACATTGGAGCGACTTGCCTCAGCTGCCTCCCATGCGTCTTGGGCCGGCGCCCCTGACGTCCCTAGCCCTCTTCTACCGCGCCCGGACTGACCAAGTCAGCCCTCTCGGACGACAGAGCCGCAGCGCAAAAATGTCCGCCTTGCCTTTTTAGCCGATAGTGGAGTGATCCGCGACTTGTGCCATTTCACGACTAGCCCAGGTCCAGCTCCACCGCCCGCGGTGGGGGATTACTTCTTCCTGCCTTGTTTACCGGTTGGATCTGTCCCTAAAGTGTGGGTGTTTTCCTACTTGACCGATCATGCCTTTTGCATCGGTCAGCCTTCGGCTAGCCGCGAGCCTACAGATCCAACACGGTAAAAAGGAGAGCTGAAGTGCTAGAGCAGTGCAAGCCTACCTAAAACGTTACCTGTTTTGTTTCAGGAATGTTTTCGGAGCTTGCGAATCTCTACACGCAACATGCATACATGCCTTCGTGTAGTCTGGCTCTAGCACTTGCAGTTCTCGAAAAGCCCTGCGCGCCCACACCTGTACCTGCCGTACTTGCGCCTTGGGCCTCCCGTGGAGCATCCAGGGCCTTGGTCATCGGCATGCAAAGCCATTCCGATTGCCTCAGCAGATATTGGGCTGCACAAGCCAGCCTTCCGATCTCGCCTGAGGTCGTTGCCTTGCTGCCATCAGCCTCAGCCTCAACAGGTCTACAGCTCTCAGCAGACAGTAGCAGTATCTCGCAGACATCCAGCCGCTTGCCGCCCAGCCTCGACCCTTTCGGTTTGCCCTCCCTACAGGTGCTCTTCCAGGACACCTTCATTGCCTACTGAAAGCTTCGCTGACTTCTCACAGAGCGCCTCAGTCTGGTTTCACGCCTTCTGGCCGCCCGGCCAGCTTGCCGTGCCTGCCCAGGGACCGCCTCGGCCCTACGCCTAAAATTGGATACGCATCAGCCTCCTGCCTTAAATGCTCTAACATATGGAGCCTTTTGCCTCAAGCTGCATCAGCATTTGTAGATACAGACGATCACATGCCTTTCTCACTAATCTTTTCACAAAGTCTAGCCGAGGGGGTATTTTCCTACTTGACCGATCATGCCTTTTGTTTCGGTCAGCCTTCGGCTAGCCGCGAGCCTACAGATCCAACACGGTAAAAAGGAGAGCTGAAGTGCTAGAGCAGTGCAAGCCTACCTAAAACAAGGAACTCTGTGGAAACCTCGCAGAGAGGTCAGGAGTAGCCTTCCAACAAGGAACAGCGACAGCCATGGAGAGCGCGAGTAGTTCAAAGACACCGGCACAGGTACAGAAGGAACTCGCGTTGCTCACAAGGAAACCCTTGAGGAAGTGAAGAAGTCGCAGGAACAAATGGCCGAAGTACACGAGTCACTTCGCAAGAACACAGAGGAAACAGTGAAGCTGAGAAAGAGCCAGGAATACGTGGCAATGTGCGTGAAGACACTTACCACCCAGGTACAAGATGTCAAATTTTCTGTACAAGAGATGCAGGAACAGAACGACCGTGAGCGAGCCATCGCTCAGGACGAGATGCGGCAGGTATTCATTGCCTGTGACATGTTGAAGGAGCAGGTACAGGAACTCATGAACGACGTCTACTACCAGGTCAACCAAGACGGTCAGGAAGCAAGCGCAGAAGACAAGGAACAGGAAGCAAGAGGCCGGCGTGAAGAAGCAGAGTTGAGAAGAGCAGGACACGGCCCAGAAACAACATCGAGAGCTACGTCACCTACATCCACACCAAGGAAACAAAAAAGAAAGGACGGTCAAGGAACAGAGCCAGACCTCGAGGAGTGGTCTGACAGAGCCTACTTCGACAGGATCCTGGAGCAAGACCAGGACCAGCAGGACAACGGCGAGAACGAGAACGAGGCCTACACGCAAAGCTACGTTGGAGGAGATCCCGGGGAGTACCGGAAGAAGAAGAAGGAAAGGAAGAGAAGAAGGTAGAAGAGGAAGACGAAGAGGAGAAGGAAGAAGAAAGGAAGAGGAAGATCCGTGAGATCAACGACAGGAGCAAGGAGAAGGCAAAGGAGAAGGAAAAGGAAGCAGCAAACTTTCCATACCCCTACGCCTACGGCAACGAGTGGAAGGAGTACACCGAGAACGGCGACATCTACAAGCAGCACAGGGTGACAGGAGAGAAGATTTGGCTTGACAAGGACCACCAGTACAAGCACCAGAAAGGAACCAAAGGAAAGGAGAGCAAAGGAAAAGGAAAAGAAGGAAAAGAAGGCAAAGGCAGAGGACAGCCAAAGGAAAGAGCAGAGTCAACAGGATTTCGACCCCGTGACGATGATGATCGCAAGTACTGGGAAGAGCAGGACAGGATCTCAGAGGAACAGAAGAAAGCAAAAGCAGCAGCAGAAGCAAAGAAGAAGGAAGAAGAGGAGAAGATCGCAAGAGCATGCAGAGTGCTAGAGGAAGCAGCAGCAGAACAGGAGAGAAGAGACAGAGAAGAGGAAGCAGAAGCAGCAGCCAAAGCAGAAAAGGAAGAAGCAGCCGCAGCAGCCAAAGCAGAGAAGGAGAACAAGGAGCAGGAAAAGAAGAGAAAGGAGAAGGAAGCAAGGAAGAAGAGAGAACATGACCAGAAGGAGTCAGCAGCGTACATCGCCAGGAAGGAAGCAGAGAGGAAGGAAGCAGCAAGGAAGGAAGCAGAAAAGAAGGCAGCAGCAGAAGTGGAAAAGGCACTTGAGGAAGGAGACAGGATCCAGAAGCTGGAAAGAATGATGGAGGAAATGATGAAGGAAAGGAAAGAGGATAAGGCAAGGATCGCAAGCCTTACACAGGAACTTGAAAGCAGAGGATCGGCAGCCGGGTCGCCGGCACCCACAGAAGCAGAAGCAGACACAGCACCACCAAGGAAAGCAGGAAAGGAAGAGGAAAAGGACAAGGACAAGGAACTTGAAGTAAAGGGACCAGTGAACGAAGACTCTTTTCAGAAAGGAAAAGGTCGTTGGAGAGCACCAAGGAAACTGGTTTGCAGTCTACAGCTTCGGGAACAAAAGGCACCAGTGGAAGTGGAACGAGAACGCGAAGTTTTGGTACTGGTACTCAGGAACAAGAGAAGAAGGTTGGAAGAGAGGATCCTGCGACAACAAAGGAAAAGAGAAGTGCGAATCCCAGGCAAAGCAGCTCAAGGACTACCTCGAGAACAAAGGCAAAGGAAAGGAAGCAAGAGGAAGCCAGGACCCAGAAGTCGTGGTGGTCGACGACGAAGAAAAAGACCAAGGAACAGTGAACTTTCAGTGAGGCCAGAAAGCCGAGGAAAGAGCAGTGAAGCAGCAACACAGGAACCGTGGCATAGCCCTTTTTGTTTCTGTGGTGATCTAGGTAAGCAGGAACAGTTTTCTGTACAGTGTAGCAACCTTGGAGAGGATTGCGAGTGAACGGCAACGGTTGCGAAGAGGAGCAACTTTTGTTTTGAGTGGAAAGGAACTGCAGCGTGTTTACTGTTTGTCAAGGAAAAGTCGGAGTCACCTCAGTCGAGGAACTGTCGCTAACTCCGAAGGCGGGGTGTTAAACATTCTGCCAGGAACAGTAACACCGCTAGTGCAGTGTAGCTAATGTCCAGGAACAGCCGAGTCACGTCCGTGACGCACAGGCTCGAGACCCAGCGGACACAGCGACCGTACAAGGAAAAGTGACCGCTTCAGTTTGTGAGTAGGAACCCTTCGTGAAGCCCGTTCTTTAACAGGGAACCAAGCGGGTCAGAATAAGACTGTCAAGCCAGAGCGTTTCTGAAGAGTTGCAGCAATCGACCATCGGCACGACATTTAGGGTGTCATAATGTCATGTTGCAGCTAAGAAACCCCGCTTGTCACCATGTCGGGGGCTGGTGTGAGGTTTCACCAATCTGCATCTTATCCAGCAACAATGGTGTTTTCAAAGCTAGACATGCCACTCTTCCATACCGTGTCTTTGTGCCGCCAGGGTGCACCTCCTCCCCCGCCGGCGAAGGGTGCTGGCAAGGCCTTGCAGTTCAGCCTGGCGTTGCATGATGTGCGGTCTGCCGAGGAGAGGCTTTGGGGGCACTTTCGCATAAGCAAGCACCCCACTTACTACGTTGAGTTGTAACTCGTGTGTCATGTTCTCCTGGCTAATGTGCAGGAGAATGATAAGGCACATTGCAGTCGATTGCAGGCACCGCATGCGAGTAGTTGACAACCTGCACCTCAACCAACGAGGTTTTGGCACAACAGTACAGGTAACGCGGACAATACTCCTCACGAGTTATGTCGTGTCGTATTCAATTTGACTTGTCTGACAAGTTCATGTATTCTATCAGTTCACGAGCTCGATTGCAACAGCACCAAGTATTGTGTTCTCATGTTTTGACAATCCCGGTCTCATGGCGACTTTCGTTGCACAATCCCCAACGAAATATCATGTCTCGGAGTATGTTCCTAATCTTTTTAAGCGGTTGCCTTGTAGTCTGTGCAGTGCAACATCAAGTAGAAGTGCATCTTTTCGCAGGATCTTGTCATGCCGTGATCTTTGTTGTGTCATCCCTATGCAGCTTTGTCGAGGTGTGCATTGTGCTCGTTTGCTGTGTTGTGCACTTTCGAAGCGTTTGCTGTATACATTCCTTACAACTTGCACGCAGCCTCCCGTGCGACCTTGTATTGTTGCCAAACCCGCCTTGGCTGATGGCTGTGGGCAGAATTTGTGCAAGCTGAGTTGTTTGGCAAGGCTTCGGCTGAGGCACCAGTTCAACTCGTGCTTTAATGTGCTCGAAGGTAGTTTTCCCTGCAGTTGCGGTGGCTGAGTCTGGTTGTCAAATTTGTGATTCGCATGTGCTTCGCAGGCTGGTCGTGCTGGCGTTCCAGCTTTGCCGATAGGCTTGTCACCGTTTGAGAGGACAGACTGGCCAGATCCAGTGGCATGATTTTGGCACAGTGCCACATGTAGACAATCTGGCAGCATTCGCTTACGCTGTTAGATCCTCAACCCTCCACGGCGGGATCAAGCACAGGTCGTCGGCTTTCTTTGAAGCCGCCTGGAGCTCAAGTTGCTCTTTCGCAAGAGGCTTGCCCTGCCAGTCAGGGACAGTATCACGAGAGCCGCGAAAGCTGAGACCTGTCGTGTGACCTTGTTAAAACAATTTAACACATTTTCGGAAGGCCAAGACGTTGAACCGCCGGGTCCCAGGAGCTCTGGAGAGGCCCAGGCCTTTTGCCGCGCGAACACAGCCCGGGGGTGCGAGGACGGCAAGGCGGCAAGGGCGGAGCGCTCTTCTATTGCCCTGCATCGCAGAGCCGGAAGCTCCGGGCAGGAAACTCACGAGGTCACGAGGGGTATAGCGCCTCACCAGAGCATCTGCGTCTTGCAGGAAGGTGTGCGCCAAACGGCCTTGGCGAGTGCCAGGCCGACAAGAGAGCCCTGTAGAAACTTTGGCATTGCACTGACACGTGTTGAATTTCTGAACCCGAATCGAACCCTGCACGTAGGCGGCGGCTAGCTTCGGAGGCTCCGATGGCTGGCACCCCAGGATATGTGTCTGAGACCCCTTAAAGGACTGGCAGTGCAGATCCCCGAGTTTAATCAACATCCTGTCGTAACGGGGATAAAGGATCGAGGTTTAGCAAAGACAAAAGCTACCCCGAAAAGGTAAGCTTTTCTGGCCTTTCTCTCAAATGGTTTTTAGCTATGTTTCAGCATCTTTTCACTTTTCTTTTACCTCTGCCGATGGTAAACGCTATGTCAGCTACGTTTCTTCGCAAACTTGGGCCGGCAAACCTTAGAGCAGTCTTAGAGCTGACAACAGATTGCACTTTGCCTTTTCGTATCACTTGTTATTGTCACCTGCACCGCAGGTGTCACCTGAGGATGAAAAACACGAATTAGTTGTTAGTAGCCCTAAGCCCTTGAACGCCGGAAGGGAAGCCCTTTTTTGCAGCCGCCTTCCCTGTCGGACGGAGGAGCTTCAGCTGGACTTGATGGAACTTCATGGCGCCTTCGCGGCCAAGCCGCCAAAGGCAACGCGAGGGTTGGGGAGGTGGTGTTCTGCCCCATGTGTGTTTTTGATTTATGTGGGATTCCGTAAGTTGTAGAAATTACCAAGGCCCACGGCAGACGGCTGCGCCGTGTAGCATGAGCCTGCATGAGGTGGCATGACATGACACGGCTCAGAATAAAAGGGCTCAATCTCACAGCCAGTTGCAGAAGTTTCACGCAGTGAGGCCGCCAAGCCGAAGAAGAATCAAGAAAGCCGGAAGGAGCTTCTGCGATGTGCTTAGCAGCGAGATTCATCAGTTTTCCAGGTCAGACCGTTTAGCAGAAACATGTGAAGTGCATGCCCATCCGCGTTTATTCTGGTTCCGATTCTACCCAGTGCCCAGCGAGCCCCCAGCTTTCTGTCAGCTCTGGCTTTTCGGATTCCCGATTGCCCCGAATGCAGATCTGAAAATCTTGCAATGACCTAGGCCTCGCGGTGTTGCTCAAAACATTGCGCGGACCCTGTTTGCCGGAAAACGTTGTCATCGTGAGGCCTGTTGTTCTTGATGGCATTTGGTTTGCCAAGATGCAGTGAGATTTTTTGTGGAGCTTGTGGCTACTGGCCATTCTAAGGCAATCGCACTAGCAAGGTCGCAGCCTCATTATCTGTCTTGTGTTGCGATGGGCTTCGAATTTTTGCCGGGGTTTGCTGAAAGTTGGAAGGGCAGGTCACCGGAATGAGACTGTCGTAGACTTGGGCTGAATCGGCCACTGAGTCCATAGCAGTTCTGCAGCCTCAAGAGGTAAAACCTCGAGCTCGGAGATGAAACTGCTGGGCGACACTGCTCATGCTGCCTCTACTAGCCTGTCTAAGCAGGGCTCCCGCAGGTTCTCAGCGACAGTTGTGGGCCGCAAGGACCGGCAGTCCAATCTGGTGCGGCGGGCACTCCACAGTGACTCTCAATTTCATCGTGACGGAGGTGCCAGGAAATGCACGTGAAGGTCGAGGTTTCCCGCGTCATGGCTATGGAGCAGGGCTCCTAAGGTCCGCCGCCCGCACCAAAACACAGACTCTTGGTTTATGTGTGCAGAAACGTGGGCCAACACCGTGTTTTCAAATCTCGATATTTGGTTGCTTGTGGCTTTGCGTTGCTCTCTCTCTCTCTCTCGCTCTCTCTCTCTCTCTTTCTCTCTCCTTTGTTTGGCCCTCAAGACATCTCAAGACTCAAGTCCGCACTTACAGTGTGAATGGCCATGCTACTTGACGACTGCCTTGACATTCAGGAGGATTTCGGCCATGCTGCAAAGCACGTGAGGATGCACAGTTCAGCTATTCCAACCAGAGCCGGTGAACCGCACAACTGATTCTGGATTCTCACCTCTTCCTTTGAGGCTGGGAGCCAGCGGTGCCGACTTGGTGGAGGCGCTCAGGCCGGAGTGCTCGAGTACTCGAGTTTTCAAGACTTGAAAACCCTAAGCCCCAAGGTGTTGGCGGTGAATCCCCTCTAAAGCAGTCCGTACCGACACCTCAGCCTGCCTTCCGGATACATGAGACTGTCATGCAGATGGAAAAGGGGTTGCGGAAACAAAATGCCTCCCAAAGTCCTAAGTCCTACACTATTAAACTCTATGGCCGAGAAGAAGAAGAAATGAGGGCCCGTGCGATCGATGCCTCGGGCCGGTGGCTTGACCGGTGACTAGTGTCTGCGGAGTATCCGGAAAGTCTCGGATCAGCTCTGTTAGTACTGTTAGTAGTCGGGATTTAAGGTGTGGGGATTCACAGTTTTAGGGGGGTTAAGGGATGCAAGTTTTAGGAACACTTGCACGGTCGTTGATGGTCCAAGCTCTCGGAAGGACAGGATGCGCAGCGGGGGTCTCGATGGCTCGGTCTCTACGGAGCTACAATGACCCTCAAAGCTGAGCCTCTTCTTTTGCCAATCCACGCCGGAGAGTCCCTGACCTGCGACGAGGCAGACAGGTGATTTCACCCGCTTGCCCTGGTTCCTCCTCCTCATTCGGAAGGAAACTGTGCTTGTCCCATTCCTGAACTCAATGGTTCGAGACCTTCAAGCTTGCGGCGTCTAGCTGACATCATTGCCATTGCGGGATCTTGCACAATCTTCCATGAATGCTTCATGCGGTAGTACAACACCATTTCTTTGCTGTTGTGCTTGGTGAGAGCATTTGCGAGCTGTGCCTCCGAGTGCACCCATCTCAAGATCAATCCGTGGTTCTGTTGAGCCTCCTTGAGCGATAGCAACTCTATGTTCGTTTTCTTTTCTGCACCCTTGATCAGCAACACCTCAGTTTCAAGATGTTTCAAGTTGCTGGAGTCCGGCACCAAACAACCTTTCACCTTTTCAACCGTGAGGTCCGGATGACGAACCTGAACGTTTCCAAGTGTAAGCTCACTCCACTGAAACCTGGCAAAGTAAAGTGCGTCCTCGCCATTGATGGCGGTGCGCCTCAGCAGTGCCTTGGGATTTGCAAGATCTATCAATGTGATTTGAATGCCACGCGATGGGCGTGACAAATCCCATCTCGCCAGCTAACATGCTGGTAGGGCCCAAGCCTCTGAAGATGCCCTGAGTAGAGCCTCCGTGCCGCCTGTTCTGACTGGCCGCGTCCACCCACCCGAACAGCGTCAAGCTCTGTTCTGGGGAGAACTTGTGAATCAGCATCTGGTGGTCCTTTCGGGCCTTCGCCTGGTACGCAAGTAGGTTCGCCTCAGTGATTGTGTTCACTGTGCTCCCGGGGATCTCCGAGAGTAGTAGACTCACCTCAGCTGACAAGTGACGTGCAATTTGCTGTGCGTGTCACGACAGAACTCCCAAAAGAGCTCGGAGTTGGCTTGGTTCTCTCTTAGTTGTTGTGGCTTCCTTTGCTTTCCGACGTGAAGATGGAATCGGGATTTCTTTGACTCCTTCCACTGGTTCAAGGCAAGCCGTATCCCAATCACCCCATTCGAACTTCTGCTTGATCTTTTCGGGATAGCTTGCCACTCCACATCGTCGGCGCTACCACGTGTCCAGAGATCATAATGCGCAGGACGCCGTGAGGCCTCCAGACCCAGGCGCAGGCGTCGAAGTAAATTTTTTCCAAGCCTAACTCTTGCAAATAAGCCGCTACCGTGTTGTACCATTCCAATGGTGCATCCACTAGGCCATAGCATCCTCGCCGTAGGCGGGTGATTGGGCCTCACAGATTTCATCACACGGCACGCAGTAGAGCTCATCCGGATGCACTCGTGCCGAGGGACGAGGTACGACAGTGTATGCTAGCGCTAGTATCCTTGTGTGAAACATCGAAGGTGTTTCGCTAGAAAACGTCGAAGGGTTTTCCTCTGAAGCTAAACAGAACGAAGCCAGTCTGTTTGCTAGAGTGACTGCACATGGCCGGTGGAATGTGAGCTACTCCGTGGCCATTGTGCTGAAAGGCCCCCTGCTACTGGGGGGCAATTTTCGAGTGCCCACCCAACCCAGCCTGGAGATTAGCTAGCCGAAGGCTCGAGTTCTTCTCCGGGCTAAAAAGAGAGAAGTTCGTGTTGTCCGTGCTACTGTGTGAAGCCGGTTAGCTAAAGCTAGGCTTGCTACGTACTCCCCGGAGGTGTTGAGGGACGTGGCGGGAGGATACGCTAGCTAGTGTACATTCGCGTCCCTGCAGGAACGCGCCTGACACGTTTTCTTGTTGCACATGCCAATCTCGGATAGCAGCGAGCTGTAGCTGCATCTGACGCTTTGTCGCATCATTACCGGTGCCGTAGTGGCACGATGTTCGTATTTCGGGTCCTGGTATCCCGACAAGACTGCGCGTGCGCTTGCTTTTCGGCCTCAGTCTTCAGTCTGCTTCCACGTCAAGATTCATCTCATATTGACCGCCTGGTCCCGACTAGGGCGCATGTGGTCTGGCAATGCTTCCAAGGCCCTGGAGGCTATAAAATTTCGCACCTCCAATGCCTTGGCGGTTCGAAACTTCTCCTTGTCCTCCTCAGACAATTTGCGCTCACTAATTTCCACAGCTTTTTTCTTGAGTGCCCCCACGAAGTAGGAAGCCAAAGACTGTAGTGCTGGGTCGCTCCCAAACGCAGCTTCAGTTTCCTCCCACTGCGCCTCAGGGATGGAGGCCTGCCAGGCTTCCGCCGCCTGCAAACCACTGCCTGGAGTCTGCGCCCTGCGGGGCCTCGAGGAAGTCGTTGAGGGCGTCATCGCGTCGTCCTCGTCGATATTCTCCTCCAGTCCACGGCAGTATCTTGAGGGAAGGCTCTCTTTCCTCGCAAGCGTCGTCGTGTCGGCTGCTCCTCCTCACTCGGGTCTTGGGCGCGCTGCCACTCGCGGTGTGAAGGAACTTCTTGCAACAAAGCTTGGAACTGGTTTCCCCGATCTCCGAAGCCACCATGTTAAACGTCCAGGCTGTTCCTCCGGCTGAGCCAACGATTCAACCAGCTCTTCACGCTCCGAGGCCCTCCGTAATTGTTCCGGGCAACACTTGATGAGGCTCCGTCCTCTCACGAGCCACACTGCACTTCCAGCTCGTAAGGAGCCTTCGTCGTCTCGCTTCTTCTCAGTCGCCAGGATGCTGGCGGGTCCGATAAAGCGGCCATGCTTATCCCCGTTGTCTACGTCCCTGTTGGCCAGTCTGGGCTCGCCACAGGTACACTAGCTCACCGGGCTCAAAGTCTAAGACCCTCTGTCCCTTCGAGTCCGGACGATCCGGTGTTGCGCCGCTCATGACGCATGAGCTCTCTCGGCAGCAGCTCTAAGATGGGCTGCTCGTTCGAGTTCTCCCTGTGGGTCTTCATAACATGGACACTGGGGCCTGACTCCGGGTCTGGAGCACTGGTCCCACTTGTTCAGGATTATGTCCGAAGGTATGTTGCACCTGTGAAAACCCGCGCACGTTGTCTCTGTGATTGAATGTCATCACTGCAACTTCCAGGGCCTCTTGGGGGCTGAGGTTTGGTTCCCCGTCACAAAGTTACGTCATGACTTCCTTCAATCTTTGACAGCTTGTTCGCAGATACCTAACTTCCAATGTGCTCCGCCAGGTATGATGTCAAGGTCGATCTGATGACGATGACAGAAACTCTCAACCGCCTGACTTCTGAAAGACCTAGCGGGATCAAGGCGTAAAACCTTAGGTTTTCCGAAGTACTGCATCCATCCCTCTTTTAAGTAATTCAAGCACGCAGCGGCGTTCGGTTGTTGTTTGGAGCCTTTCGTGAGGACTCGGGCAGCCCTGAACCTGGAACACTCCTCCACAACCAACATGAACTGAACCTGTTCGTGGCTGTGAGGATGCGCCCAGTGTCCTATATCCGCTGACACCGTACTCCAACGCGGGGGCAAGGGTTCCAAGGATGCCATATGTCTCTGACCTACCTTCTGCTTCTCGCTACAGTCTTCTGTGAGGATAGGGAGGCTTCTCAGAAGGGTACTTCTCAGTGTGTTTAACCCTATTCAACAATATTCAGAAATGTTTGAATTTCTGCTTAAATATTCGGAAATATTACGTTTTCTTCGGTAAACTTCCATAATATTCTTCATTCTTCCAGGTTCTTCACCATTATTCTTAGATCTTCGTAAATCTTCGAAATTATTCGAAACTATTCGAAATTATTCGAAATTATTCCAAATTATTCCAAATTATTCGTTGTATCTGCGGAGAACTTCAAACACTTTTCTAGACCATTCTTCTCAGATCTTCGTAAATCTTCGAAATTCTTCGAAATTCTTCCAAATTCTTCGTTGTATCTGCGGAGAACTTCAAACACTTTTCTAGACCATTCCTCTTAGATCTTCGTAAATCTTCGAAATTCTTCGAAATTCTTCGTTGTATCTGCGGAGAATTCAAACACTTTTCTAGACTTCTGCTTGTTTCCCCCAGCTGAAACCGCCAGCTCGCACCCTGTTCGGAAATACATATCCTATAGGAAATTACAATTCGCACCGTTGTTTTTCTTGGATTCCAAGCACAAATCCTATGGGAAATTACAATTCGCACCCTTGTTTTTCTTGGATTCCAAGCACAAATCCTATGGGAAATTACAATTCGCACCCTGTTCGGAAATACATTAAGTAGACTCTGTTTCTTGGCATCCAGGTACAGCATCCTATGGGAAATTACAATTCGCACCCTTGTTTTTCTTGGATTCCAAGCACAAATCCTATGGGAAATTACAATTCGCACCCTGTTCGGAGTAATACAGGTATCCTATGGGAAATTACAATTCGCACCCTTGTTTTTCTTGGATTCCAAGCACAAATCCTATGGGAAATTACAATTCGCACCCTGTTCGGAAATACATATCCTATGGGAAATTACAATTCGCACCCGCTCGCACCCTGATTAGCGCTTGTGTTTCTTGGATTCCAAGTACAAATCCTATGGGAAATTACAATTCGCACCCTGTTCGAAAATACATTAAGTAGACTCTGTTTCTTGGCATCCAGGTACAGCATCCTATGGGAAATTACAATTCGCACCCTTGTTTTTCTTGGATTCCAAGCACAAATCCTATGGGAAATTACAATTCGCACCCTGTTCGGAAATACATATCCTATGGGAAATTACAATTCGCACCCTTGTTTTTCTTGGATTCCAAGCACAAATCCTATGGGAAATTACAATTCGCACCCTGTTCGGAAATACATATCCTATGGGAAATTACAATTCGCAGCCTTGTTTTTCTTGGACTCCAAGCACAAATCCTATGGGAAATGACAATTCGCACCCTGTTCGGAAATACATATCCTATGGGAAATTACAATTCGCACCGTTGTTTTTCTTGGATTCCAAGCACAAATCCTATGGGAAATTACAATTCGCACCCTGTTCGGAAATACATATCCTATGGGAAATTACAATTCGCACCCTTGTTTTTCTTGGATTCCAAGCACAAATCCTATGGGAAATTACAATTCGCACCCTGTTCGGAAATACATATCCTATGGGAAATTACAATTCGCAGCCTTGTTTTTCTTGGATTCCAAGCACAAATCCTATGGGAAATGACAATTCGCACCCTGTTCGGAAATACATATCCTATGGGAAATTACAATTCGCACCCTTGTTTTTCTTGGATTCCAAGCACAAATCCTATGGGAAATTACAATTCGCACCCTGTTCGGAAATACATATCCTATGGGAAATTACAATTCGCACCCTTGTTTTTCTTGGATTCCAAGCACAAATCCTATAGGAAATTTCAATTCTCACCCTGTTCGGAAATACATTAAGTAGACTCTGTTTCGTAACAACATGTTGTTGATTATTGTCGCATGTTTCAAAGCCGTGAACGCCGGGATGTGTAACAGTAAAAACAAGGAGCCTTGAGCCCTGAGCAAAAGTACTGGTAATTATTCCAGCTTCTTGGCTTCTATCTCATTGATGATTCGATGTTTATGATGATGACTATAACGACGTTCTATGTGGATGATAACAACGATGACTGATGATGGCCGATGCTGATTATGATGACGATTGTGAATATGTCGTTGGCGATGTGTATGATGATATATGATGATGATGTTGATGATTATAAAACCTGGGTTCTACGAAGAAGACTAGGGCTATGAAGACGATGATGGTGGTTTGATAATTATGACGAGCATGATGATGGTTTTAATAATTATGGCGAGGTTGGTGATGACCTTAATGGCGATTCTTCATATATTTATATCTGTTTACAGATATTACATATAGGTAGACACACACGTATATACATACATGTGTATGTATATACATACACAAACAATATATATAGATACAGACATGTATACATATATATATATATATATATACAGACATGTTTGTGTATCTTCATATATATCTATATATACGCACCTATAAATATATACACATGCATGTATATACGTATGCGCAATTATGTATACATTTGTATGTGTGTGTAAATGAGTACATACATAGGTACATACATACATATATACATACATACATAGGCAGATACATCCATACATGCATACATACATAAGCACATGCATACACACACAGACACACACACACATAAACACCTACACATACGAACATACACACCTGCACACCCACACACACATGTACATACATACATACATACATACATATACATGCATACATACAAACATACATACATACACACGTATATACATACATCTAAACCCTAGGCCCTAAACCTAAGGCCCTAAACCCTAGGCCCTAAACGTAAGGCCCTAAACCCTAGGCCCTAAACCTAAGGCCCCAAACCCTAGGCCGTCAACCTAAGGCCCCAAACCCTAGGCCCTAAACCCTAGGCCCTAAACCCTAGGCCCTAAACGTAAGGCCCTAAACCCTAGGCACTAAACCTAAGGCCCCAAACCCTAGGCCCTAAACCTAAGGCCCCAAACCCTAGGCCCTAAACCTAAGGCCCTAAACCCTAGGCCCTAAACCTAAGGCCCCAAACCCTAGGCCCTAAACCCTAGGCCCTAAACCCAAGGCCCTAAACGCAAGGCCCTAAACCCTAGGCACTAAACCTAAGGCCCCAAACCCTAGGCCCTAAACCTAAGGCCCCAAACCCTAGGCCCTAAACCTAAGGCCCTAAACCCTAGGCCCTAAACGTATGGCCTAGGGGAGGGGGGGGGAGGGGCTGAAAATCGGGCAGCATTTCCTTCCCCCAAGCATGCCGGTAGAAAGGGGAAAAAAAGAGAAAAAAAAACAAACCTCAACCGAATAAAAGGTAGAAAAAGGTAGAAAAAGGTAGAAAAAGGTAAAAGGTAGAAAAAGGTAGAAAAAGGTAGAAAAAGGTAGAAAAAGGTAGAAAAAGAGAAAAAGGTAGAAAAAGGTAGAAAAAGGTAGAAAAAGGTAGAAAAAGGTAGAAAAAGGTAGAAAAAGGTAGAAAAGGTAGAAAAACGAAGAAATGGGGGATACCGTGTGTGTGTACAAATGAAAAAAAATGGTGTTGGGAACCAGGCATGTCTTGACAGACAGGCAGAAACCGGAAGATTTTGGAAGAAAATTGCAGAATTCCGACGAATCTAGAAGAATTTAGAAGAATTTAAAAGCATGCAGCAGTCTTACGTAGAACAGGGAAGACTACAAGGCTTGCTCCAGACACTCGCACCAAAAGCATTTGCATGAATTTTGCATAAAAAAACAAAAAAATTTCC
Source organism: Symbiodinium sp. CCMP2592 (assembly GCA_905221615.1). NCBI lineage: Eukaryota > Dinophyceae > Suessiales > Symbiodiniaceae > Symbiodinium > Symbiodinium sp. CCMP2592. Next base: position 237,152 of record CAJNDT010002557.1, read on the forward strand.
TCGCTTCGCGAACATCCATATTTGTTTTCAACTCTAGTACTCCACACACACTACAAGGCTTGCTCCAGACGCCAGACACTCGCATCAAAAGCATTTGCATGAATTTTGCATAAAAAACAAAAAAAATTTCTTCGCTTCGCGAACATCCATATTTTGTTTTCAACTCTAGTACTCCACACACACTACAAGGCTTGCTCCAGACACTCGCACCAAAAGCATTTGCATGAATTTTGCATAAAAAAACAAAAAAATTTCTTCGCTTCGCGAACATCCATATTTTGTTTTCAACTCTAGTACTCCACACACACTACAAGGCTTGCTCCAGACACTCGCACCAAAAGCATTTGCATGAATTTTGCATAAAAAAAACAAAAAATTTCCTCGCTTCGCGAACATCCATATTTGTTTTCAACTCTAGTACTCCACACACACTAATTACAAGGCTTGCTCCAGATACTCGCACCAAAAGCATTTGCATGAATTTTGCATAAAAAAACAAAAAAATTTCCTCGCTTCGCGAACATCCATATTTGTTTTCAACTCTAGTACTCCACACACACTACAAGGCTTGCTCCAGACACTCGCGCCAAAAGCATTTGCATGAATTTTGCATAAAAAACAAAAAATTTCTTCGCTTCGCGAACATCCATATTTGTTTTCAACTCTAGTACTCCACACACACTAATTACAAGGCTTGCTCCAGACACTCACACCAAAAGCATTTGCATGAATTTTGCATAAAAAAAAAAAAAAATTTCCTCGCTTCGCGAACATCCATATTTGTTTTCAACTCTGGTACTCCACACACACTACAAGGCTTGCTCCAGACACTCGCACCAAAAGCATTTGCATGAATTTTGCATAAAAAACAAAAAAATTTTCCTCGCTTCGCGAACATCCATATTTGTTTTCAACTCTAGTACTCCACACACACTACAAGGCTTGCTCCAGACACTCGCATCAAAAGCATTTGCATGAATTTTGCATAAAAAAACAAAAAATTTCTTCGCTTCGCGAACATCCATATTTGGTTTCGACTCTAGTACTCCACACACACTAATTACAAGGCTTGCTCCAGATACTCGCACCAAAAGCATTTGCATGAATTTTGCATAAAAAAACAAAAAATTTCCTCGCTTCGCGAACATCCATATTTGTTTTTCAACTCTTGTACTCCACACACACTACAAGGCTTGCTCCAGACACTCGCGCCAAAAGCATTTGCATGAATTTTGCATAAAAAACAAAAAATTTCTTCGCTTCGCGAACATCCATATTTGTTTTCAACTCTAGTACTCCACACACACTAATTACAAGGCTTGCTCCAGACACTCACACCAAAAGCATTTGCATGAATTTTGCATATAAAAACAAAAAAATTTTCTCGCTTCGCGAACATCCATATTTGTTTTCAACTCTAGTACTCCACACATACTAAAAGGCTTGCTCCAGACACTCGCACCAAAAGCATTTGCATGAATTTTGCATAAAAAAACAAAAAATTTCCTCGCTTCGCGAACATCCATATTTGTTTTCAACTCTCGTACTCCACACACACTACAAGGCTTGCTCCAGACACTCGCACCAAAAGCATTTGCATGAATTTTGCATAAAAAACAAAAAATTTCCTCGCTTCGCGAACATCCATATTTGGTTTCGACTCTAGTACTCCACACACACTACAAGGCTTGCCCCAGACACTCGCACCAAAAGCATTTGCATGAATTTTGCATAAAAAAACAAAAAATTTCCTCGCTTCGCGAACATCCATATTTGTTTTCAACTCTGGTACTCCACACACACTACAAGGCTTGCTCCAGACACTCGCCCCAAAAGCATTTGCATGAATTTTGCATAAAAAACAAAAAAATTTCCTCGCTTCGCGAACATCCATATTTGTTTTCAACTCTAGTACTCCACACACACTACAAGGCTTGCTCCAGACACTCGCATCAAAAGCATTTGCATGAATTTTGCATAAAAAAACAAAAAATTCCTCGCTTCGCGAACATCCATATTTGTTTTCAACTCTAGTACTCCACACACACTACAAGGCTTGCTCCAGACACTCGCACCAAAAGCATTTGCATGAATTTTGCATAAAAAAAACAAAAAAAATTCCTCGCTTCGCGAACATAGCAAAGGGTTTCAATTTTCCACACACATAGTCTATTACTCTGTTACTCCATTACTCTATTATTCTATTACTCTATTACTCTATTACTCTATTACTCAAATACTCTAGTACTCTATTAGTCTACTACTCTATTATTCTATTACTCTATTACTTCACTACTCGATTACTCATATTTGTTTTCAACTCTAGTACTCCCACAAAGTGGGTGTTTTCACCCAAACCCTAAACCCTAAACCCTACACCTTTAGACCCGAACAACCGTAAGCCCTAAACCCTAAACCTTTAAACCCTGAACCTCGGAAGTTGGCACCCTAAACTTTGTGGGCCCCGAAGCTGACCAATACTAGACCTAGAATCTTTAAACCCTAAACCTCGGTGTTCCATTTTGGCAGGTCCTCGAGCCGTGCCAGGAAGCCTAAACCATGAGCCCTAAACCCTAAACCGTGTTTAAGCCTCAAATTGAAACCCTCACATAATTCGCATTTCTGCCACAATCTTCCAAATAATTTGTTTTTCTTCAATAATCTTCCAAATAATTCATTTTTCTTCATCAATCTTCCAAATAATTCGTTTTTCTTCAACAATCTTCCAAATAATTCAACAATCTTCTTAAATCTTCGGTAGTGGCTGAGAAGTACCCCTGCTGAGAAGTACCCCTAGGCTCATGAATGATCATGCCTTTTTAGGAGATGGCAGAGGGGGCGCACACGGCCTCTTCTGAGTTCTTCGTGTGGCCTGAATTTGGGTTTAGGTGTGCTTTATGGTTTAGGGTTTTGAGGTTTTGAGCGTCGTCGCAACCAAACCCAAGTATCCAGAGTCCTGAACACCCAGCAGATCTGCCAGGCCCAAATCCTAGATTCTACGGCTCTACGGAATTCTACTACTTTGATTTTGCAGGATCCAGGTAGCCCTGAACCCGCAGATCTCGATCCTCTCAAGCTTAAGCCTAAACCTACCTAAAGGACCAAAGCGCTGCCCGTTCCAACCGCCAGCTTTGATAACGAAGGGTGCCCTGCAACTCGTCGACCAAGAGCCTTTCGAACTCGATTTTCGCTGGTTTGCTTCTATCATGAACGTGAAAAAGAAGGGACGGTGCGGCCGCAGGGTCTAGTGTCAGTAAGTACAGACCCCTATGGGGCGGGCTTCAAATTTTACTGGAGTTTCTGGTTTCGGCGCGGTGGCTAGGAGTTGAGCCGGATTTCCATCGCGGGTACTAGTTTCATGGTCTTGTCTTTGAACAGGAAACCTCCTTAAAACTGACATGCAATCTCGTTGGTACTGTTTCGAAGCGCAAACTCGCAAGAAGGGTTTAGGGCTCTGGGTTCGTAAGGGTGGCCTCAGTCCCAAGAAGCCGCACTGACTCCGACCTCCATAACTGTTCTCCGAGCAGCCACGTCTAGTGTGCTCAAAAAGGAGCCTCTCTATGCGTGATGCAATATGATCGTTCCCTAGGCGACAAATCCACGACTTGGTCCATATAGTGCCCGTATGATTAATGATTGGGATGAATTTGTTTTGTTACAGTATAACTGCATTCAGTAACCCTCACTTCGTGGTGCAAGGGCAGTAACTTGTCTGAAGATTCGTGCAACTTCGCACTCAGGGCAACGCCAACCATAAACTGGGGCTTTGCAACCTCTGCAGCTTCAGAAATGGCACCATATCCGTTCAACCCATCCTTTGAACGGCCTTCCGAAACCCCAGCCCCCTCCACTCTCCACACCTGCCCCGCTTCGGTGCCAGAATCCTGACCACAGCAAGGCGGCTCAAGAGAAAAGCTCGAAGACTCCAGCACGTAGGATTCAGAAGGCTTTGAGGGAACCCTCCGATTCTCCAACATCAACAGGAAGCTTCATACAAATATGTCGTTCTTTTTCTTACCATGTAGAACGCTAACTGTACTAAATCACTCCAGACATGCTGCGGGGCCAAGCCCAGGATTAGCAGACTTCGGGGCCACGCCCACAAAACGGGTATCTGTCGGGATTAGATTTTAAGGTTTACGGGCTTTTTCCCTCCTACCTAGCAAGGACTTTAGGGTTTAGGGTTGGCTTAGTGCAGGCTGTACAAGCGGGTTGACTTCTCTAGCTACGGAATTGGTGCAGCATCTGCTATCCAAAGCAAAGCCGCAAACAAGGCCGGAAAGGAATTTGGAAGATATAGCCCCTAAGCCCTAAACTGAAACCCTATAAACCCTAAGCCTTAAACCCTAAAAACCCTAAGCCCTGAACCTAATATGGACCCAGAGGGGTGGGACGCGTTTCCGGGGTTCAGGGGCGGGGACTTTGTCGGTAGGGTTGAGACTTGGCTTGAGATGTTGGGGGCTACGGTGAAGCTTCCGCAAGGTATAGGGCCAGGGCTCCTTTACGGGTTCCTTAAAGACTTACCTACACCCCCCAAACGTAAGTTCAAAATGGCCCAACACCTGTAAAAAGACCATCATTCTACATACTTTGGGGGTCCAGGATGGTCCAGGTAAAGGGATCCGTAAGCGTGACAGCAGGGCTACTAAGTCGCGATTTGAGGCTTTCGGGTGCTTATGGTGTCGAGATCGAAGCCACAGCAAGCCCCCGGTGTACCTAATGCCCAGGATCGAAATCCTAAACCGCATTCTTTTCTTATAGGGGTCGGAATGTTTAGCAACTTGGGGTTCCTCATGGTAGCTGCAATACACCAATGATTAGTTTTTCATTCCAAAAGACAGACAACAGCTCTATCTCTCATAGTTTAGAGCACTTGTTGCGAATTCCTTATAGAACCCTTTTACAGGACCCCATTCTCATTCTTCAGGTCCGTATATTATCAGTACGGCAGGGCGAAGTTACATCTTTGGATAGTCTTCTCAGCAGCCTTAGGCAGCTCAGACCTTGCGTTCTCAGTTTCAGTGTCATTACTTGAGACCGTAAGTTCGAATTCCAACACACCGGAACCTGCAATCCGAGGCCTAAGTACTTACCCCAAAAAAATCCTAAACCCTCAATACCCAAAGTGAACCAACCCAAAAGCGCCAAACGAACTGAGCACAGCGCCCAAAAGCCACTGATGTCAAGTACCTCCACCGCAGAAGGGCTTCATGAGACATAAGCTTCTGTAGAGTTTTACGTCGTCTTTATGGATTATTTCAGAAGTGTTTGAAAGGGTTCAGAAATAAAAGATTACTTTCTTCAAGGGCCCTTGTGATCAGGATCCTACCAAGCAGGTCACATAGGGTCCATATTGCAGCCTATAGCATCTAGACTTGATGAACTTATGTATAGGAAGAAAATTGTTAACATGATGTTCATGATATTTACATTTTGTACACCACCCTCAAGCCCTCGAAGATCTATTTCTCAAAGCATCAAATCCCAAGCCCCCCAACTTTGGAACCCTAAACCCTGAACCCCTCCGAAACTTGTCACCTGCAACTTCGAGCTCTGCTCGCATACGCGGCCCAGGGCATCGTAGAGCCTTAGATAAATAAAAAAAGTATCGTTCTGGGGTTTAGGCTTAGGGGTTAGGGTGGTGTTGGGCTTTAGGCTGTAGAGTCTTGTGGGTTTGGCTCGGTGTAATTAACTTGACGGCTGTTGGCTCTTTCTGAGCTGGGCTACTGCAGGGGTAGATTAAGGCTTTGATGCAGAATTCCGTGGATCGCAAGGCTTTTGGTCCTGCCTTCGAAGTTGGGGGTTCTTTCGGTGTCACCACGCGGCAAGGCCAGGCGAGGCTCTGTGAGTTTTATGGCTTTGGAGCTGAGGGCTGTGAGGGCTGCAGAGTCGGTGGGTGCTGCTAGCCTGGAAGGGTTGAGGGCCTTCGAATGCGTCAGGGCTACGGGGCTCGTAGGACTCACCTGCTGGCAACGCTTCGGCCACGTCGGCCGTGTGTTGCCCTTGCCTTGCTAAAGCCTGTAAGTCCGCGTGGAAAGCAGCATGGAGCCTCAACTAGTTTTCATAGCACGCATTCATGGGCGAAGTTGCCCGAGCTGCACAGAGGAGAAAGACCACTGACTAAAGATTTGTGGGTTTCTCAAACTGCATCTGTCATCTTTCGTATGAAGCATCTAGACGAAGACAAAGACAACAAGCCCCACTGCCACAGCCCCAACCCCTTGCACTGGTCCAGACGCGGAAACCAACACTTTCTACCCGTTCTACCCCCTATACGCCATCTATGCCCCACCAAATCTGGACTCCAAACACTTCAACCAAACCCGAGTCATGAAGCCTAAACTCCTCCAAAAAGACTTTACAAACGCCCGATACTACAAGAACAACCTCGGATGAAGCCTTTAGCCCTGTTGGACGTCCTCTGTACCAGCCCATGGTTGGGATACTACTAAACATTTCAATTTCTATTCCCTCTTGGGTTTAAGAACCCATGTACATCTACTGTAAGATGGCACCCAACTACGACAAAGTAAGCACCAATGTTCTGCCATGGCACTCGGCTGCATTGCTCAGATCGGAAGCCAACCCCTGGAGCAAGGACGAGGTCTGGGAGGCCTTCTTAGGGGCTGAATACCCTGGCCCAAAAAAGGGTAAGGTTAAACATTTCAGTTATAGTAGGGTTATACAAAGCCACAAAGGTTAAAGATTACCTACTCAGCCCCTAAGCCTTTGTAGGGATCATAGTTCTATGAGGGATTAGGATTTTGGGTAGCTCCATAAGGGTATAAGAGGGCTTCGGTAAGGATTTACAAGGCTCTGGGACGATCCATCTTTCTTCACAACGCTTGTTCGGAAGCGTTCTGTGCTTGTGTTGAATAGTAGTACGGGTTTGGACTTTGAGGATGGTGGGTTTTAGGGTCTACGGTCGAGGGTGTAGGGCATAAGCGAAGGGCTTAAGGTATTCAAGGTTCAGGGTCTGTTCAAGGCTTAGGTTCCTCTTTCTGAAGAAGGCTTCAACTGAAATTGGGGGTTTGGCATGTAGGGCGCAAGCCTCTAGAATCCTTCTTGCTGAGTGCATCTGGGAGACAGTGCAATTAAGTTCTTGAACATGTTCCCAAATCTGGCCAGAAACGTGTCGAAGACCATTTCTTGGTGACAGACTTTAAATATATGTTGTAAAATAAATTACATGTTTTTTTATACTGTTTACCCTATTATACTATCTTACATATTGCGTAATACTGTATTGATGATAAACAAACTGTCGAGTATCAATTATGGTTATTGGTTCGTAATGTGCACGTCCACATGAAGATGCCCCAAGGGGCTTGGGGACAAGTTTGCATGCTTGCAGCAGGATGCCCGCAAACAATCTAATTGCCCGAGAGCCCAACCGCGCACATTCATTATAGTCAAACACTTCCCTGCCTGGTTCGGGAGAAGAAGTTTCTCCAGATCACGCTGCGGATGTTGGAGCCTTATCTACCGTCTTGAACTTGCGGGCCGTGCTTGAAGGATCAGGGGTGGTTGTAAGTAGCATACAGCCTTAGAATTCGAATATAGGGCTTTGGGGCCCGTTATACTATAGTTATGACAGGAATCCCAAATAATATAGCTAATTATTAAGGCCCCTCTAGTAGGGTTACAAGCAAGGCAAACTTCCTTTCGAATCGAATACTTACGGAACCCTACATGTGACCATGAATGAGGCCTCCGGATAGTCGCAAGGTCTAAAGCTTCCGTCCATGCTGTACGGGGTCGTCTTTCAGGCCGTTGCAGGGGGTTCTGGAATCCGAACATTGATGGATTAGGGCTTCGAGTTTTGTCGGTTTGAGCCAGGAGAACCCGAGACAAAAAGGGAAGAAGACAAGGGGCCACCGGGGCCCTAGAAGGCTTGGGGTTTAGGGTAGAAGCTTTCGGGTTCTACCTATAGTCTCCATTGGTAGTTCCTTTTTGGGTTACCTTTTAGGATCCTTAATATAAAATTGGTTAAAACAAAAAAGGAACTACAATGGAGGCTATAGGTAGATTAGGGTTCTGCTGCAGGCTCAGGATTCAAAAACGCAGACCAGGACCCGCCTTAAATAGTGGGATCCTTATTATAAGGACTCTAAAATACGGTAACCCCATGTATTCGGAAACTCCCATTTACCGACACTGCCGTGCAAAAGCAGTTCGGCGAGGATTCCGGGGTGTATAACACACGACATGTATACGTCTTGACTCTGTAGGGTCTGTAATGCCATGATATACTCTATAACTATACTACAACAGACTATTATACTATGTACTAAAGGGTTTAGAGGGATATTGGTACAGTAGTTGCCGGGCTCCCCATCTTGCGCATGAGATTCTTTTCGACAGGCCCACAGTTTCGATCCTGCTCTCGAGCGTCGGAAGATGCTCCCTTTGACTGGGCTAGTTTACCTACAGTCTCCATTGCAGTTCCCTTTTGGGGTTATTTTTTAGGATCCTTAATATAAAATTGGCTAAACCAAAAAGAAAGGAAAACCTGAAATGGAGACTTTAGGCAGGGTTTTAAAGGTTTAGGATTTATGGGGCTGATCACGAGAGACCTAAACCCTCGCTAATCCATAGCATAAAGTCAGCCCTTTGCCTATCCGATCCTTGGTGTATTCTTCGTTACTTGGGCATTTGCTTCCTTGCTAATGACACTGTTTTGTAATCTACCATCGTATTTCTCTTCTCGCTTACCTGGCTTCGGTTTCTGCAGGGCCCTCACCATGAAGATTGGTTCACCCAAGAGCAACCACAAAACCAAGCCCTACTACATAAACTACACCCTAACTCCAATGCTCTGCCCCAAGCCACAGGAGCAGGGTGAGGAAATATGCACCACCGGTGGAGAGGAAGCGATTGTCCCGGTCTCGGCCCCAATGCGGGGAGTACTCCTGCAAAACAGCTCTCTCTCTCTCTCTCTCTCTCTCTCTCTCTCTCTCTCTCTCTTTCTCTCTATATATATATATATGTATGTATATATGCGTATACGGATGCAGATTATAGTGTCTACCTAGACCCTCCATCAGTCAGCTTGTTTAAGGTGTGTGTGGGTTTCTACGCGTTAAGTTGTAGAGCTCTGATCGTGCAGCATAGTCTGTATGACCCAAATAATTAGAAATCCGGCAAGCAAAGCTAATTGCACGCAGATATATACAGGCATGCAAGACGTTCGAGCGAGTGTGAGGATTTCAATCCCCAACATCCCACATACTACAAACCGGGAACCATGAATCCCAAGTCCGAAAGCAAGGCGACTTGCATGTTTTCAATGTTGATGGACTTTGATCTCACGGCTTTGTGCTCGTCCGGTCAACCGGCATCCCCAACCATTTTCTGCAAATGTGCAGGACTGACAACGCACAACTCAGCGGGTCGGGACTAATTATACAAATATACATATATGGCATATATATAATATGTTTATATATATATATATACATATGTATATATATACAGACACAAACAAACTCGTACGCATGTCTCCACCCGAGGGAATTCGCCTAATGCTGCGCACCCCTGACCCCAAAACAAGTGAGCTTGCTATTGTGGCTTTTGTTGACCCCGGGCTGGACGAGTCTGTGGTAGAGGTCTAGCTTCTACTTTACCCCAAAGTCAGCGTAACATCTACAACCCTACACGCCAAACCTTGGCCAGTCCCCCCTTACAATAACAGTCACCATGAGCGACCAGTCTAACTAGGTACATTTCGGAGGCCCGGTTTTTATTTTATCTTGACGCGTCACGAACCTGAAAGAACAAAAATACGCACCTCACACCCTCAATCCGCGCTAGCACCGCCGAAAGGTAACCTCAGCAATTAGAGCCCCTCGGATCCCTAGCAATGGGTTTTTCGGAAATCTAGCATATGGTAGGTGGCAGTTGGGAAATCTGGAATCTAGGCCCTTGTAAGACCTAAACATCCCTTCTCCCCTGACCCACGCAGAGACTCCAATATGCCTTAATTAAGGAATATACCTTAAATCATATAAGGGATCCTACAATAATTTAAGGAATGCCTCTTAATTAAGGGATGTTGGAGTCTCTGACCCACGAGTCTCCGAGTAGGTGAAGAAGCTCTCGCACTGCAAGGAGATCTCTTTGCTCTGCCCATCGCGCAGCGGAGCCAGGTCGATCTGGGTAACATTGGGGGCCTAAATAATTCGAATAGGGTGTTTGGGGCCCCGTCTACCATAATCATAATAAGGAACCCCCAAAACTAGTATAGGTAATTCTTAAGGCACTATAATCATAATAAGGACCCCCCCAAAATAGTAGAGGTAATTTCTTAAGGCCTCTATATTAAGCCGCTTCGGGGTTTTCGAGGCGTGCCTGGGTTGAAAACGAGATCCACATTTTTTTCTACGAATGTCCTTGGAAGGTGCAAGAAGGGGGTTTTACCACCCAGAGAGCCGAAGACAGCTTCAAGGTGTAGCACTCCACAGTCCAATCTACGGAATCTACGGATTTTGTCTGAACTAGTAAGTCTTGAAACCGAATGCCTCAACACCCAAGGCCCCTCGTTGCAGCAAGAACGCCCCGCAGACCGTTTCCAGGTTCTTGTTGCAGTTCACAGCATCGAGGAGAAGTGATCCAGCCTGCTGTCATGATTTGACGATGGTTTCCTAAACTGTCCATCTGAAAGTTAGATCACACAAGACACAAGAGTACCTAGTATAAACGTCCCTACCCATGAGCTTAGTTGACAGTAAAGATCTCGGGTGTGCGAAGCATAGTTATGGCTTACCTTGACCCTGAACAACATACCTTTCTAGGGTTCCTTACTATGATTTCTTTTAAAAGTTTTTAGAAAATGTAGATTCTTCGGGGTTAAGGTAGGGTTTACGCTCTCGCAACTGGCTTTCAGCTGCTTTGCAGCTCAGCGATCCGACATCGGTTCAGGCTCCTCAGGCGGTTTCAAGATCTTCTATTCCCGGCCTCGGGTCGTAAGCGGCAAGGGCCCTAAACCCTACCTTGACCCCCCAAAAGTAGGTGAAATCAGGGCCCGATACCCATAAAAGGCTACTATTCTTCATACTTTTGGGGGGTCCAGGCAACCTCCAACTTACAACTGACGGTTTAAGCCTGAATTGAACAAAGTCAGGCTTTGACTTAGTGGAGGGTGCTGAAGCCCGAAACTTTGGAGCCCCAGCCGTAACACAAGGTTTCTGAAGGTTTAGGGCTTAGGGGCTTAGGGTTTAAGATTTTGGGTTTTGGGCAATCACAGTCGTTCCATCCAGATCAGGGCGGGAATAGGATTGCGAACCCTCTAGATGACCAGTGAGGTGCCCAAAGCAGGCGCTTTCTGCTCTCTTCTGCTGGCCTCTAGGGGTAAAAAGTTGCCGCGCACATCCAGGACTCCTGAGAAGGGCTTGGGGCCCGGGGGGGTTGGGTTTAATTTCGTCGCTCACACTCGGACAGTCCAGGCGAGGCATGTGGTTCGAGGTCCGTGGAAGTGAAGCATCACTATCGGGGAGAGCCGAGGCAAACAAGGCTACAGGTAGAAATATCAAGACTGCGCATCCCCCTCTTGAAATCCCACAGTGGCTAAGGGCCTACTTTGAAGTTGGGTTTAATTTAGGTTTAGGGTTCAGGCTTCAGTTTAGGGTTTAGGGCTTCTGGCTCTTATAGGGCTTGGGGCTGAGGGTCTCTCAGAGCTTGGAGCCTACAGAGTGAGGGCTCTGGTCTTAGGCCTGTTTGGAGGCGTCTACGCGATCTTAAGACCGTTGCAAAGGCAGTGCACCACCGTAGGGCTGCAGTGGCAACGCACCGCTTCGTTTGTGGAAGCTTTCGGATTGAGAGGAGGGCTGCCCTTCAGCTTGCAAAGCTTGTTAACTTTCCTGTCTTCCGATCACACAGAGACAGACTTTAGATGCTGGGACTGATAACGGCAAGTAAATTGCATGGGCACGGCCAAAAGAATATTGGACACGGAAGCAACAAGACTGTGCCGGTAAACAGTCCGCCTTATTCTCTTCACCTCACGATCCCCAAATCCCTGGACCAAGGTTGCTGGGTGTTCAGCCAGTGAAAGCTCCACGAGTATCAGCCCAATAAAACAAAGCAACCCGAAAAAGCGAGGGCCATGAGCCGGCAACAGACTAAACTCCAAATCCTACCCCCCAACCCCAAACCTTACAGCGCAACCTAAATTTGAAACATTGAAACCCCTTAATCTTAATCTCGCAGTGCAACCTGAATTCTAAAGGTCCTTGTTGCATCCAGCCTGCAAAGCCTCTGCTGGGAAGTAAGTTCTAAAGGTCCTAAACTCCGAATGCTCTGAGGAAGTCTAAGCTGCTCATGGTCGGATGCTGGCGGATGGCATCTAGCAGCTCCCGAAGCCCTCCGACATCCTCCCAAGGATGTGTGTCAACACGGTTTATAGGGTTTATATAGGGGTTTAATTAGGGCTGAGGGTTTAGCTTTTAGGACTTTCTGGTTCTCTTCCGGTGCTCGGCGGTTCCTGCGTTCCTACAGCCCCAACTGACAGCTTCAGTTGAGATTTCATTACGACGACTCCTGACCAAGCGATCGGCGTACAGAAACAGAGGTAACTACCTGGCCCCTCAAGAAACTAACTTTCAGGGCTCCTTAGTATGGTTTGCTTATACAGATCCGTAAACATGGTGGGTATTGGGGGTTCAGGCGCGGATCATTCATGGTCATTCTCTCATTATGTAATCCTATAATAAGCCCTGAGTCCTAAAATCCTAAACCCCAGCTCTGCCCCCTCAAAATAAACCCTATGGATTCCTACAGTCCTTTTCCTGAGCAAATCTCAGGATCCTACATAACTACGTCTTTCTCTGCGACATGCCTTTTTTGCTGTAGGGCTTACATCGGATCGCGGGCTTTTAGCAGGCAAACCTAAGGCGAACAGCGTTGAGGACTGAGGGGTTTCGGGTGTCTCTCTCACACACACTTCCCGCATTTTAGCCGGCCACGGAGCAAAGGAGGTCGCCAAACAACCCCGCTAAGCCAATACTCCGCGAGTGCAGTCAAAGCAAGAAAGACGAACTGTCCTGCTGGTAGGATCCATAGAACCCGGTAGGAGGATTCCTGTGCTGCAGGACATCGAAGACCCATACTATACTCACACCTATGTGTAAATATAAACAAGTAAATACATGCAGAAAGACTTAATCAATCGATGAAACCTATTGATATACAAAAAAACATACATACGTACATACCAATAATTATGTATGCATATATATATATATGCATAGTCCCATGTCCGCTTTTGCAATACGGAGAGGAGTTGTAACTAGCATCAGAACTATAACGTGTCAAAACACGATTTTAGATTGAGCTGTCAACATACAAAACCAGTCGCACATAGCGCCTCCGCACACTGGCGCTGAAAACAAGTCTATGTAAACCTCTCCAAACCCGAAAGGGGCTCTTGCCGTGAATTGTAATGGAAACTACACCTAAACCCTAACTCACCTCACAGCCCAACCTCAAAGTACCGAACCAGACACTCTTCAAGATGAAGGCGTCGAATCCAAGCCCTGAGCAATCCTGCAGCCCATGCGGACAGAGATACTACCTTACCTATAGTCTCCGTTGTAGTTCCTTTTTTTGGTTTAACTATATATGAGTAGGATCCTATAAGGTAACCCCAAAAAGGAACTACAATGGAGACTATAGGTAGACCCCGAACCCTTGACAAACCGAAAGTGGAACGAAACCGCTTCAATGTTGTACGGAAGCGCACCTGAAATCGCTAAAGCCAATGCAAAAACCCAGACCATAAAGTCCCAAAGCCCAAAAGAAAGGCCTTGCAAAGACACTTTTCCCTGAACCTTGAACACAAGGCTCCCGAAACTCTGAAAGCAAGTTCCTTATACGTCCCAACGTCCGACGTGAGGGCGGCGGCATGTTCTCCTTGGCTGCTCCTTGGCAAAGAACGTTGTGCACCTTGGTAGGGCCCCTTTTTCAGGTACCTAGTTTTATGGTTAGGATCTCCTATATAGAAAAGTAGGTACCTTAAAAAAGGGGTAGGGTATGAGCCTTAGGTAAGACACAAGTCCTGGGTTTCGGGGAATACGCTTGGGGCTTTCGGGTCGTGGCATGCAGGCAGTACAGTACGGTTTCGATGCTGGTTTGGGCTTTGAGCTGTACCCCGGAAAGTCTACGGCCAAGCATAAGATCTTAATGCAGATTGTAGGAGCGTGAGTTACTTATCCAGAAAGTGCTCTAGGACCTAAACACTAAACCCTCATCCCTAAGGATAAAGTTCAATGCTTAGGATCTAGCCGGGCTCCAGATGTTACTGCTAGGGGCTCGTTGTAAATGACGGGCTCTTTAGCCTTCTCCGAAAAGCCCCATGCCTATCACTGAGGCAAATCGTCGGAAGTCATAAGCAGGAGCCCCATTACACATGGCTTGAAACTTAAGGAATGTATTCCTTAATCAAGGGGTACACATCGGGCCCTCTCGGCAAACCGGGACAGAAGGTTCAAGTTGGGAAAGCATAAGGGGAAAGGGTTTAAGCTTTACGGCTTTGGGCTAGAAACATGGTTTAAGGCCAGTTTTGACGCTCGCACTCGCACAAGGCAGGCAAGGCGACATAGTCCACCGCATCTTTTTTGGCTTCCAACAGACCCCGTCAAGGAAGACAGAGTAAGGAAAACACACACGTGACACATCATGCAGTTCCATGATCTGAGTGCACCATGAGGTGGGTCATTGCCCTCTGTTTCAAAGCAGCCACTAAGACGCTTCTCAAGCAAGTCAGATCAGCAATTACCCATCAGCACTCACTTCTTGACACAGTTGTTCGGCCACCGATGCTCATCTCAGCATGGCTTGGGCGATTGTAGGTCGCAGCTCTGGACGCGGAGCCTTCTTCGGCGGAGGCTCCATCCGAGCGTACTTGGCGCGCTCCTGCTCATCCTTGCACGGCTTCAGCTCCTCCTCCGTCGGCAGGATCTTATGCACCTTCTCGCAGTGCCTCCGCAGCACGTGCTTGTACGCGAAGGCCTGCCCGCACTGCCTGCAGAGATACTGCTTGAGGTTCATGTGCGCCACCCGGAAATGGAGTCTCATGGCAGGTTTGGTCGTAAATGTCTGAGGACAGCCCTTGTGCTGACAGCGCACCATCACCTGTCTGTGGACTATGGCCTTGTGATGGTTCAGCTGGTCTCGCTTCTTGGCGACGAAGTCGCACTCGTCGCAAGAGTATGTCTTGGGATGCTTCTCTCGTCGGTGACGGACCATGTCCAGAAAGCTGCTGAAAACCTCCTCGCAGCCAGTGCACTTGTAGGACTTGCGTTTGGGCGTTTCAAGGCCTTCTCGAGGATGCTGGGCCAAGATGTGCTTCTCCAAGGACTCGCGGTGCTGAAAGGTCTTACCACAATCCGGGCACTTTCCCGGCTCCACTAAGGAGCCGTCATGGGCCTCATGGGCCCCATGTACAATGGCCCAATGCTGCTGCAGCTTCGCCTTCTTGCGGAAGCGGAGCCCGCAGGCAGTGCAGCTCAGGCCGTTGTGCACACGCCCGATGTGCGACATCAGCGACTGCTTCGTGGTAAAGGTCCTGTTGCAAGACTTCACCGTACATCGGAAGGGCTTCACTTCGAGGTGAACAGCCTCGTGGTCTTCCAAGTCTTCTTTCCTCTTGTAGGCTTTGTTGCAACCGGGATGGCCACACTTGAAGCTCTTCGCCGCAGTGTGAAACTTCACATGCTTGTGATACCTTGTGCTCGAGGGAAACGTTTTGGAGCAGTGAGGGCATTCCCGCGGATACACGATCCGAACCTTCTCCTCCCTCTCGTCCCGTCTCGACCCTCGCGCTTTTGGTGCCCTCCGCTCGACGGGAGGCGGTGGCGGTGGATCCACCTCGGGATGCTGCGCGTCCATGGCCACCACGCCGCACAGCCCGGAGGGATCCCGAGCCGGGCATTAGAGCAAACTGGCCTGAGGGTTTGGGGTTTTAACTAGGGGTTTAGGCATGTCTGGTGTTTAGGGGTCTAGGCTTCAGGGATTAGGGGCTTAGGGCTTAGGGTGAGTAAGGGTTGCAGGTTGAGTGCTTCAAGCATGTCCTGCAGACTCTACGACATAGGGCTGAGCGGCGTGGCAAAAACAATAGCATGTGGAAGGACCACGACTGTATGTAAACACTTATCACAAGACCCTAGCCCATACCAGGCCAATCACTATCATAAACCCTCACACCCCAACGGATTATCTAGCCCCAAACTTGTACATCATGAAGAGCAGTAAAACAACCAAATGCTAGTGCATACAATAGAAATGAAACGCCTGTTCGTATTCAGCAAACAGCTAGCGCTTAACTATGCGGTTCATTACAATTCCCGTGTTGATTGCCTTGGAACCTTTTTGCGACCCCAAAACTCCCAGTTGACCAACGGAAACAGTTGAACCGGAGACACGCTTCCTAAACCCTGCACCCTATAAACTTTAAACCTTACCCGCTTTCAAGCCCTCTTGAAACCGGACTTGATGACTGCCAGCACTGGCTTCCCCGCTGTTCTTCAGCCGAGGCCCGAAATCTTCAACACAGCATCCCCTAAACCCTAAACCCTAGGCCCTAAGCCCTAAACCTTGCCAGGGTACCAGCTCGATCTCTTCCAGCGGTGAGCTGGTCTTCCGCAGGAAGGCGGCTAAGGCCCTTGCGGCATCTGGCGCTTCTTGCGGTGGATGATTAGCCTAGACCCTCCATCTACCCTCTATTAGACCCTAAATGCCCCTTATTTGGGACCATATACCCCTGTTTGAGGGTACAAGGAGGGTCCTGGAGGTGATTTGAAGGCTGGGTTCAAAGGCTCCCCTTTACACCCTATACGGGAGTTTCTGAAAATCAAGGGGTACCCTATTCTGGGGTCCTTATCATAAGGATCCTACTATTCAAGGTACTATAGTAGGGTCCCCTACTTTCGGAAACCTCCCCCCAATTAGAAAGTCGGATTTTAAGGCTGGGTTCAACGGTTTAGACTTGGGGTTCGGGGCTTCGGCCATTTTGCCTCCCACCTGGCAGGGCCGGGGCCGGCAGGGGCTTAAGTTTCTGGTTGCGGATCTGGGTTTCTAGGGTTCAGGCATTCCGACTTGCTTGTTAAGCTCTCGTCGCTTTGGGGGCCTGCGCCAGCACTGTGCACCAGCCAACATCAAGAGGTGCTACCGGCAGCACTGTTGCAATGTCTTCTGCATGGCTCTCCACACTACTTTTTTCGTTGCTCAGGCCTTCTCAGCAACATCACTGGAGCTACCCATTCTAACCTTCTAGAGCTTAAGTTAAGCAGAACCCGCGTGCCCTGAATCCTGAAGCCTAAACCCTAATTTCCCCAATACCGAAGTCCTAAACCCTACCTGAGTCCCGGACAGACAACCTTCCGGGCCGATATAGTTCTTGTTCAGTCGCAGTGTCCGCAGCGATGCCACCTGCCTCGGCCCGGTATTTCTTGTTGAGCTCCCTTTTACGACTGCAGGCTGTCCTACTATCGCCAGCCGATTTGGCCACGAGTACAGGGCCCCGTGCGGCCACTGAGTCACGAACATTACGGGTTTCTTATAAAGGGCTCCTGCATGGGTAGCTATGAAGGTTACTATGAGGTCTTGTGTATGGTCTAGGATCATCACGCTGCACTTTACGATGTGTTCAATTTAAGGGAGCCCGAAAGCCCGGCTCTGCAAGGCTGTGTGTTCTGATGACCCTACACTTCGAACTGCGAAAGCACAACTTAATCAACTTTGGGCTATGCCTGTGCTATCTACCCAGCGACGAAAAGGAACCATCGTGAACGCAGGATGCAAGCAGGCGGCCAAGAGGCTCTAAAAGCATAACGCCTCAAATACGCATCTTGTGAATCCCGAAGCCCTACAGAGAAGGAAAGGTTTGAAGTAAACTCTGAGTTCTAATCGCCCTGCGCCTCAGGCCTGCATTGCCACTCCTGCACTTTCGCCTCTAAAGTCGAAACTTGTGCCAGCCACGCGAATCCTGCTACTCTGCGCTTTAGGGTTTAGGGTTTTGGGGTTTAAACTGTGATGCCTACTTCCCACAATGCACATCCCACATCGTGAAAGGCAGCAACCTAGACGCCACTTAACCAACAACTCAACCCACATAATTTCGTGCCATGCTTCAGCGTTCGCATGGTGGAAATACCTGGGCTCTGCCGCATGAGCAACGTACAACGTAAACCCACACCAGAAGCCCTAAACTCCGATAAGATCGTATTTCGTCCTATATGTCAACTATGTCATAGCTGAGCTCGTAACCTGACGGAAGCAGAACAAGCTCGCTTGGGCAAGCCCGACATGACAAGCTGTTTGGCAATGGCACGGTATAAGAGACAAATTTCTTGACAAATGAGAAGCCGCGGACAAACCGGTGAAGGTCCAGGTTCTAGCAACAGCTAAAGCAGCATTATTCCAAATATTCGGCCTCTGAGGTAAACCAATCTAAGAATCTGCCTATTTCGGTCATTGAAATTCAGGGGTCCCGGTTGGGATGTCCCTATGTCCTTCAGATGTTCTGGATTTTTAGTCCGGATCCTGTCCATCAGCCTAAACCCTAGACCTTAAACCCCTAAACCCCGAGACCCCGGAACCCTAATCAGGATCCTGTCCATCCTCACAGATCATCATATTAGGTATCCTACTATATTCCTAATAATTCCGGAGCCCTCATAGATCCGCTTAAAAAGGGACCCTTAGGTGTTCATCCAGCTGCCGCTGGAGGAGAGGCCGCCACCGAGGAAAAGGTTTTGCAAAGACCGGCTGCCGCGCAGCATCGACAGGACCTGGAGAGGGCTTTGGGGTTTAGGGGGTTAAGGCATTTAGGGTTCAGGGGTTTAGGAGTTCAGGGCTAGGCGCTTTAGGGATACGGGTTTAGGGGCATCGACAAGGCCTGGGTAAGGCTACCCTGAGCCTTGAAATTGCAGTAATCCTTGTGTCATAGCCCCCTTTATGCTCACAAGGCACTCTCAGCTCCCGAACACGCTCTGGACCCTACAGTCATTCACCATTAACAATACCAACCCGTTCCTCAGAAAAATAACATCGCAATGCCAGAGTCTTCTGTAGCAGGCCCCGAACATGCCAAAAGCCGTCCAGGTGCCGTGAGGATGTTCGTGTCCGTCACCCCCAGCGGGTAGTCCACGGTGGAGCTTGGCGTCGCTACCGGCCTTGAAGTGGATGCGGCGGCAGTCCGTCGATCCTTATTCGAGGCTCCGGCAACATGACATTATGTATATATTTCTTGTGTACATATCTAGGTATAGTAGCCTTAAGCATGATAACCACAAAATTGGAGGACATCAAGTAAAAGCGATGAGCAATGTTCGTATCGGCAACATGCTAATGCGTTTACGGCGCGAGGCTGGCGTCTGTACAAAGCGTCTCACATGCGATCCCCATGAACGACGCTTGCGTCCGAACAATAAATCCAAACCGAGTTCGGGTTCAGGGATTAGCCTTCGAAATACTATAGGGGCCTTAATGATTAGAACGGGTTGGGCGGCATTATACTATACTTATAACAAGGAAGCCCCAAAACGTACCAGGTCCGACAAGATCTCTGCAATATTCTGAAAAGCCCATGTGCGACCTTGACACTGGCCCCCAGGCCTCCTCCATACTGGCCTCCAGAAGGCGGGGGAGGTTGGAGTTTAGGGCTTAGAGAGGGTTTAGGTTTGGGGTTTAGAAGAGGTTTTTTTTGAGCGCCCTTTTTTCGACAGCAGATTCGCTTGCTCATCGGAAATCCCCCTGGGGAGGGCAGGTGTGGTCGCGTTTAGAGTGCGGGTTTAGGGTTTAGGGTTTAGAGAGGGCATGTGGCTCGCTCGGGCTCGGGCTTGAAGGATTAGGGATACGGACTAGGGCGGTTGGGGGGCAAGTCTTCATGTCATGTTAAGGCATCGCACTGTACTACATAATAAGGCATCTTGTAACCGGCCTCTGAGAAAGACTCGTCCGAGATGCAGTGGGACTCGGATTCAGCGTCTGAGCTGGCCGCTTCCTGAATGCCACTAGGGCTCTGCTTTTCTTGTTCTAAGAAGCCTTTAGCAGATTTCACGGCGCTTTTGGAGCTCACAAAGAGGGGATCAAGCATTCGGAATACGGGCTTCGGGTTTACGGCCCAGGCGGCTGCAACACCCGATTTCAGGCCGTCTGCAACAAACAATGCCAATTATACACTCCATCCCATAAAATCTACTGACTCTTCCTCAACTTCAACATTGTAGAAGGGCCCCAAATCCTATCTGAATCCTAAACCCCCAACCAAACGTCCTAGCTCCCCTAAAAACCCCCCAGCCCGCCATAAACACAAATCCAGCAGTTCGTAGGATCGTAAGTAGATTCGTAAGTAGAACCCCTAACTCAGGTTTAGGGTTTAGTAACTCCCATATCCCCAAACCCCAACCGCAAAGTAGCACCTGAACCGTCAACCCTAGACCACCCCCAAAACGATCGTAGACCCAAATTCGGCCTAATCGAACTTGCCAAGAGTCGGTGCGGCCTTCGCCAGTCGTTTCGGGAACCGTGTTGTACCTTCGGCCCGAAAGCACAATCTCCAAAGGGTTTTGGGGTTTCAGGGTTCAGCGAACCCTAAACTCCTAAACCCTAAACAATTAATGGTAGAGACTAAAGGTCAAGGGCTTGTGGTGCTAATGACTTTGTGGAAGGCTTGCGTGTCGATACTCTCCGGCGATCGTGCTCTGCTGTGCGATGTCCTAGAGGGGAGGAGTTTGAGACCAGGATTCAACCCCTTTGCGGCCTTTCGGGTCGTGGAAAACAAAGCGCAGGTGACATAGGAGCCGTGACAATTAGACTCGGGATCCAGCACACTCAACCATTAGACTGTTATTGGCAACTATTGTACTAAAGCTTCAGGGAATTGAGTTCGCAACAGGAGGTGGCTCTCTCGTACACCCTAAACCCTAATCCTTAGACTCCTTTGTTTCAGCTGCAAGGTGGCGGATCGAACAGCTTCATTCAAGAAATACCGCAAATGTCCTGGCGCTGGTGCAGATTTTTGCGTCGAGTGTATATGACAACAGCCGCATGCCCTAACCCCGAAACTGAAACCCCAAACCCCCAAAGCAATAAACCACGAAACCCTAACAAGCCCCCAAACCTCAACACCCTAAGCCCTGCATCATCTCATCTTGCATCCGGGGCACGCGCCCAGCTGAAGCAGGCATTCCCCCAAGACAGTGCCCCAACAGGCGCCAGAGGAGTGCTTCGCATCTGTAGCTATCGACAGGTCGCAGAACATCTGAATGGACTGCTGCCACCAGCCTCATTGTTCCGTGTAGGGCAGTGTAGGGTTTAGGAGCAACTGAAACCTCCGTCATACTTCTAGAGCTCTAAGAGTTAAGATTTTGGAATCGTGGTTCCTTGGTAGCTGTTCCGGTTCAGAAGCACGGAGTGTGTCAACTTTCAGGTCCAAGAGGGCCATCATGATGATCAGGTTCAGGTCGTTATGCTATGCATCGAATAAGGTTTGGTCATGGCGGTTTGGGGTCTAACGGCCAACTCTAAATCCCGAAATCCAAGCATCGTCCGGTGCCTGGTCCGGCTACATGAACATCTTTTAAAACAAAGAGAAGCTATATGCCGAGAGCCCCAAGCCCGAAGCCCTGACACCCTCTGACTCTACCGGAGCCGCAGGCACCAACAAAAGCAAACTACAAGTGCATGCATGATAATTGTGAATAATGAAACGAACTCGAGCATGACAGACAGAGAAGACATAACTCAAACAAAGGGAAGACTCGCAACAGAAACAGCCAAGCTAAATTGAATCATCCCAAAACTACCCAACAAAAGCGCACTCTTTCAAGACCCTTAAGCCTTAAGGCACTGCATTCAGCCCACCCACCAAAAAAACAAAAAAAAACAGCAACAACATACCTCCGACCAACCCGAACAACTGATCCCTCAACCCCTAAACCCCTAAACCCCCTAAGCCCCTTAAACCCCTTAAACGCCTAAAACCCTAAACCCCTAAAACACCCTATAGCCGTAAACCCTAAACCCCTAAAACCCTAAACCTTTAAACCCCTAAACTCCTAAAGAAACACCCTCAGACCGAGGCTCCTCTTCGTAGGATCTCCTGTGGCCCAGCTGAGCAAATCAGCTCCCGGAGCTCGAAGACGAAGTCTTCGCCTTGGTGGTTTCCTTTTAGGGGGCTAAACCCTATACCCTTATAGAATGCCTATAGATCCCTTTAAAGGGACCCTTAAAGGGACCCTTAAAGGAGCCCTTATAACCCCTTGGGGTTGTTTGAGGGGAGCGATTTCTTAAGGGAGCCTTGGAGGCTTGTTAGGAGAGCCTTGGGGTTGTTTTTGCGGGAGCCTTGCGGGTTTCTTAGGGTTTCTCAGGGGAGCCTTGGGGGTTTCCTAGGGGGATGAGGGGTTTAGGGTTGAGGGTTTAGGGGTGTAGGGCAGGGTTTGGGGTGTAGGGGTTAGGAGCCTCGGGGGTGTAGGGTTTAGGGTTTGGGGGTTTAGGGTTTAGGGGGGCTTTAGGGTTTCTGGATTAGGATCAATTCTAGGGTCCTTTCGATGGGTAGACTTTTCAGTTTGGGGGGTTTAACTTCGGAGCTTTAGTGGCTTTCGGTGTTTTTTCGGGCTTGGAAGGGCTGTTTCTGAATTCAGGGATTCGGGGAGCCTAGGGTTTGGGGGTTTAAATTTGAACTTTCCGCCTTGTTTCTCAGGACTTTTCTTCAGAGTGCTTTGGGCTGTAGGGTTTGGGGGTTCAGGGTTTCAGCAGTCACTAGTGGACAAGCATCGTGAGGTTCATGGTCCCGAAAGCAGCTCATTAGCTACGACTATCTTGAATGGCAATACTGTAAACAGGTCGAACATGCCCACAAACAAGCTACTGCCCGAGTACTGCAGCACAGGAGATTACACTTGCTCATGCCGTTTGTTATGCGTCTGAACTAAGCCTTCGCTTCCACAGGCACCGCTCGCGCACCGCCTTCTGACTCAAGAGGAATAACCACAGCCGACAAAAACGATCCCACTCGGATGTCACATCAAACAGGTGTGGATTACAGAACGAGAGTTAAATTCCTTGACAAAGTCTTCCGAGTCTAAGGGGTTCTGCGCGCTTAGGGCTTCGGGTTGGGGCTTGTGCCTTCGGTGAGTTCCAGGGAAGTGGAGGGGCTTGACGATGCGAAAAGGTTGGGGCAGCCGCTTTTACGGGGCTTCTGTAAATTAATGGTCTTTTTGTGGGTACGGTAGATGTCAATAAAGAGGTTGCTATGTTGCACAATCTTCTTGCCCATTATGTGGTTGGAATTTGGAAGGCTTAATTTCTTCAGGACATCATCGTCTAGGCAGCAAAGGTCGAACAACAACTTCAGAGACATATCCTGGGGCTAGAATCATTCTTTGGGTGCTGAGGGAACCCTCCGTGAGTTTGATCCTCTTGTATGGCCGTTCCGCCACTGACAATGGTAAAACTGACGCAGCTGATCTAACGTCAGTGCTGCCAAAGCGCTTTGTTGACATCTGGCCAGGCAGTACTCCGCACAAAGGAATTCCTGATGAAAGGCACGATCCCACGGCAGTTTCGAACCCTCAACAAACCCATGAAATTAAATCCCAAATCGGTTCAACCCTACACCCTAAATCTCTGTCGAGTCAACAAGCGCGACGGCAAGGAGGCACCTTAGTTGTCCGAAGCCTTTGCCGGTGTCCGCAAGGCTAAACCCCCAGAAGGCTGAGTTCTTGCTTGCAAACCTATGATTATAAAAGACTCTGGTTGACACAAAAGCAACCTGCACAACCAAAAAATCCTGACACCTTGACTCCAGAATCATCCAACAAGGCTAAGGCAACCTCAGGGGTTGATTGCGGTCCTGGAAGGTGAGGTGAGCGAATCGGAAAGTGTCCTGGCCATCCTGCAGGCATAGCACTGCTTCCTTCAAAGACCTTTTAGGAGTGACCCTAACCCTAAATGACCTACCCTTTTAAGGACTTATGCAAGGGAAACCCCAACAGGAACAATCTCTAAAAAGGTAGGGCTTGCAGGGTCCAGGTAGGGTTTAGGGTTTATTGGGTTTGGGGTTTGAGTCGTCGGTTTAAGGTAGGGGCATTAATTACAGGGTCCAAGTCTAAGGTTTACATGCGTAGGGAAAAGGGCTCAGGGACTTTCGTCCAGGCTCAACTCGAGTTTCAGGTCTTCGAAACGGATTCCCACGACTCGGGCAGGTCAAATGCGGATGCGAAACTGTCGACCATCAAACTGTCTTCGAGCGCGGAGTTTAGGATGAAGCCATATTCGAGAAAAATGGGAGGTTAGTTTGCCTTTGGTGAGTGTTCGTCCCAGCGAGTAGAAGGCCCGTTGCAAAAAAAAAATCCAAGAGATTCCAATATCCCTGAATTCCCTGAATGATGGAATATACCGTAATATACCTTTATTAGGGCTCCTGATCTATTTTAAGGCATATTCCTTCAGGAATATTGGAGTCTCTGGGTTGGGATTCAATGAGCGCTTGCGGATGCCGGATCCAGGATCCAGTCCCTCCTGCGTGTAGTCTTCTGGGGTTCGAGTTTTCGGGCATATGCGGTGAATGGCGCCGCTCAGGGTTTGGGTTTGTGGAGTGTTTTCGTTAAGGCTCATATACTGTCGGGACCGATTCCTCAAAGACCAGGAATTGGCCGCTTCTACATGGCATATAGTTGAACTTACCTTCAGCATACCCTAAACCGTCCACACCGAGGGTTCGCCAAAGGGGAGCGTCGGCGCCCAAGTTGAAAGGGCGCTAACAAGATGCGTTCATATCAGACTGACTATGAGTGATGCCTTACATCCCCAAACCCGAATCTGTAAAGCCTAAATCCCCAAAACCCTGATCCCCGAAACTCCGGCAGTGCCTCGGAGAACCAGGTCAGGACTGGTAGTTGGCCCTTCCTGATTACTCAGAACTGCTTTGCAGGGAGAGAGTGGGCTTGGCTTTCGGGGTTTGGGGATAGTTTGTTTGGGGTGGGTTTTGAGGTTGACTGCTTAGGATTTGGGTGGTTGTCAAAAATATGGTCCCAATTTTACGGCACCTAATATTTAGGGGACCCCAAAAAGGACCCTAATTTTGACAACATCCCATAATCAAAATTTAAGGGGCTTGGGAGCTAGAGGTTCGGCTCGGGGTTACCGAACTTCAACGTCTGGCCAGGATTGGGCCGGCTAGGCTTCAGGAACGGCTCAGATTCGATGTGAAAACGACCTCTAGTCTCCATTGTAGTTCCTTTTTGGGGTTACCTTCTAGGATCCTTAATATAAAATTTGTTAAACCAAAAAAAGGAACTACAATGGAGACTATAGGGATAACTGGAATAACCAGACCGGCTTGTTCCGGCTAGACATATGAGTTGCGAGTAGCAGGTCGGGACACAGGGCCTTTCCGGTATGCACGTGCAGCGGACAAACAGTCAGATCAGCCCTAGGCTGGAGTTGTAGAACTCGAGGGGCATTTTCGGCAAGGCTTGTCTGAAGCCCACCTGCAAAACCTACTTGTCGGGTATCATGGGGAACTAAAGGTCAACCGTTATATAGGGACTATACTACCCAAACAAGGTCAAAGGTTACCTACTCTACTACTAGGAAAAAACAAACACTCCCGAATCTACACTACCCCACGCTGAAAGGCCGGGTAGCTTGATGCTGTCTTCCACAGCATCCCAGTCGCCGATGCTGAAGTCCGTGGGGAGCCGGCAAGATCGGATAGCCTCCAGGGACTCTTGGGCTTCGTTTCTTTAGTTTTTTTTTGAACCCCTTTTTCCCAAGAGGCTGCATGCTGCGACTCCTAGTTGGACCACACTTCGAAAAAGCTAAGGGCTTAGGGTTTAGGGTTTGTTCAATGTAGGGCTTCGGATAGCCTCTCACAGCAGTCGGCAGGCGCAGGGCTTCGATTTTCGCAGGATTTGGGGTTTGGAGGGGTTTAGCGGTTTGATGGGCTTAATTAAGGGGGCTGCATAGTGGTCAACGGGGTTTACTAAGGTTTAGGTATTTTTGTTGGGATGCCGTGCCTGGCCTGCTGCACCAAGAGGTGAGCAATGATGGGCTTCGAAGTATCTGGTGGGCTATACGTTTCAGGAAACGCGCAATCAAACAAAGCTGGGACGTCCTCTTCTGAACCGCAAACTAACCCTGAACCCAAACTTACCTTTGGTTAGTAGGGAATGGAGGAATGGGGTACAATTATAACTACTATTACTACCATTCGTCCATTCCTTACTGACCAAAGGTAAGCGAATTCAGCAGTCAAGTTTTGCCTCGGGTCACTTAACCCTGAAGATGCCAAGAGGCCTTCTCGACGAGGGGCCGGCGAAAGTCGCGAATGCCCCTGCCTCCGCGGTGGACTTGGGCTGTTTGAGGCCGGGCTTTTAAGAGTTCTGGGGTAGAGCTAGTTTCTGACCGTCAAACCCTAATCCCTTCAGCCTAGTAGGGCTCATGGCTTCATCATGGCTTCAGGGCTCTGGGCTTTAGGAGTCTAGCTGTCTGGGGTCACCTCACCTGAAATCGAGCCATGGAATTCCAGACTCTTGCCACGAATCCTGAAGCACATCAGCAGCTAGGTCCAACCTCAACATAACCAAACCGATGCTTCTGAAAGTATGGTCCTCGGGCCAAAGAGCCTCACTAAACAGAACCTTGCTCTGAGGCTGCTGTTGCTATGGGAGTTTAGGGGGAAGCAGCAGACAAGCCGCATGTGATGGGCACCCACAAGACAAATCATCTTTGGCTTTTGTTGGGGGCTCGAAGGCTCAAGACTTGCTTCTGTTTTTTGTTTTTTTTTCTTGGGGCTTCTTGCTACAGTAGGAATACCTACTATAAGACTTGCTTCTGGGGTTCAGGGTTCTAGGGCATTTAGGGATGTTGGGGGCTTCAAGTCTCTATTCCTGAGGGTCCATTATCCGGTCTTCTTTACCCAGCGATGAATACAAAGGAGAACACCGAGCGCAGCCTTCGCGCTGGGAGTGGGCCTCAAAAGCCAGACCTCGTCGGTGTTGTGTTCGCATCGGGTTCGTATTTGTCCCTCGGGCTTGAAGATTATTAGTGGACTTGAGCTATATGGCCGCCAAGGAAAGCTTCCAAAAGTTGGAGTTGTTGTTGCAAGACTGCTTCCTGCACTTTCATGGTTCTAAGCAAGATGAGACTTGTCGTAACTCCAGGGAAGGGAAAAAGTCAGGCATGTATGCATCTATGTACATATGAATATACCTATCCTTAATCAAAGGAAGTGGGATTGCTGGATGATCTGCAGCCGGAGCGCTCTTGAGAATAACCCGCAAGCTGGTGGCTCGAATGCCCTCCGACACATCCGTCCCGCCTTAGAGCTTTGAAATTTACGGACGTCGGGCGTGATCAAAGTCTTGAGGGTGTTGTGCCGAGGGTTCCAGGGCATTCCAGGGCTGTAGCAAGCCGAGCCTCCCACTAAGCGAGCACATAATGTGGGAGCCTTAGCAATTAGAATAGGGTTTTGGGGGGTTCCTTCAGGCCCCCACACCAGTCTTGCCTTAATCAGGAGAGACACCACACGGAGAACATGTTGCAGGTCAGAAGCATCCAAAAGGTTCCGTTCGGGTTCGGCCAAGACGTGAAGCACGCTCAGGAGCTCACCTAAAAAAACGTATAACTCGTAAAGTTTGTAAAGCCCGATACCTGGCATTGCCTGGCTAGCTGCCCTCATTTAAGAAAAAAGCATCACATGCGGACCTAGCATTGCGAGCGTAAGTGAGAACACGATTCAATCCAGAAAGAGGGATTACAAGTACAAGAAGGTGGCGTGCTCCCTGCTGTGACTGTGCAGCTGAGCTTCTCGAAGCATGCTTCCTCTCCTCGATTGCTCAAGCTTGAAACTTGGGCTTCGGGTTCCAGTTGTAACAAGTGCTGTCGGTTCGCCAGGTTGTGCAACATGCCATCCAAGGCTAGGCCATAGACACGACCTGGCCGTGGCTCCACAGGTGGGATCTGTGTCACCCGGGAACCCTGGAGTTCTACATGGGAGCTTCCGAAGATAGGGGACTCCAATATAGTCCCCTAAAATAGTAGAATCCTTATTATGGGGACCACAAAATAAGGTAGCCCTAATCTTCGGAAACTCCCACATTATTCATTAGAATGGGGCTGTAGGGCAGTCCTTCTCATGATTATATAGTAGAATATACCTCCAGTCCCTAGTCTGGAAGGGTTTAGGACTTCAGGGTTTTAGGGTATTAGGGTTTATTAAAACTTTCGGAGTTCTACGTCCCAGAAGACTACGTATCCCCAATACCATAATACTGCAGCACTAGGGTGCTTTATTACAAAAGCATATAGTGCTATGATTGCTATGACAAGCTAAGCAGGTTTTGAAAATATGTGTCATTTCTGAATTCGCTAGACCCGCGATGTCGAAACACTACATCACAACGCCCCCCTTAATTGAAATCTTCCTTCCAGCCCGGTCGGTCACCCAGAGTCCGGGGCGGGGGGGGGGTCGGGCTCGAAGGGCTCTTGTTATGGGCATTACAGCGCTTGCAGATTAAGGTTCGGGAGTTATTGAACACTGCTGGGACGGCGGGTCCTGTTGTCAGTGGCTGAATATGTACGCTGAAATTCAGAAACCGCAGGCGCTTTTTGTTTCAGGGTTTCGGGGGAGCATCATGCTTGGTGAGGTAGATTCTCGTCTTTCGGGCTTCGAGGTTTGGGATGCTAGGTTGGCAGTGTGAGAACTGGTGGCCACTTGGAGGAAGTACGCATAGGCAGCAAAATCAGAGATCAAGCAATCAAGCACCAAAGCAAAAGACCCAAGCTTTGGGGCAAATTTCAACACGGCCGACTTAATTACGAATCTTCCGTAAATCCTACTAAACCCTAAACCCTGAAACATAAACTCTAAATCCCAGGATCCCAAAGCTGTCAACCCTAAACTCCAAAGTCTAGCAGCCCTAGCACGTCAGAGTCAGAACTAAGGGGGGCCTCGATTTAATGCCCGGCCATCAAGATCCCCACTCGACTCGTAGACAGAAAGCGTGACATTCAGGAGGAGTGGGTTCCTGGCTTCTTCGCTTTGGGTTGATATGGAAGCCAGCAATATCATTAACACGCAGTCTTGAGGGCTTCTAATCTATCCTATATTTAAGGGGGGGGCGGTTCTATTCTGCATAATTGTTGCATTGATTTGTCGCGGCCTTCAACATTGCATTGCTGATTCGCCAAACATCTTTTATTACGGAGTCTTGGTGTTACTTTGGCACGTCTCTGTCCAGGAATAAGGCGCTCCAGTCCCAAGAAACAAAAAACCTGAGACCTAGAGTAAGCTGAATGTTCGTGCCAAGAGCTTCAAGGACGACGCTGGTTCAGATTCCCAGGCTCTTGGCATGATCGGGAAGTCATATCCCCTAAAGCGGTATCCTACCGAATCCTACCATTAAATGGGTTGAGAGAGGCCGCTGATAGGAGTTCCTGCTGTTCCTCTTTTGAAGTCCTCCAAGGAGGTTGGCTTAGAGCCGGCTGCAGAGCTTGTAGGGTGTGAGTATTTACAGCTTTGAGGCTCAGGAATATCATGTGTACATACATGCGTACACCCATGCATGCATGCATGTGTGAATGCATGAGGAGAACATCGATAAGGCTAGTAGCAGCTTCTTGGGACCTGGGACTAGAAAACTGCCAACACACAACTAGAGAGAGAACCAGGCAAGTCCTAAACCTCCAACCCTACTGCAGGGGCCTCCACGAGTACAAAAGGGTTTTTGGAGTATTTCAGTGTAACGACAATCAGGAACCCTAAGTAAGAATACTGTTATTTAGACCCCTTACAGTGAATCCGAGCAAGTTGGAACATGCACGGTGATCAGTGCTGGGGACCCTGTATACTTTACCTTAAGGGCATGAGGATATTGATGTTCCAACTTTCTCGCTTCTACTACATATTGCGCTTAACTCTGAAGCCCTGCTCCCAGACCCACCGCTCAGCAGTGCCTGGGGCATAAGCAACAATAAGGATATCCCACATAAAAGCCCTTATAATGAAACCCAATAATAAGGATGGGGATCTCCTAAATCCCCTGAAAATGCAGCCCAATAAGGTCGGGATATCCGTAAGTGCCTGGTCATCAAGCAGAGGGCGGGGTTCAGGGTCAGCTGCGTGCAGAAAGACTCCACCGCCTGTGTCGGAGACTATATGTAATATAGGGTCCAAAATCATTAGAATAGGGAGTTGGGCCACAATATACTATGTCTACAATAAGGAACCCTCGGAATAATATTGGTATTTAGTTGGGCTCCTGTAGCAATAGTAGGGTCCTTTCTAGAGGCTGCTCTCTGGATTTCAAGTCTTTCGTGGGGTTATATATAAGCTGTGAAAACGCTTGATGACTCCTCTGGGGGGTGAGGATCTTAGGGCTGTCGCGTGGATTTCCTACAGTCTACTCAGGGTGTAGATGGTAGTGTAGGCTTCATGGGCCAGAGATGTGAGTTCAGACCTTGGGTGCAAGAGCCGAGGTGTTGGAATAATCGGTTTCGGCGCTCACACTCGGACAATCCAGGCGAGGCATATAATAATCGGTTTAGGGTTTACAGAACTTAGAGGCAAGTGAGCGTCAGAGAGGAAAAATTGACGACTGCAGCTCCCTAACCGGGAAGCCCCTGCATAAACCCCAAACCCGAAGCCCTAAACCCTGCTTTGGTGCCCTGAACGGAGTCTCAACCCGAAGCGAACGCCGAACGCAGGGGCTTTTGCATAGATCTGGGGTGTAGGAACACCCTGAGCTGCTCGTTAGATTAGGAAACGAGGGTAGTTCAGCGGTAGTTTCCCAAATCTGGGTACCTCGTTGCATCCCTTCAGTCTTACGATAAGGACACCGACAGAGACACACCCCATCGAGAACCTTTTATGCCAGGCTTCGGGTGTTCAGTGTGGGACGTAATGCAGCGAAACGCTGACAGTCCCTACTCTGACCCTTGAGCCTTGAGTCCTCAATTCCTGAACCCCTCAATAACAAAAAACAGCAAAACAAAAGCACCTCGAAAGTTTGAAGATTCTTGTGCAGCACTGCTTTTGATTGTCTACACTCTCCCACAGCCCCGTATGGATCAACCGCAACCATACAACATCAGTAAACCCCTAAACCCTAGACCCGAAACCCTTCAACCCTCATTGTTAACCCCTAAACCCAGCCTCTGTACCCCCAAGCCCATATCCCTAAACCACTCAACTCGAATCCCCAAACCGTGCAGAGCCCCAAACCCCCAAAAAGAAGCCGCAGCCACTACCCACAGGCCTCGGGCGATGTGAGCCTTCGCTCGATGACCTGTCACGATGCGACTATCCCTGAGGTACCCATATAATATTTACTTAGGTCCAAATGGGGCCCCTATGTCGGGACCTTATAAGGCCCAAGTAGGTGCTATAAAGGTGCCTGAAACCTGAATCTGCGGTTCCTCCAATTTGCTGTATGTCCGAATGCCCATGGGTAATTAGCGTCCCTTTGGGAGTTCTTATAGTAGGGGTGCCGTACCATTTTGAGGATCTCAGTTTAAACGGGGCCCCTAATTTAGAACTACCCTCATGTCTCCCGGCGGTTTTTTTTGGAAGCCTTTCGAAGCCCTCAAGCCGTAAACTCAGAAGCCTAAATCCCAAGCACCAAGGTCCTTCTTGTGCCCAAATCTCTTCAAACAGACACTGAGGGGCTGAGTGCCCTAGCCCAAAAAAATGTTAACCCTTCTGGTTGTATATAGTAGGTTTGTATACGCCCAAAAAGTTTAGAGGTTTCCGAGTCAGCCGCCAAGGAAAAGCAACGGCATGCAAACTGAGGCCCCAAGTCAGTCTCAAAGCTCTTTACAAAGGAAAATTCGGACTTTGACCGGCTGGGGGCCTGCTTCCTCTGCACCTCGTTCAGCTCTTTCACCCTGGCCCGTGGCTGGGTTGAGCTCGTATTTTGGTACACACCCGCTTCGCTGTTTTCTGTATCCTGTGGTTTTGGTTTGGGGCCGTTTCGGGCTTGGGTGGGCTGAGGCGGCGGGGTTGGGATCTTCGGATCAAAATTATCACTTTGAGAGCCCAAACCGTGGACTGCAACTGCAAGTGACCGGCAGGCACGATTGCTTTACGTTAAAGTTGAGAACCCATCGTAGTAAGGTTGCAGTGGCGGTAAGATCCTGAGTTCCGTTCGCCCTGGGCCCTAGACCCAGCTGAACCATGATGTAGACCCCTGATGAGGACACCCTCTTTCTGAATAACGATGTCCACAGGGATCCGAAATATCTCGGCGTCACAGGTTCCTGTAGCCCATCAAAAGCTGGAAATCCTAAACCAACACCAACCCTACAGCCACACTACATTCCCATCATCCCCCTGCATCGAAATCAAAAGCTCTGCAAGGCCTAGCCACCTAAGAGCTAAGAGCTCCTGGTTTTTGGATGTTTTGGGTGCAGGCTTGAGGGTTGAAAACTCCGAGACAAACGGTAAGCCCCGAAAGCGTAAGTCGCAATAGAGCCCCAAGAAAAGGAGCTGGGCCTGACGGTGCGAAATCGGCTGAAGTCTGATCCGGACAGAACACCACTCATTTCTCTGGAGGTTACCTTGCGCTTGCGCTGAGGCCCAAGATAAGGCTACTGGCTTACCCACTCACTGGGTTTAAGGTTGAGGGTTTGGTTGTAGGGCTTTGGATGTAGGGCTGCGCAAGCAAGGGCTGATAGGATATTAGCTGGATGTCTAAGATTGCCATGTTCCCAGGTTGAGGGTTCAAGGTTACGACCTTTGAGTCTATATGGGTGGTTGTCAAAAATTATGGTCCCTTTGTGGGTACCTTAAATAGTAGGTGCCGTACTATATTCGGGAAACAAAAAGGGACCATAATTTTGACAACCACCCACATGGATCCTTGGGTCGGGAATCCAGCAGGTCGGAGCTTGAGTTTTGTGGGATTTGTGGCTAGGCTTGATTATGGCTCCCTCAACCCTAAACCCTGTAAGCCCTTGTAACTTTTGAAATTTGGGGGCACCGGCGGGAGGTCTCCGAACACCTTGTGGCCATTGAGCACATACTAAGGCATTCATTCACACAATCACAACCGGAGGGTTTAGGGTTCAGGGTTCAGGGTTTAGGGCACACAAATGCCAAGACTTCTGGCAGCCACAGTGGCAAACCGTCAAAGCAACGATGGTGGCTCCAACAACTGCAATAATTGACCGCCTCTTCAAAACCCATCTCCGATCGGTGGCAAAAACTCGCAAGCTCTGACTTCGAACTCATCGACCAAATAGCAGAATCTTTCTTAAAAGGACTGCCCCAAACCCCGGACATGCCGGGACCCTTCAAACAAACGGTAGACCGGGTGGCGATCAGAAACACTTCGTTGTTCAGCATCGTCGAAATCTGTGTCGCCAGCTCTCCTCAGCAAAGCCGCCAACTGGCGTTTACAAGAAACTCTTGTCTCAGGGTCAACCTGATTTGCCTTTTGCTGCACGCCAGTACGGAAGAAAGGCAGGATCATGCTGACAGCCTTCCCACTAAACTCTCTCGGCAACCCAGACCACAAAGTAAAAGGGCATCCCGATTATTTGCCGAGTTTACGGTTGAACATACTTTTACACTTCCAAGGACCATCGATGATGATGTCGTGCGACCCGATGAATGCATGCGGGGCTCGCTCAAGATGTCCAGCTTCATCAAAGCCGTCCAGCAACACCAAGAGTCGCCCCTCGCAAGCATCCGATTTTCGCGGAATCCGCTTGCTTCAGATTTTATACAGTCTTGAGCAACAAATCAACCACCAAATCGTTATATGTCGTAAGCTAGCCATAAACCAGATACATCAACTGCTACCCCCATAGTACCCTCTGTAGTACCCTATAGTATCCTTATAGTACCCTTATAGTAAGACCTGTAGCACTGTAGTATCCTTTTAGTACCCCTATAGTAAGATTCAGACATGTGGCTTGCTGGCGCGCAAGATCGAAGAGCTCTGAAGCTGGCGTATCCTCGTCAGGCAGTTAGAGGCCCAGGGGACTTAGTATGTAGGGTTCCTTAAAGGGCTCCTTAAAGGGATCTATAGGGTTCCTGAAGGGGATCTATGGGGTTTAGGGTTTAGGGTCTACTTGGAGGCCTGGGGGACTTAGTAAGTATAAGTAGGGTTATCAGTACCCTAAATGGAGTTACCCCAATTATAACCCTACTTATAACCTACTTACTAAGTCCCCTGGGCCTCCAAGCAAGGAGCAGGCTCTGACGTTGGAGGCTGCCTAAACCCGACCTGTGGCTGGAAAAAACCCTGCCCTTGTGGGGTTCCGTATTATGGTTTTTACGTAGGGGGGGGTTCCGAAAACAGGGGACCCGGATATAGCACCCTAAACAGTAGGATCCTTATTGTAAGGACCTCAAAATAAAGTACACCGAATTTTCCGAAACTCCCGTATATAATTTTCTCGAAAAAGGTAGGTCTTTTTTTGGTCACAGGTAAACCGAAAGGACATCTATAGCACCTATCGTTGCAACTCGGAGCGCTCGACCTGATTGACCTGCTACACCCGCAAAGCCCCGAGGCTATTCTGTGCCTGAACCCCCAAAAGTGTACACTTTCAGTTTTTTTGTGGGTAATATTATCCCTCAAAGTGTAAAGTGTATCCACTCAGCTGCTAGGTGAAGTCCTCATCCCGAAAACCCTGGATGGTTTAGCTTGGGGCTCGATGGCTTTTCGGATTTAAGGATTCGATCTACTCGGGTGTAGTACGAGGGGCTTTGGGCTATCGTCTTTTTGGCGTCAGTTAATGGACAGTAAACCTACAGTATGCGTCATAAAGTGAAAAAACTGGATTAAGGCCAAATAGTGCTGGGATTCCCTATACCTATATATTACATCACTCTTAAGGACTGAGGCTACTGGGCTCCTAAACTTTTGGGCGTTTACTCTAAACCTGCAGCCCGGAGTCTTTGTAGACCATGGCCAGATACTGGGTGACCTTTGCGCTTTAAGCGTCGTGGCTGCTTCTGCTTGTTGGAGAGTGTAAGGCGGGGATTTTGGTGGTATATTGCAGTACAACTATCATATGAAGACGGATGTTTTGGGCTTTTTCGTTGGTCACTCGCACTGAATCAGCCTCGGGGTTGCAGGCTCAGGGGAACCGACACGAGGCTAAAGGCCCAAACAGGCCAACATGCGACTTCGCCTGCGATCGCCTGAGCCGGAGCCTGCTAAGATCTAAGGATCATCCATGAGCCCTATAAAAACTAAATCCTACTTTTCCGGGAACCTTCTAGATCTGAGCGTCTAAGCCCTATCGAAGTAGAACCTAACTTCCAGCTCTGAACTCAACAGACTCCGAGACCCTAACCCCAAACCCTGGGGAGATCTTCGCTCCTTTAGACCCCTTCGACTCGTTTGATGTAGGAACCTGATTAAGAGACCCTGGCGCTTGTAACCCCAACATTTAGGGCTCACATTAAGACATTCAGACCCTCAAAAACACCTATAATCCTAAACATATTAAGAGCCCTCATAAAGACCCAGGATTTCTTAATCAGGTTCCGATGCTAGCCCAGAAGCCATGTCCCGACCATCATCGCAGAATGAGTCGTGACAACGAACAAGATCCTGAGCTGTGTCTTAGAAAGGCTTCAGGAATCCGCAACTACCAGGGTCGGCCAAGGATCGACGGTACCACTGCGGTTGATGATATAAATCCTGCATTATCCACAATAAGGTAATATAGTTCCCATAGTTTGGGGTCCTTTAAGGTAGTATGGTATGGCGCATATCGGATTATTGACCTCACATGGTTAACCCAAAAAACCACTGGTCTAGTTGATCTTGTGTACCCCAAAAAGGTTAGGGTTAAGAGTTCCCGAGAGGGCTACCAGGGGAATACACCACGACAAAAAACTGAAAGGAAAGGAAGTTTTGTGACAGGAACATGGGGGCTTCATGATTTTTGGTTTAGGGTTCTTCTGTGAAGGACACCCTGCTGTTGCTCAACAACTTGGTGCTGGAACCCTTGAGTGCTTGCGCAGCTTAACTTCGCAACGAGACAGATCTGTCCCCAGGGCCCCAGTTA
Organism: Symbiodinium sp. CCMP2592; assembly: GCA_905221615.1. Classification (NCBI taxonomy): domain Eukaryota; class Dinophyceae; order Suessiales; family Symbiodiniaceae; genus Symbiodinium; species Symbiodinium sp. CCMP2592. Next base: position 273,182 of record CAJNDT010002557.1, read on the forward strand.
CCAAATAGGAGGTCACTGCCGTACATAATATATGCTTACTAACCTATTGTTTATGCAACTGCAGCGCTAGGTTGTTTTTGCAAAACACCGCAGAGATGCGTCGTGCATAAGCGGCCTTGGAATCATGGGAAACGCGGGGGAGCAAAACGGACTCGTGGCCAAAATCACTGCCGACCCGTCCCCTTCCTTTGGAAGTGAACCCTAAACACCTCATTCGCCTTAAACCGCTCCAGGCAGATCGTCTTGATCACCCAGAGCTCAGCAGCACGGAGGCAAACACGAGCACGAGGCAGGACCAGAGTTTAAGGCTCGAGTAGCAGCCAGAATCGAAATAAGGCATGCTGCACACGGGTTTAAAGTACCTTGCGTCGTAGAAGGTTCCTTTCCACCAAATCCGATCGCAGGAGAAGGTATAGTCGTCACATCTTAGGCAGGAGCCCACGGGAAACTCCTCAATCAACGCATTCGAGGAGCACTCAAAGTGGCCGATGTTCGATCCTGGCTTGATTGAAGCATCTATAAATCTATTTATGAGCAGATGCAGATGCCTCTATAAGACCGCCATATTGTATACAGGATGTTATGTAAGCATCCCAGCCCGCCAAGCAGCCATTTTTGGAGCACTCGAAGAAAGACGAGCGTTCCGAGCACATGTGTGAGCCCAACCTGCTGAGCTCTCAGAACATGGGGGTGGGGTCGGGGGGGTCCCTACTTCTCTAGTTTGGGAGGATCCAAAAAGTAGATCCCTTAATGGGGTTCCTACAAAGCACCCTTAGTAGTATAGGGCCCCAAATTGGGGCTCTACTTTCTAGATGCCAGCTAATTTAGGAGTCTGTACTGGTCCCAGAATGTCCCATAGTTTCTCCAACTCCCACCCGATGCTGCCGACTTGTGTTGAATCTCTGGTGCCCGTAAGCTCGCCACTGCAGGCGTAGCGCTCCGTTGTCACAGTCATGCTCGCGTAGCTGGAGTTGTACTCAGAGGGCACCGAAACCGCAGCTCTTGCCGAATCAGAGGTCAGGAGGGCGACCAGAAGATGCTGCAGCAAATACATGGTGGCAGCAGAGTCCCGAGACAAGATGCACTTGTTGCTAAACTATATACGACTGGGCAACAACGAGTCAGAAGGTTCGGCGCTGACGGATGTTCGTGTCACAAAAACTTTCTGCCGGTAGGGGCAAGGCCTGCTGTTGCGACGAGCACGGGGCATGAGCCAATGATGCAGCGAGCACAATCCGTTGCGCTGTCAGGAACAGTAAAGCCCGTATGTAGACTCGCCTCGAATCTACACCCGAAGCCCTACCTGGAACCAACAAAAACCTGCTCAATTTGGTCGGGCCCCTATATGTTCGAAGAGAGTTGATATAATAATCACATAAAGCCCATGTGCCCAGCCTGCATCGGATCCCTGAACCCTGAACTCGAAGGCTCCTGGTTGTCGCGTGGCAGCCTGTGGGGAGGGTACTGGAGGGTAGCCGAAAGTATGGGTTTGCTGCTGGCCCATGTAATGATAAAGAACCAAACCTACAATTGGCTTCCCTCAAGCATCTTGCATGTTACAATGTGAGGCCATGCAATCATCATGGCTGCTGCCGGGCTGCGATCGTTCGAACCATCACCGGGACCAGCCAGCTGGCTCCTGCCTCCCTCCTGACGTCAAACTCAGGGCTCTTGCTATTTCGCTTCAAAAACTGCCCGAATACTAATCCGTGAACCCTGCGCCGTAAAGCCAAACTCCTGAAACCCTCAGCCCTATACTCTGAACTCCACAGGCTTTGGGCCTTGAGAACATCCGCCTTTCACTTTCGAAGTGGTCTAGTGTGCTCAAACCTGAACCAGATGCTCAAGCCTCAAACAAATCTTAGAAGGTGTTGCTCAATGTGCATGATTCACCAACCGGTGCGTCGCGCAATACATCAAAACTTTCAATTCGGATGTTCTCAAGGGCAGGCCATAAAGCCACGGGAACCTCGAGTCAACTGCCGTTCCGACGGGAAAACATGATCCATCATGACAGAGATAATGTAGAATACTCGTGTGCGAGTTATACATATATACATATACAGAAAAGTCAGACACTGTAAGGGTATGTGATCACAAATCCTTCAGACCCTCTACGACCTAAACCTTCAAGTATCCCAAGATGAAGTACACCGTCTGCCGCAGCAGGAAAGCAAGGGCAAGGAGCATTATCCACGTCAGCAGCTGCTTGGCCTTGGCTGAGCGCTGTCAAGTCTTACTTGGAGCCTTTTGGCTTCATGGCTTGGGGTCTAGCCTTTAGGGTTTAGAGCCTTCGTTTAGGGGTCATAATGCTTGGTATAATCATAATGGGCCCGTTGCGCGGCATTAATGTCAGTTACCCCTTGGGTCTGCGTGGTAACTCTGTCACGACAGCGAAAAGTTCTGACCAAGGAACCACAGGGCAGGAGCTTAACAGTTTAGAAGCCATGAGGTCCACAACATTTTCAACGTTTTCTGAAGCCTAGAATTCCTCTGGGCTCTTACAGCGCAGATGCCACTGCATGTGCCGCTCATATTCCTCGGCCAGTGATAGCGAACCACAAGACACTGCATGAGATTGGCAGTGATTAGCACTGCAAAACACAGCCCGCTACGATCGCCACCATCACAACTTCGGCAACCCAGAGTGCTACCCATAAGCATCATGGCAGTGGTAGGTTTAACCTGTAGATATAAATAGTCAATGTGCCGCGACGACAGCAAGCCCAAACGGTTATGCTTCGACCTGCAACCTCCCTTGGCGAGGATCCGATTGAACCCAAGCTTCGAAGCCAATGCCCCCAAGGTAAAAGCCAGAAAGTTGGAATATGATTATCCTAACTCTTCTATGGAAAATTATAGTGTATCCTACCATGAAACCATATTCCAACTTTCTGGAGTTCCCCTTATCCCGGAATGCATACGGCCTCATGGCAAGCATTCAGGATGTCCAGACTTACAATGGTCTGCAGTTGTTGTTACGGCTACCATTCGCATGGCCTTGTCTGCTTTGCTGTTCGGGTGACATTCTTGAACCGCGCAATCTCATCAATTTGGCCAACAAATGGACAGCTGCTACACTTCGACTAATGCTCGCTGCCATCTTCGAAACCATGCCGTGGACGAACAGAACAAGCACGACCTGCAGGCCCCCGAAAACATGCGAGTTCTGGCGAATAACTATAATTAACACTAATAACCAGCGATCACGGGAAGAAGAAGGACACCAATACAACCCCAAAAACAAATACACTACCGTATCAGTCAACTAAAAATCAGCGAGATTTGTTCGGTAAACGCCCTTGGCAGCCCCTCCCCGGGTGCCCGGCGAAGGTCGTCTTTCCGCCAGCCGGGTCGCCCTTGACTAGGAGCCTCATCAGTCAGAATGAAGGTTCAAGGGTCTGGGGTTTAAGGATTTAGGGTTTAAGGGTTTATTTAAGGGTTTAGGATGTAAGGGTTTAGGGCTCAGGGTTCAGGATTTAGGGTTAAGGGCTAATTAGAGTTGTTGATTTCTGCTGAGGGCCTGCTTGGTACCTGCCAGAATGACGAACTCCGTCGCGGGTTTTGGGGTTTTGGGTATAGGTGCGAGTTTCGGGGCTCATGATGGTATCATGCTTCAAAGAGCCGCTCGTAAGACAAAAAACATGTCTTGAGACAAAGAACATGTTGCTCGATGGTGCATTGGTTCGGCTCGGAACTACGCAAAGCCATAATTCATATATATATATATATATATATATAATATTTATATATATATATATATATATATATATATTATATACACATACATATACACCCATGAATTTGCACATGAACCTTCGAGCTTTTGGGTTGCAGAAACTTCTACAAACCCAGCCACCGAAGCCCACTTTGCCTCCGGACTCTAGGTCCAAGGTCGAAGCTCCAAGCCCTTCCCTAAACCTAAGGGTCCAAGTACCGAATAATCATATACTCTCCTACAAATTAAGCTACCTATATAACTATATACTATCCTAAATATTAAGCTACATAACTACTATCCTAAACCCAAGTACCGAATTATTGGGTCCTTTGGACCCTTAGGGTAGACTTCTTAACCAAACCTAAGCCAAGACAGGGCCTCAGCACTCACACTCGGACAATCCTTGGGGAGGATTCCAAGAAAGGGTTTGTAGGGTTTGGGGGGTTTAGGGTTTAGGGACCTAAGCCAAAACAGGAAAACACAAGCTCTTTTTGCTACGGAACTTAAACCCTAAACCCCCAAACCCCAGCCCTAAATCCGAAATGGGGCAACCGCAAACCCGACGAAAGGGTAGGCCATGACCTGTAAGGTACAACTCTTAAAACAGTGGGTAACCGGGCAACCTCATCGCCCGATGAATACCAAAAGAAGCCTTCAAGTATCCCCTAATCCTACAAATCCTCAACCCCAAACCCTAAACCCTAATATCCGTAATAACCCTAATATCCCTAATATCCCTAATAACCCTAATATCCCTAATATCCCTAATTTCCCTAATCTTAAGTTTGCGGGGTCCCGGCTGGCGGGTCTTGAACATGCTTCGGGGCTTGTCCTGAAGTTTAGGCTTGGGGTGTCAGGGTTTAGGATTTGGGAGTTTCCGAATATAGGGGACCCTAATGTAGAATATAAGGGTTCCTTTAAAGGGGTTTATAAGGGTTCCTTTAAGGGCTCCTATAATGGTTTAGGGTTTAGGATTTGGGAGTTTCCGAAAATAGGGACCCTAATATAGTACCCCAAATAGTAGGATCCTTATTATGAGGAACCAGAATAAGGTACCCATTTAGGGAGCATTCGCAAATTGGACAAGCCTTGTGCGGCGAAGCACTTTGACTAAAGCACAAGGGTTTGGGGTTGAGGCCTAGGGTTTTGAGTGATGGTTCAGGGTTTTGGGTTATGGGGTTGGAGTGTTGTTGGTTCAGCGCCTAGGTTTTGAGTGCTTCGAAGGTTTATAAGAATAGGGATTTGCGGCGTGTCCTGGGAATACATACAAATATTAATAATAAGAATAAGAATAATAATAAAAAGAATAAGTATAAGAATAAGAATAAGAATAATTTAAGGCTTAGGGCACAAGGTCAGGTGAAAGGTCAGGCCCTGGTCAGGCGGTCAGTCAGTGGTTACGCAGTTTACGGTTTAGGTTTAGGGTTCAGGGTTTAGAGTTTAGGGTTTTGCACTTTGGGTTTCTGTCGCAGGCTCCGTGCGGACGTTTTTTTGCTTCGATTTCAAGTTTGTTGAAGCTTTCATAGGCAAAACTTAGCAGACTTAGCAGAGTTTGGTCAAGGAATCCAAATCTCGCGATGCAGAAAACAAGTAGCACAACTTACGGTAGTACAGCGGCATTCCCATCTGGAACGGAGTGTTGGTATATGATAGTATAGTGAGGACAATCCGGGTGGAAAATTCTTAATCAGATCGCCGACAACAAACAAAAATGCAGATCGCCACCTCCCTATAAACTCCATATGAGGGTTCACAATAAGAACCTACAAACAAAGCAGGGTTCAATCACAGAACTAGCTCTCAGAAGACACACTGGCAGATTGAGAGACAGGTTGATCGCCACCTTGGCCTCTTCCCTCCGAGAAGTCCTCAGCTCTATGTACCTAGACAGTAGGTACTTGAGCCTTCAAGTACCTGTGGAGGCAACCCCTTCAATTCCTAATTAAGTAGAAACTATATAGGTGCAAATAATTGCATACATGCATGATATTGATATATATATATACATATATTTATTTATATATTTGTTTATTTATTTAGTCATTTATTTATGCCCCTTTAAGGCCTAAGTAACGCTATAAGTACATGTTACACCCTAAACGCTAAACCCTTATAAAAACCCTAGGTACGTGACCCTCGGGGTTTGCGTCCTTCAGGATGAAGACTTTGTCCACGTTCTTTCCATGCTGGCACGGAGGGGAGCGCTACCGTAGAAGCTTAAAATTAAGAATATAGGGCTTTGAGCTCCTTTAGTATTTTTACAATCAGGAACCCCCAGAGAATACTATATCATAGGTATTTATTTAAGCTCCTAAAGTTATCAGCACAGTCGCAGTTCAGTAGTTTGACGCTCACACTGTGATGCATCCAGGAAGAGTGAACCGGGGTTTAGGGTTTAGGTGATCATAATCTGGCTTCGGGTTGAGGGTTCCCTGTGCTTCAGGTTTTGGGTGCATGTCGGTGTGGTGTCCTAATGACCTAGTGATCCCCTAGCACTCTCACAACCCCCCCCCCCCTCCCCCGCAAGTAAGAAGACGGTTCCACAGAGGCCCGTTCAATAAACAGGACCCTAACTGCCGAACTCCTGGCTTGCTCAGTAAAGATTTCTCTGGCAAAGGCATCGAAAGTTTGTGGATATAGAATTGTTGAATCACCATCTTCACTGCTGAAGCTGCATCCTATCTGTTCGGGGCTCTACGACTTGGAACTTTGACGCAGAACGCCCTCTTGCTAACAAGGTTAACCTAGAAGGCAAGGCTGTCACTATAGAGCGGATGTAAGAAGCCTCCTCCCTCTACCCTTAAACAGAGGGATATGGCCCCTAGTACTATACTGTATGTTATACTAAAGGGTAAAAACCGAAGGTCCGGGTAAGATAGTTTGCAGGACTGGGCCGCCTCGTTCACCTTCTTGGAATACTGGAAATCGTATGTCACATGGTGCTCATCCTGGTGCAAGCACATGGGTTTTCCCGGTCTTCGTGCCGGAGGATGTCGAGGGGCGGGTAAACTCAGAACCCTAGACAGAAAACAAACGATAAAGCGACGCAGGGACGGGTTTCCGAGTTATGTCCCACCCAGGCTTCAACTGCACAATGCCAGCGATTTGATGAGACAGTGGCATATGAGAGAGCTCCTCCTTGTTCACACGATGGATTCGCCCATGCTGCCATTCGCCACCTTCCAGCTTGGCCCACACGGGCATGTCCTGCCTCGGTTGAGGACAGTCAGTCCACTGAGGTTTTACACTACCGAGCCACACACTGAAAACCAGTCGTTTAATATAGGGACCCTTGTAATTTAGATAGGGTTTCGGGGCCCATGATACTATAATGATGATAAGGGACGCCTACAATAGTATAGGTAATTATTAAGGCCCCTTTATTAGCTCAGGAGTTCAGTCGCAAAGCTACTTTGGTTTGGGCTCGGTATTCTACCGTTAGGTGCACAGCAACCGCAAGCAGCAATCCTGCAAACTTGACTCTTACACAAGCAGCCAACTCTCCGTGCATCCTACATCTTAGGAATCCCACCGGGTTGATGAACCCGAAACCTACAGTAAACCCCATAAAGTTGGAAACAAGATTAAGGCCAAATAGTGCTGGGATTCCCTTTTCATGACTCTTAAGGATTGAGGCTACTGGGTTTCCAACTTTTGTGCTATTCTACCATAAACCCCCAAAAGCACCAGGAGATATCTTCAAAGGTGCCGAAGCTCTTCGGCAAAGTCCTGAGGTCCAGGAGGGCTTCGAGGTTTTGGTGTTTTGTGCCTCTTACTTGGCAAGGAGATCTTAGAGTTTAGAAATTTGGAGGTTGAGGGTTTTTAGGGTTTACGGCTCCAGCAGAGAACGAGGTTTCAAGTGACATCTGGTGAGTTTCACCTGATTCGGTACGCTATTTCGCGAGGTTTGAGGAGGGTTCCACCAGGGCCTTCGTTCGACATTGGTGAGTTTTGGTGACTTAGAGGCTCAAGACACCGGTTCCAGGTGTTCGAGGCTAAGGCGTGAGGTCCAGAACCTTAACGATTAAGTAGGTCAGGTCGAGGAGTCATCAGGATAACCTACAAAAAGTAATGGTAGTTTAGGGCAGGGATTCGGGAACTGAGGCTCAAGCGTAGTAAGCTCGGATGTAAGGTTTCGACTCTTACTCCCATGGCAGGTACGAGTTAGAGTGTGAGGGTCAGGATCTATGGTTTCTCCTGGAGCTTACCCCAAGCGTCCAAAGGGCGCAATAATTTGGTACTCGGTTTTAGGAAAAGTAGTTATGTAAGTTACGAAATTTGGAGAGTATAATGTTATTAGGTACTTGGAGCCTTGAGCCTAAACCTAAGGGCCATCGAACTTGAATTGCCTGCCACCTCGCTGAAGTCCGAGCCGCAGGCAAGAAGTCCCTTCGCAGTTTATAACTGTAAATTACTAATTCATAATTGTAGTTACAAAATCCGAATGCCCTTTCGTGCCTCAGGCAAATCTATTATCATATACCCCCAAGCCGTATACTTTAATTGACGATCAGGTCCATCGATCTTCGACCTCGACCCGCCACGTCTGCTAGCAAGGGTCTCTGATGACTTCTCGGTATGCATCCGTGTCGCCCACCTGACCAGGCATGTGTCAAGGTGGGAGACGCCAAAATCTTCCGACTGCGCCGAAGCCGAGCATCAAGAATTTGCCCCTTTACCTTTTCCATGTTATATACATACATATATATATATACACACACATTACACTATGAAATCACGCGGACAGATACTTTGAACTCCAACTCCTAAGGTGCAATCCCTAGATCCCTAAACCCGTCAAGTCCCAAGCTTAAGCCCTGGAGTCTACATCCCTAAACATGCAAACGCAAGCACAGCTACTGCAGTTTACAGTAAGCCCCATAAAGTTGGAAACCGAATTAAGGCCAAATAACCAAATAGTGCTGGGATTCCCTATACATGACTCTTATGGGTTGAGGCTACTGGGTTTCCAACTTTTGGTATTCTACTATAGGGCTTTCGGCCCGGGGTCCATGACTTGTGATTTCCACTGCTTCGGGGCACGCACAGCCAGAGATGCCAACACCCCACTCACACAGAGCGGCAATATGCGTCTATGCAGAAGTAAAGGCATACAAACATACCCTGAGCCCGTACAGAACCTGTAGTAAGGCCCTTTTAGCAGCCTCATAATTCGTAAGGTGCTAACGCTTGTAGCACGAATTCGCAGGCTGTAGACTTTACAACCCTCAGGAGCTCGAACAACTCGGTCTTGATGCGTGCGCTTGGGGTTGAGAGTCCCTTAAGTGTTGAGAGCCCGCAGGTTTGGGATTAAAGCAGATGCACCGTATGGTACCTGGAGGGTCATACCCTACCCCTTAAGGGTACCTAGTTTTGTGAGTATGATCTCCTATATAGAAAAGTAGGTACCGTAAAAAAGGGTGTAGGGTATGAGCCTACAGGGGGCCCAAATATAGCACCCTAAATATAGTAGGATCCTGATTATAAGGATCCCAAAATAAGGTACTCCCAATAGAGAGCCCTGTAAAGGAACCCTTATAGTAACCCTTTAAAAGGATCCCTTTAAAGGTACCCCCAAATTTTCGGAAACTCCCGTATGGTCGGGTTCCGCGATCTTCCAGCAGCCCCCTGCCTCGTGAGCATGATGTCCTGCGAACGGCAACGCACCCGAGAGCTCCAGTTACCCGATACTGCAGGTCTTTTTTGAAGGACACTGGGCTACTGTAGGGTTTAGGGTTTAGGCTTTAGGGTTTAGAAATCTTTACAACAGCTCTTTTGTTTTTTTTGGGGGGGGTTCACCAGTAGAATCGTAGTATCATAGGCCCCAAACCCTAAGCTAATTATCCAGGCGCCTAAATAAAAGAGTAGGTTACTGGGGCACACCGTATACTGTTACCTAGCAACCTACTCTTTAGCTAACTGGAGCCCCAGGGGGCAGAGTTTTGATTTTCTAGGTAGTGGTTGTGGTTACACATGTGCGTGCTGGAACAACGTCCAGCATAACTGAAAGGAGTCGATGTTGAGAACCTCTTACTTAGAGGCCGGGGGCTTAGTAAGTAGGTTATAAGTAGAGTTATAAGTACCATTATAATCACCCTAAATGGAGCTACCCCAATTATAACCCTACTTAATAACCTACTTCCTAAGTCCCCTGGGCCTCCAAGTTTCGTTCGGGATTCGCAATCTTTCAGGCTTAGAGTTTCCGAAACTCAAAGACGAAGAAGTTCGGCGACATTTCGTACTGCTGATTTGCCATCAATGTCAACTTGAAAATGCAAGGGCTCACGCGAAACTAAACAGCCATGATCCTGCGTCCAACTGCAGGTTGACACACTGCTGCATGATGTCAACCTGTCCGGCTTTCAAAAGCGACGGGAAGCAGCAGGACTGGAGTTTGGACTTTGGGAACTGCTTCGGTCTTGGATCGCTCGTCACCTCTTCGGACCCAATTTCTGCTTCTTGCCGAAGGCTCTGCACTCTCCATCCTATGCGTCTACTGAATTGGGGAAAATCAGCCACAAGATTAAGGGTCCTCTACAAAGCTTGCAAAACTTAAATCGGCTGCGCCGCGCGCAAAAGCCTAGGAATCGATGCAAAACAATCTCACCTCAGGGCCGGAGAACCCATAAACAGCTCCATGTGCAGGGTGGGGCAGGACTACTTGTCAAGTGTTGTTGCTGGGACCTAATACCCCTGCCAACCCCACCCCGAATGAAAGTGTAGCAACCGCGTATGCTGTGGGGTGCATTCCTCCAGGCTTGCTGGTTAGTCTGCCTGAACTTGCAGAACATGTACACCCTATCCAAAGGTCATGCGGCCCTTAGGTGATCACGGTGGGCTTGTCCCGCCCAGTGTAGGATTTCAGGCTCGAAAGTTGCAGGGCCACATCCGCGAGTGGCTTCACCACGTCGAACTGATGCATTCCGAGGTTGCCTGCTGCAGATAAACGAAGATGGACGGCGTAAGGTCTGGGGTGTGATCTGCTTTGTATAAGGCCTATTAGTAGGCCGAGGTCTTTGGCAGACTTTGACCTTGTTGTGTTTTCTCTTTCGGTGTTCCATGTACTGTCGTTTCCACTATAGTCAGAATCATTGTCATTCGGAGAAACTTTTTCGAGCAGTACAGCAAGTTCCAACCCTGGACCCGGCCTGTTGGAGGGGTGTACTTCTCTAGGTAGAGGCGAACAGTGGCGCCCGCCACGCCGGTGCCCGAAAGTCGGAAGATGATCCGAGAGCCGTCCTCGAAGATGAACCGGACGCCTGCCAGAGAGCCGATTTGACCACCGTCTCTGGGGGTTTGGTAGTAATTATAGGGGCCTTAATAATGAGAATAGGGATTTGGGGCTCCTTATACAAGAATTGTAAAAAGGAACCCCCCAATAGTATTGGTATTTATTTAGGCCCCCATATTTTGTATTCATAAATTAGCGATGAAACCTGTACGCACACAGAGGCACAGATTTATGCGCTCATTGACTTGTATACTTTCCAGAAGATGTATGTATGCAATACAGTGTTACAGGCTCATGTACATGTTCATGTGACACAAGACTAATAGTAAGGTTTTATGGCCCTGATAGATGATCTTGGGCCCAGTCCCTCTTAGCGGAAGGGCTGCAGATTGGTCGAGTTGTACAGTGGTTGTAAGAATTGGGGTTGATCCGGACGTTGCTGTGGCTTTGTAGGCATGGTGTACCAGGCCATCAACAGACAGTCCTGGCGTTCAAAATCTCAATCCAAAGATAGAAACCCTGAAACCTCTATCTGCGCTGATATTGGCTCCTGTCTAATATCTAAGAGTGACGCAACCTCAACAGGACATGATTGATTAGCAAACCGACAGGACATGGTTGCCTGCCCAGCACTTGTCATGGAGCACCATGACATGATCCCTATTTAACGACAAACCCACAGGAGGAACCCAAACCCCTAAACCGGCCCGGTGCCTAGGATCGTCTGGCTGTAGGCTGTGGAAGGCATGCTAGAGTCTCCAGACTCCCAACCCAAACCAATTAAGTACCGTCTCAACCCTCTGCCCATTTAAAGCCCGACAACCCTAAACCCTAGATCCTAAACCCTGAACCCTAACCGACCCTAAACCCTAAATCCTACAAGTATAAGAATTTAGAAAACTGGTGCCTTGGTTCTTGGACACGCTGCCGTCCACGGGGTCATTGTACTCGAAGACCTGTGATCTAACTATACATATGCATACATGTACATATCTATATAGTCTATATGTGTGTATATATATGTACACATATTCATGTATATGACTATAATCGGGATTGATTTTGAGTCTAGGCTGAGTGTATGGTTTTAGGCATCTGAACAGTAAAGGCTAGTAGCGTTTCCCATTCTTGTTCTCGTTCGAGTAAAGCTAGCCCAACGAAGCTCCAGAGGGCCTCGGAAAATGAACAACAAGATCGGCACGGAAGAGAAGGTTGAATCTGAAAACTCAAGGGACTCCCAAAAATCGTGGGCTTCAGGGTAAATGATAACTTATAACGCACTGACAGTGATAATGGCCATGCAGGCACAAACAACCACAACAAGAGCCTGGCTAACACTGAGCAGAAATGACACGACGAGCCGATGAACATGATAACAATGAAGGGAATGGAAACCTTTGTTTGCGTCAGCACAAACACGCACTAAACAACGAAACACCATCACCAACGCACTCACCGAGAACATCATCACCATCAACATCGTCATCGCCACCATCACCGTAGACAGAATCATCGCCGCACGCCAAAGAATTATCAACGATGTAGTAACAAAGCAGGACAGGCCCGACAACCTAAACCCAACACCGGGTCGGGGGGCATCGTTGATCTTCATCTTCATGTTGCCAAAGGTCTGCCCGACAAGTTTCCCTGGTGTCAGTCAAGCGCCACAGTGGAGGCTTCACAGATTGGATATACCATGAGGAGTGCATGCTGTTAGAAGTACTGTTGAGCGTCTGTAATGCCGAATACACTTCCAGGCACCCACGAAATACCTCCGTAGCTGATACACTCTCCTGAAAGTCAGTTCTTTCTTCTGGCTCACCAGGCATGAAAGCTCTCGTAAGTGTCAGATAACATGGAGCCGCAGCATGCCCGACAGGACGGGTTGATGCCTGACTTGTCGGACATCATCTTCATCATCTGCTCGGCTTTGGCCTTGTCAACGCCTGTCGGAACAATGAACACTTCGTACTAATATAGATTGCCGGGGTACAGGTCTTGTTTGCACATGGACCATGAGAATGTCTCTCTCGCTGTTGAATGAATCCGCCCCTTCTTTAAGGCGTGCGCTGAGCCTTCGTAGTCATAGCGAGCGTAGTAGTTTCGACCATACGTCCTTGGCCCATGCAGGGCTGGGAGGATGAAGCCGTAGGCCAGGGATCGCGGTTCAGGGTCTAATATAGGGGCCTTAATAATTAGAATAGGGTTTTGGTGCCCATTATACTATAAATATAATGAGGAATAAGGAACCCCTACAATAGTATAGGTAAATATTAAGGCCTCGTTATTAGGTGAAGGATGTCAGGGACGAAGATTCGGGGAGCTTCTCTTCGCCTCCGGCTCTATGGAGGGTTCGTTAACAAAGCTGCGAGTGATGCTGAAGGGCCCGGGTTTCAGTTTAGGGCTTAGGGTTTAGGGGTTTATGGGTTTAGGGGTTTATGGGTTTAGGGGTTTATGGGTTTATGGGTTTAGGGGTTTAGGGGTTTATGGGTTTAGGGGTTTCGGCGCTCACACTCGGACAAACCAGGCGAGGCATATGAGTTCGAGTCTGCAGAGTGAAACGACACTAAGAGGCCTCATCACGACATCTCAGCAACAAAGGATAACAACACTTAAAGTAACTGTACCGGTCTGCGAAACCTCTCCTTGGAATCTCTCTGTTGAAAGCATTCGAAAAACTGGATTCCAAGGCAGTGGACCAGGCAGATCACTCAGGGTTGGGGTATAGGGAGCTAGCCCTACAATATTCAGTAGCTACATATGAGAGGGAAGAGCCGAGTTGACTCGGGCACTGTGATCTGTTGTGAGGATCAAGTGTTGCATGATCCCCGCAGTCAGCTTATTACCGACGCTACAAGCACTTAATTCAGACACCATAAAAGAGTGAAACTGTGGAGTACGTGGAGTGACCTACAGGTTATTTCGCTGCTTGCCAAGCCGCCCCAAACTTTACTTGAAGAAAGGGATTTCACTTTCATACCCTCTAGTCATAAGAAAAGATGACTTCAGTATCATGCCCCGGGGCTTGGTCCAATGAATTCTAGCATGCACCCCTCAGTTGATGAATTATGCTCACTGGGGATGTTTAGACATGGTTGAATGTGACGCGGACATCGCACTCAATCACATCTAATCACCTCACGGCAGAGTACATTGCGTTTTCAGCTCGGTCTCACGTCTGCTAGAGCAGCCAGACTCGGCGCTAATAGCAGAGGAGCATGCAGGGTTGGCAAACTCATACCATAAATTCAAGAGCCCTACATTCAATCTCTTGCAGTCATGCAGTGTAGACCAGCGGGCCTGTCTCATCGGTAGCCCTCTGGTTGGGCGTAACTTCCCCATATACTGTATCTCTGGCCAGGCTGTTTGCCATCATGCAGTAAATTCCAGAAAAGGCAGTGGCCTGCGGTATATGGGAGGCTATTTTCATGCAGCCATCCGTGGGGAATCACCACTAGCCGTATCCGACTGTGCCAGCTTACTCGCTCAGATCCCCGCCACATGCAATAAATTCCAGAAAAAGCCAGCAGGGCTGCGCTCGTAGCGGGAACCCACAGGTAGAGCTCATGGTCAGTCATTGTTCCACCCACATTGTATGGATAGCATGCAGATTCATATATTCAGGCTCTTCGTCATGTGGCAGCGGAGGCCATGCAGATGCAGTTGTAAATTCCATGCATTCCATCATAGGCAACAGACATGCAGTGTGTGCCTTCTAGCACGCCAGGCCCGCTTTGCAGAGTTCCATGTTTTCAGCACGGGCGCGGGTTAGTGGTTTCTTAAGGAATACCAGTACAATACATAAAGAGCCCATGTGAAGTGTGTTCAATATGAAGATAACGCAAAGCTAGCCACCGATACCTAAAAGGAAAGGGATAAAACATGCTAAAGTGAGGGTTAATGGGGATGGGGGCACAGTGGACTTGTAATATAAAGAATACAGCAAAGTATGAGAGTTGCAATAGAAAACAGAGCCCCAGAGACCTCAAAGAAAGACCCTACACAGACCAGGCCATCCTTGGAGCGTATCTTGCACACACTCCTGCCACCTGTTAAGTATGGGTTATGCCCCCGCGACGGCATCCATGGGCCAGGGTAATGTGGCTTGGGAGTCGGAGGTGTAGGAGTCTACTTGGGTGGGCCGGGGGCGCTTGTCAGGGTTCAGAGTGGTAACAGTGTTTAAACCATCTGAGTGTGTTGTAGGGGGTGGTTCAGCAGTTCTTATGTTGTTCGCTAGGTCTTCTTCACTGTCGCTAAGTACCAAGGTTACCGGAAGACCCTGCTTGAGTTTTCCCACTCCCCATACTTTACGTGATGTGGTTCTTGGGAAGTCACATAGAGTAGTTTGTTTAAGTTGTCCAGGGCCCATTAGTACTCTAGAGTAGAAATCAACCTCCAGGCTATCCGGTGTAACAAAGCCTAGGGAGTTGAGGGCACCATCGAGTTCCTTAGGAATACTAATGGATCCCATGACTGTAAAGGCGACGGCTACCACTCGTCGGTTACACCAGTCCTCAGTGGCATGAAGGAGCCTTTTGCCTGTGAAGATGAGCGGAGCCCCACAATCAAAACTATGCAGGGAGCCCTGAAGGATCCCTCCCATAGGGGTTTAGGGTTTAGGAGTTTAGGGTTTAGGGGTTTAGGGCTTAGGGGTTTAGGGGTTTAGGGTTAGGGCAGCCTCTAGGGTGTTATTGGCCGAGACACTTCCAATGCTCGTTGGCTACGTCCTCGACGGACACGAGCTTGCCGGCCTGCAAGCATACTGGGGTTGGGTGCAGCATTCCACTCGTGCATAATCCATTTGAAGGCCGAGGCTGCTTAGGCGGCTCGAATGCAACAGATCTCCCTCCAAAACCCAAACCATGTGGAAACCCTGCACATTCAACCCAAGCAACCCCCAGCCACGATGCGGACAGCAATCCAAACTGACCCTGACCCCTACGCCCTACCTCAACACCCAACCTGCACCATACGAAAACAAACATAACACGTCCAAATGGCTAATCCTGCCCAAGTTATTGACCAAATCTTGGTCGCACGCCTGCTCGGTCTTCTTTGCAAGGATCTGCAGCCAGGCAAGGACGGCCCACATTCCATCCTGGAATGTGTCACTATCCCGCATTCGCATGGTCAAGGCCATATGGGAGTTTCCGAAAATAGGGGTACCTTATTGCGGGGTCCTTAGAATCAGGGCCCTACTATTTAGGGTACTATATTGGGTCCCCCATTCTCGGAAAAGAGGGCTCATATGGGCTTATGAGGTTTTGGATCTGCGCTCGAGTTTTGTTGCTGAGAGACGACCACAAAAGACTTACAGTCGTTGAGGCTAAGGGCTAAACCCTAAACCCTAAACCCTAAAGGTCTGAAGCAGCCGGCATGCTTTCGTCGGGCTTGTGATACCTCTCTGCTCTGCTTTGCGGCACTCACCCCGCCTTCTCTCGCACATGGTCAGCACCGGTACCAAAGGACTCTTCACCACAGATGAATGGTGTGTAAGTCTGCCTGAGCCAATGTTGGAGAAGGGGCACGGAAAGCAGGCAATGTAAGGGCCTTAATGACCAGAATAGGGTTTTGGGGTCCGTTACTACGATAACTGTAACAAGGACCCCCCAAAAAATAGTATGGGCAATTACGAAGGCCCCTATAGTAAGCATCGAACTCCGTAGCTTGTGCCATGTGCCTACTTCTGTGCAGCCGCGGGCCTCTACTAACAAGCCCTTCAAGCGATACCCAAAGCTTGCAGCATTGAATGCAAGAGTAAAAGGAGGGACCCTTAATAAGGACCCCTAGGTATATACCCTTAAAATAGCCGTTATATACCCATTATATGGCCCATTGTAAGGGAGGGGTCCCCATTAAGGGTCCCTCCCTCCTGTTCCCCTTTGATTGAATGCAAGAGTTTCGATAAGGGACAGCGGTAATCCATAAACCCTGAAGCTCAAACCGAAAAGCCCAGACACACACGAAGAACCCAAAGCACAACATGCTTGAATCGAAACCCAAATACCGAAACCCTCAGCCCAGTAGCCCTGAAAGCCCCCAGCACTGAACTCAACCTCCTAAACCCCCTAAACCCTTAAGGCAAAATCTGCTCTACCGGCCCAGTGGCTTGTCTGGGAAATACTGGGTGCCACTGTCCATCAGGTTTCCGAAGAACTTCCATCCTGGAGAAGGGTAGTTCTCGAAATGAAGGTGTCCTCAAATAAAGGTGCCGCAGTATTCATGGGACCTGAGACGGGACCCTAAGGAGCACCCACATTTAGGAATTGAGAGGTTTGCAACACTCGAGATGCTCCCTTTGAAACTACAAAGTATAGCGACATTTAGACTGGTACCGCTCTTTTGGGTTCAGGGTTGAAGGCCATGCACAAGCTGCAGAAAACCCAAACCCCCCCTCCCCACAAGAAGCCATATGCCAAGATGTCCAGCATAGAAACTGCCCAGAAAAGAGTACATGCCAGTCCTAAGAGAACATACAAAGGCATCAAGGACTGATCCCATTTTAGCAAGCCGCCTAAGCTGCACTCGGACACTAAGCTGAGGGCTTCAGGCTTTAAAAAGTCTTCTTGGAAGAGGCATTGCGGTGCCCACATACCATAATCGTGAACCCTACATGTCAAATGCAAAGCCCTACACCCTGACGTAAGGCTAAAAAGGCTTCGGGATGCGGAAGAACGACGGCGCTGGCCTGTCGGCACTTCGAAGCACTCGATGCCTTTGGCCTCGTGCTAAGCCATGCGCTGAAGAGGCTCTACGATGTACAGGTTTCGAAACAAGTCTTCCAAAGTTTAGGGTTAGGGGGCTTTAGGGTTCAGGGTTCAGGGGTGAGGGTTTGGAGTTTAGGGGTTCAGGGGTTTAGAGTTTCGGGACCTGTACGTGACGGACTGCACCGAGTCTAATGCGCAGTGTTGTGGGAGGGGCAAATGTAGGGGCCTTAAAAGGGTTTAATATAGGGGCCTCAAAAATTTAAGGGTCCATATGGGTTACAAAAAGGGCTACTGTAAGGATTGAGTATAGAGGCCTTAATAAGTAGAATAGGGTTTCGGGGCCCATTAAACCATGGTTACAAGAACTAGTAGTGATTATTTAGGCCCCGTGATTATTCAAACCAAAGATCAAGGAGTCTTTGCAAACAAAAGTGTCTCGGGCGCAAACTGCAAAGCTTGGAGGAAAAAGACCGATGAGTAGAATCAAAGCCCGCATAGCAAGCATTACTTAAAGGCCCAGGGGACTTGTAAGTTATAAGTATGGGTATAAGTACCCTAAATGGAGGTACCCCATTATAACTCTGCTTATAGCCTACTGACTAAGTCCGCCGGGCCTCCAAGTAGCAAGCTTCAAAGCCGTAACCAAAGCAAGCACACAATTTCGAACCCATTCCGAACTCTGCGGCCTCTCCGGAAACCCAACCGAAACCTTGATACTCGAAAACCGACCGTTAATTCGCGTCGCATGTAACCCTTCATGAAACCGTGTACAGCTGTTCCGGCCTTGGCCACCAAGTCCAAGGCACCGCTAGTAGGCATCGACCGCGCGCAGCCCTTCAGCCCAGCCTGAAGGCTAAAGCCCACGCAATGCATTCACAAAGGTTTGCTTAGGGTCTCTGGATGCTATGGGACAAGCCTCGGCGTGCATGTCTCAAAGGGGAAAAGGGGGACCCTTAATGGGGACCCCTACCCTATAATGGGCTATATACTGGGTATATACTAGCTATATTAAGGGTATATAACTAGGGGTCCTTATTAAGGGTCCCTCCTTTTCCCCTTTGAATGTCATTGTGGTTGAACATAGGGGCCATAGCGAGAATACGGTTGTGCGGTACATTGTCGTAGAGGCAGAAACGGAGTAAAAGGGACCATTCCGACCCCTAATAATATAGGGGCCTTAATAATTAGACTAGGGTTGTTGGGCCCACTATAAAATAATATCATAAGGAACCCCCAAAACAGCAGCGGCATCTATTTAGGCCTCTCCAAGAGCCCAGGTGCAATTTAGGGATTGTAGGGTTTAGGGTTTAAGGTACATAGGGTTAAGGGCATAGGGTTTAGGGTATAGAGTTTAGGGTTTTTGCAGCCACAGGACGCGGAATTGAGGGATGAGATCGGCATTGTCGACGATCATGGCCAGGGAATCCGAGGGAGAGATGAAGAACCTCAAGGATTCGACTTGTATACGGCTTTGGTTAAGTTGGGTGCTGTTTAGAATTGAACGCAAGAGTTTGTAGGGCGCTTCAGGTCGTAGGATCTGTAGGGTCTAGCAGAATCCGCCCTGTTGGCATGAACGTGTAGGAAGACTCATTGGTACTGGGCACTATGGGTAACAAACCCTTCAAACGCCGTGCCACCCAGCTTCCATGTGCAAAGGTGCTTCAAGTAGTTCCTAGATCGATAAGAAGCAGGCCATCAGCACTCTACACTCGCCAAACCCTGTAGGGCCCATAATTTTGACAACCACCCATATATGTATCTGGCTGAATCGCGGAAAAATACACCAAAATCTGCTGCCGATCGCCGTGCAGCTGCGAGGATTCGGGGTTGAAGCTGTGCGGGGTTCAGGGTCATTTGGAGGCCCAGGGGACTTAGTAAGTAGGCTAAAAGAGGTGGTATAATTGGGGTAACTCCATTTGGGGAAGCAGGGTTTGAGAGAGCCTTTGAAGCTGGAGGCTTAAATAGGCTACCCCACCCGCCCGCGCCGCCCAGATCCCGCATAAAGTTGGAAACCGGGCTAAGGCCAAATAGTGCTGGGATTCCCTACAAATTGATCTTAAGGATCGAGGCTATCGGGTTTCCAACTTTTGGGCTTCTACTGCGCATCATCCCTAAGGCAGGTGGCTGGCTGCTGAGGATCATGTTCCGGTCGGCATCGCCGTCCGCTGCGGCGCCGAAGGACGGGATGGGCTTGGAGCTGGAGATCTTTTGGCCCTCCTGGTGTTGGGTTGGGTTGGGTTGCAGGTAGGGTTGGGTAGGGTTGGGTAGGGGGCCAAGATAGGGGCCTGAACAATTAAAATAGGCTTTTGGGGTATGTTGTAGCACAGTTCTTCCACGGTTTTTGGATTTGGGCTTTTGGGGTGCATGGTTGCGTTGCATCAATCAGTTTTTTCTCGATCGGGTGCACGGTCAAAACGTGCACATCGGTCCTTGTTGAGACCCATCGTGGCCACAAGTTCAACAGCATAGGTCAAGTTCCTCATGCAGCTGTCGCACTGACGAAATTCTCGTGGAGGACCAGAATTGGGCGGCGTGGTGAACTAGACAGAGATATCCAAGGTTGACATAAAAGGACTTTCAGAGCTGTTGCGGCTCCTACTTGCAAAGCAAGAACCTCAACAAGTTCATAACGGCCGGGACAGAAAGACTAGGACTAGGGCTGCCGGAAGGGAGCATCATCATCGTCATCGTCGGCGTCGACATCATCACCAGCATCATCAACCTCACTCCTTTGAAATGCTCATCGTCATCTTCCTGAACCCCGAAAGTATGTAGAATAATGGCCTTTCATGGGTATTGGGCCATTATTTCACCTACTTTGGGGGGTCTAGGTTATGCTCTCTCGCCATGAACATCCACACGATCGCCACCGAAAGCCATTCTCTCCCAACTCTCGCTACAGACTTCTGAGCAAGGCGAGGAGCGGATCGGCGTGGCCGTGCCAAGCAGATTCCGGACCGCCGAAGTCAGGCTTCCTCTGCTGATCTCACTTTCTGGGCTCGTCTTAAGGCATCTAATTTAAAGGCATCATTATGGGTATCTATATTGCTGCATAATTAATTCGTTTTCCTTGAGTTCCTTCACGAGAACCCATCTTTCGGGAGAAAATCTTCCAGGGCGAGGAAGGTCGAATATAGGGTTCTTATAATATGTATGTATGTATGTATATATATATATACACACACACATCGTACTCTAATTAGAATGAGGAACCCCCAAAACAGTGTAGGCCCCTAAGGTCTACGGCAAAAACCCATGCCGCCGAGCTTCGGCACGGCATTCGTGCAGCTGCCTGGGGCAGCTCCCAACTCCTGCAAAACCCAACTCCACAGAGACTCGAATTTCCCTGACAGAATTAATGCATGTATCAGGGATCCTATGTAGCCCTTAATTCATGAATTTATAGGGGGTTCTACAATCAGAGACTCAGCCCTGAATATTCAACCGGCGGCCCATGTGGGACCGACAGTTGAATGGCTTCGGGCAGCAGACCGGCGTGGTATACAGGTCGGAGCATCGAGACACGAGAACTGAGAACTGCCGGCATACCCTAAAAAATCAACACAGCCCAAAAGCCTTATACTGTATGGTCTTTGGGCCCAAAGCCTTAATATGTGAGTCCTTAGATCCCTAGGGATACAGGAATATCTCCAGGATGCAGCCTAAGCAGGAAGCGGGGAGGAGCCCCAGAGGCCGTCAAGGAAAAAACCTTCTCGGAATGGGTTCATCGAATGTGGGAGTTTCCGAAAATAGGGGACCCTAATAGAATACCTTAAATAGTAGGATCCTTATTATAAGGACCCCAAATAAGGGTACCCGAATTTTCGGAAACTCCCATGTAAGTGTCTTTACCATTAGAACAGGGCTTGGGGTTATTATACTATAAATATATAAAAAGAAACTAACCCCTACAGCCATGTTCTAATTGTTAAGGCCCCTTCTTTGTGTCGGAGATCCGGACCCTCCGGGGCTAGCAGGTCCTCCTCGATGATGCGCTTGGCATAGGGGCCCTGAACCTTCAGAGTGCGATCGGACCAATGCTAGCGAAAGGGTTTTTAGGGTTTAGGGCTTTGGGTGGCGAGCGCAGGGAGCGGAGTCAACGCGCACCCAGGACCCAAGCAAGAGATTACAATATATACGGCAAGAGCTTGCTCGACAAAATCAACATGAATCGCCCCTTAAGCTTAAACCCTAAACCCCCCCAGCTCCGGATTTCTTTTGTAGGGCATTTGCCACGAACTCTAGGGTGCATGGGCCTCCTGGACTCTGCAGCTGTTGCTGTCTCATAGACTGCTGAGGGCCTTGCCGATTCTTGGGTGGTACTCTTAGTGCTGAGGCTGCTTCCAGAAGCCATAAACGGCTTGAGCAATATACGGTTTGAAGTTATACTTCGAAAAACTATACAAACATGACAAACCCGATAAACCCTAAACCCCAAACTCTAGCGACTCTAGTGTAGTTCATCCAAGCGGCTCCGGACATGGAGTCGTAGACGATGGTGAAGTCCGGGCGGGTTAGGAGCCTGAGCTTGTCGGCATTCGACGTCTCGAGCCCTGGTTCTGCACATGCTGGAGGTTCAGATGTTCGCTTTGAACCCCCGCCTAAAACGAATTCGTGAGGCTTCACCTTAGTGTGTGTCAGAGAAGCGACTTTTGAATTGGATTGTGGGTTTGGGGATTACGAAGGTTGGTGATTTGGGGTTGAGTCGCAAGACTCTCCGTGCGGGAGGCCCGGGGGGAACACAGGCACCGATCACAACCCCCCTCTGCGCTCTCACTCTCGGTCTCGCTACATGGGGAAGCTTGAGAGGGCTCTGGTTTGCATCAAAAAATGGACCGGTGTCTTTGAGCAGCACTCTAGGGACAAGCATTGCTCTTCCTGTGCTTCGGTTGAAGGCTCTCTGCTTCTCCTGCCCAAGCAAACCGGAAGCGACCCCACCAGCCAGGGCATCAAATACAAGGTTCGTGCGAAAGGCATCCCCGATGCACACGCGAGTCTTCCGGTCTGTCATGCATCCATTCAACCACTCTTCTTGCGGCCTTCACATCCAAAACCAAACATCACATCCAAAACCCAAGCATCTTGAAACCCCCAGCGTTTCAACAAATGTAAGGGCCTTAATAATCCGAATAGGGTTTCGGGGATTCCTGACTATGTCTAGTATCGCATAATATACCCCCAAACCCAAAACCCTATTCTAACTGTTAAGGCCCATATATTAAGCCTTCAAGCCTTGTCGCCCTGCCTCGAAGATCGGATCCTTGAACCCTGAACCCTGGAAACCCCCTGGGCCTTAATTGTTTAGGGTTTAAGGGTTTAGGGTTTTTCCCCCCTACCTAGCAAGGACGGAGCCCCCATTGCAGGGTACCCTGGGCCTTAAGAAGGTTTTAAGGTTTGGCGTTTGTGGCTCTGGGGGTCTTCTAAGGCTTTGTTTCTTCTCCCCTTGTCGCTGGGGGGGACGGGGGGTCAAGGTTTAGAGCTCAAAGGTTTCCTGCAAGCGCCCTGGTTTCGAGCTATAAGGACGCATAGGCTCCATAGTAGTAATTTTGGGGGCTCATCATTTAGGGTCCTATATGATAACCCGTAAAAAGAAACTACTATGGAGCCCATAGATATGTCCTAAACCCATCACTCGGAAATTCAGAGTTCCGAAACCCAAAACCGCCGAGCCACCGTTTGATGGATGCAAAGTCGAAGCACTGCTTGAGGAGCTTCAGGTGGTCCTGGCGCCGTCACGCATCAACAACACAAGCTTCATGGGTCTATGTATAAAAGACTCAGTTTAGGGTTTAGGGTTTAGGTTTAGGCTCAGGGCTGACCGCTTCTGTATGATTTGTCACACCCGCCCAGCTGACAGAGTCGCACAGCAGGGAGTATGATAGTCTTACCTTGGGTTAGTAGGGAATGGAAGAATGGTAGTAATATTATAGTTGTACCTCAGTCCTCCATTCCCTACTAAGCCAAGGTAAATAGTTTGGAGGCTTTGACCAGCAATGACATCAGCTCCGAGAAGCCATAGCCCGGAGAGTTCGGAGGTTGCTGAAATATCTTTGGCTTCAGCTCGTCCCAATGAGATGGAGATGGGAACAGCCCTGCATCAAAAAAGGCTAGAGTAGACTTATACCAGGGTATGCTGAAGGGAAGGCTAGAAGGAGCATTTAGGTGTCGATGCCTCGACGCAGTCAAAGACCTCCACAACCTTGTCCGCAAGCTTGTAGATGGCGGGCTTCGTCCTGACAAACATTTTCGAAAGACAGCGTAGGCCACTAGGCCATCGAACCAGGCTCATGGTTTCGGATACCTAGCTTCCTATGGTAGGACCTGAATCATCAAACAAGTTATCCACGATAAAGACTAACTGCTAAGTGTCTACTGCAACTCGGTCGGGGAGGAGTTGTCGGATTTGTGTGTTGCCGATGTCCAGTAGGCTTACAACATTACGGCTCATGCCCCACACCAGTCTCTGGTCAAACGAGGTGCAAGTCGAGCGTGGGAAGGCCGTCCACGCTCTTGTACTCTTTGATCCTCGAAAGCACTGGGTGACGTCTGGACGAGTAGAGCAGGCGGCCTAAGGGTTTAGGGGTTTAGGGTTTAGGGGTTTAGGGTTTAGGGGTTTAGGGTTTAAGGTCAACAGCCACGGTTTCCAGCATTCCTGACATATGACTACCACAATATTGCCCCGTTGCTGGGCTTTTCTTCCGGGCAAAAACCGATCGTCTCTGAGCCCGAGATTCTACAAGCTCCCACCAGCCTCTCTTGTACCCTAAATACTTGGGGGCTAAGAGCCCACTACTAGTGGATATGTTGGGGGGGGTCCTGGAATGGGCTTCTTATGTCATGCTGAGGCTCTTTCCAGTCCACTCCAACATCTTGTTTGTGAGCTTCTCTGGGGCGGGCCCACCGTTCTCGCAGTTGTATTTGATGCCAAAATCATCATGGATGCCACCTGGCACTGATGCATGGCCCTACACCTACACCGTGGTTTCGTCACATGCGAAGTGTCCAAGAAAGGCGACAGGCAAACTCGTATCAAATCCTATAGCTGCCAAGCGAAGACGACGAGCTTGACCCTGAGTGCTAGTGATTCTCGTGTTCTTTCTCGGATAGCTACGTATAGTCGATGTTTCGTCGCAAGAAGCTCTACGCAATCGAAACGAAGCCCCATACGAGGGTCGCAGTGTGCCCTCATGCGGGATCAGCTGTTTTCACCCCTTGCCCTCTGCCCGAAACGCCCAGAAGCTGTGGCTGCCGCAAACTTTACACAAAGCTGACGAACCTAGTCGGCCAGGCACCGAAACTCACAGTCTCCACTGTAGTTCCTGTCTTAAGTAACCTACATACTACACAGCGAAACCCCCAAACTCAAAAAGCGGGAAGACGGAGGGATCCCACACCTGGGTTGTGGCTGGCCGAGCAGATGAAGCCACCAAACGGCTCAAAGCCGTAGCCGCGCCCTCGGATCACCTAACACCGAAATTTGGAACTTTTCACATGGGTGGTTGTCAAAATTATGGTCCCTTTTTGGGCTCCTATTTTAATACGGCACCTAATATTCAGGGTACCCAAAAAGGGAACATAATTTTGACAACTACCCACATCACATTTGCATTCGCCGCGCTGAGTACGGGCTTCTTGGACTATGATCCTTACACCCTGAGAATGGTCGTCTTCTCCCCTAGGAGTCCCGCTTCAAAGTATAATTCTGTCATGCACCCCCGACTTTCTGGTTCCTAGTGTATGTGTTATGAAGACTATGATTGGGGATTATATAGGGACTACTATGGGGATCCATTCCCCCATTCCCTACTAAGCACCAAACAGCCGAAGCACTCATGAAGTTACAACTTGGCCCCTACGACAGCTCAAGGATCTCTCTGGGTGTGGTGTTTCGTATAATTATGTCGGAGCTTGGAGCAGTTTCGGCTGATCTTGAGCGGTTTAAGGTTTTCTGGGCGGTTTAAGCTTTACTAGGTTTAGAGGTTTGATAAACTGCAAGTTCTGCGTGTAGGCAGGACTGCATCGGCGCCTGTGGAGTCTCGAGTCTAGTGACTGGCTAGGGCATCGGTTCATCATTCGGTTTCGGCGCTCACACTCGGACAATCCAGGCGAGGCATCATTCGGTTTAGGGTTTAGGGTTTGCAGGGGTGCAGGTCTTCATGGCATGTGTCGATTGGGTTTCGAGGAGACAGACATGGACGTGCGGCGTTTTGCATAAGATTGTTGCTTGTTTAAACTGCCTGCATCTGAATGACTTAACATCTCACATCTCCATGCAAGACACTGCGGAAGTGGCAGGCGTGGAGAGCATGCCGTCGGTGCCACACCTTAAAGCGGCGAAGACTTGTGATTATTCATGGGTGAGTCAGCGGGACATCTCGAGAATTCTATACAACTATTCCCTCAGCGTGCCTACGGCTGCGAATCCTCAGGTTGCCTTGGAGTTGAAGCAGTTGCCAGAACTTGGGTATGGCCCCCATACAGTAACAGTCTATAATAGGGCTATTATTAAGGGCCTTATATATCTATATTATGAATATTATCCAACTGTTACTGAGTGGGGGCCGTACCCAAGCCAGAACCATAGCAGTACTTTGCCACTCTGGTTGGGTGATTTGACGTCTGAGTAGGCCGCGAGTCTCGAGATCAAGGAGGCTTGTCGAGGCCTACCCATATTACTACTGATCGTATTGTGTCATTACCGTTGCTATTCCTATATAGGCATAACAGCGACATATTGTGATTATTTTCATTGCAGGTTCTACTAGATGCATTGCTTTCTCTCTGGGGAAGCACGGTTACTTAGGTTCAGGGCTTCATAGCTCTAAAACCTCATTATGAGGAAGCTCCCTGTGACCGGCTCAGGCACCAAACGCGGCCGACGCCGTTCGCAAAGGCGATCCTCAAATGGAGGAGGTTTAGGGTTTAGGATTAGAAGAGCATGCACGTCTCGGCATGTGATTTGGGTGGGGCACAGATTGCTGATTTGTTTCGTTCAAGGGAGACTAGAACTGTTGCGTGTCTAACAATGCGATCTTGTTTGTGGCCTCCCTGCTTCAACTTCTATCTGTTTGGCGATGCTCCAGCATCGGCCAAAAAAAACAGCAATGCGTGCAAACCTCGAGACGGCACCTATCTCTCTTTTTCAAGCTGCAGCTTGATGGGAAACCTAATCACCCAGTTGAAGTGGACAGAAATACGACCCCACACTCACACACTCTCCCAGAAAGCCTTTGTTGAGCAGGGACGACAGCAATGTAGGCCCTGATGAACCTCAACCCCTTGTTGTTGAGCAGGGGCTAACCCTAAAACCCTAAGCCCATCATCCTGAGCCCTATAAAACCCATCAATCATAAACCCTAAAGTCCCTAAAGCCCGAAAACAGAGAATCCTCAAGCCCACAATCCTCCTAAACCCCTAGTCCATAATCCTAAACCCTAAACCCATAATCCTCAAGCAGGCATCTTGATGATGATCTGAATAGCCTCGGGGTTCCAGTAGCGCCCATCTCCAGAGACCACCAAGGTCCCGCCTTGCACCGGCACATTCTCCTCAATGAGGGTGTTAAAAACCTGCGAAAAGCGGAGATTTAGGGTTTTGGGGGTTTAGGCGCGATGAGGGTGTTCATAACCTGAACAGCCCGGGAGCCCGGGGGGGGTCCGAGCGGCCGTGTCATCCCTCAGCCTAGAACCCAAAGACTTCGCCCGATCCCTGACCCACGTGTATGAGTGTGAGTGCATGCATGGATGGATGGATGGATGGGTGGGCTTGTAGTCTTAAGTTATCGTATTGTGTAATTATAGATCCGAAACTAAACCCTTTGAGCACCAAGCACAACAGGGCTTTAATTGTCGGGTGGTGGTATAAGAGATTCCGACATGACACAAATCCCATAAACGAAGCAAGTCATCTCATAGAACCCTCTTCCGATATCCCAGGGCCTCCAACCTCTAAAGCAGAAGCCAGAAAGTTGGAACATCATTCTCCTCATGCCCCTCAGGTCAAATAGAGGGAATCCCAGAACTAATCATCCTAAATCCATGTTCCACCTTTCCTTGATTCATTATATGATATGTGTACCTTAAAGAACACTTTGTGACTTGGTGGGGAAGTTCCCGCTGCGGCTTGTGCGTGTGACTTCTGGGGCTTTTCGATTGCTTTTTTCCACAGCAGCTCTGAACCGCTGAGATTGAATATTGCGTCGGAATCTCAATGCCCATGAGGGTAGCCTGTTCCCGACCATCTATGCAGGGTTAGCTGGGGGGACTCTATTTCTTTTTTTAATATCTATCTCCTTTTTTTAATAATCAGGGTTTTGAAGGAGCACCCAGCCAAGGAGCACTTTGCACGTAGTTCGCCAGGTAGTTGCCCTCCATGAAGACCTTCGTCTTCTTTCGCAATCCACTGGTTCCAGGTGCCTGGCTGCCATGTGGCTGGTTGTCAAAATTATGGTCCCCTTTTTGGGTACCCTAAATAATAAGTGCCGTACTATAATAAGGGCCCAAAAAAAGACCCTAATTTGGACAACCACCCATGTAGCTCCAACAGCCCAAGCTCGGCACCTAACCGTAGTGAGGATGTATTTGCATGAGATCTATACTACATTATACTACACAATGCAGTTGCTGAACACTTGATGCAATCAAGTCGAGGATGCATGGAAAACAACCTCCTGCCATCAGCGGTGCGACTTTTCCTGCTTTGTCTTATCGCTGTCAATAAGCAACCACACCAAAAGTATTCGAACTTCCACCTCATGACGTGGATGATCGTTCAGCTGTTTCTATGCCGGCTATCTCCACAGGTTCATGTCGTCCGCCTGTATGTGCAACAGACATGAGGAATCCACGACAGCGTGAAGTCAAACTGCATTTTGAGGGGTGCCTTGCTAGAGATTTAGGCATACGAGCGGCTCTGTATTGGTAAGCGTTACTCTCACTCGTGATTCAGAGAATCTACAAACCTCTCACCGGATGTCGATGATTGTCCCAGGCCTGCCCAGCAATGGGCTCGGTAGGAACTGTCTTTACAGATAGCGTCACGTCATTCTTGATGACCTTGGATTCTTGGCACATTGCTTAAGTTTGGGGTGCCCATGGTGAGCTATCCAAGCTAAAGCTGCGGGGATCTATCAGCATAGGCTGCTACGCTACTGGCTGCCTGAATACTGCTACGGTTGATGATATAAATCCTGCATGACCTTAAGGGCCCTAGACTATGGAATTTATGGTATATTCCTTATTATGGGTAATGCAGGATTTAGATCATCAACAGTAGTTCGCAGTTGTAACAGTTGTAACAGCCAAGAGGCGGGTCGGCCGTCGCCACCGCAAATGTTGCTGGCGACCTGCCCCATACCTCCTATGGCAGCCGGGAGTTGCATGAATAAACATGGGACTCAAGCCAAAACGTACGTATCTTGACGGGCTTATGCCACATAAACCCAAGCCATACTCTCAACCTCCAAGTACGTACCCCCCCACACGGCGCCAGAGAACCCGAGCCCTACGCCGAACAGCTGGAATCTAGACCCAGCCTATGAAATGCATATGTATTCGAAAACAGGGCTCGAATGGCCGCAGCAGCGCGGAACTATCGGTAGCCCCAGTGCCCATGGAAGGCACGCCTTCGCCTGGTGCCGCGCTTGCGAGGCGGCATGCAGATCTTTGACAAGACCCTGACAGGCAAGACGATTACGTTGGACGTTGAGGCCAGTGGCACGTTCGACAAATTCAAGGCGAAGTCGCAAATTAAGGCAGGCATCCCGCCCGACCAGCAGCACCTCTTCCGTACTCTTTCGGATTACAACCTGCAGAAGGAATCGACCCTTCACTTGGCGCCGCACTTGCGAGGCTGCATGCAGATCTTTGTCAAGATCCTGACGCTCACCTTGGACGTTGAGACCAGTGACAAGTTCAACGACGTCAAGGCTAAGTCCCAAGAGAAGGCAGGCATCCCGCCCGACCAGCGGCACATGATATTTGCTGGCAAGCAGTTTGAGGGCGGCCGTACTCTTTCGGATGACAACCTCCAGAAGGAATCGACCCCTGGCGGCATCCAGATCTTTGTCAAGACCCTGATGCTCACCTTGGATGTTGAGGGCGAGCAGCACCTGATCTTTGCTGGCAAGCAGTTTGAGGGCGGGCGTATTGTTTCGGATTGCAACCTGCAGATTGAATCGACCCCTGACTTGGCGCAGCACTTGCGAGGCGGCATGCAGATCTTTGTCAAGACCTTGAAGCTCGCCTTGGACGGTGAGGCCAGTGACAAGTTCGACAACGTCAAGGCTAAGTCCCAAGATAAGGCAGGCATCCCGCTCGACCAGCGGCACATGATATTTGCTGGCAAGCAGTTTGAGGGCGGCCGTACTCTTTCGGATGACAACCTCCAGAAGGAATCTACCCCTGGCGATGGTAAGTACGATCGTGACATGCGGCAATATGAGTTCAAGATTGAAGGCACTAACGTTGCTTATACGATAGGCGAGCGCCTTGACATCTGGCCCCGCAGCCCGGTAGACCAGGTCCTGGAGTTCTGCGGCATGTCGACGGGTTTGTTGGGCGCTTCGCTTTCGTTAGACTCGGACCTCACACGTGTTGGTGTGTATATACGCGGTCACTGTATGCAGCGGCACGTCTGAGAGGGCACAGTGATGTTTAATTTTCCATTGTGAGGGACCTACCCTGTAGTTGCCCTCCCCTGTTCCCTGGAGGAATACGCTCAGGGTTCAAGTGTTGGATGGGCACAGTTGCGTTTGAATGTCAGCTGTGTGGGGTGTACAGCTTGCAGTTTGCCTCACCCTACCCCCTTGAGGAATAGGCTCAGGCTGAAGTTCTGGTTTCGCCCTTGGTACTTGCATGTGCCTGGGCCCAGTGTCGCGATGGCCTTCTTTGGCAAAGCCTGATGGTCTGCAGGAGTGCTGCTTTAACTTTGATGTTGGCTCCGTCTTGTCTTGATTTTGCATGTGCTCGGGGATGGCTTTTCTGCCTTAGGCGCCAGTTAAATCCTCGAACATGTGATTCCCAGCCTTAGCGCATACTGGTACGTGTCCAGATTTCTGCGCGAGGATTTCCTAATTAGATGCAAGCCAAAGGGCCGCGTCGCTACGACTCTTCGCCCGAAACAGCAGAAACAGCAGTATTCGAAAACATTTACGTAAATGGTGCACTAGTATTTCCCCCTTACCTTATCATTAGCCCAAAGCTTACCTTTGGTTAGTAGGGAATGGAAGAATGGTAGTAACAGTAGTCAAGTTATAAGTTCTAAATACCCGAATCCTCCATTCCCTATACTAACCAAAGGTAACCTAGGATGCCCTGTAGTACCCTTATTCCCTTTTAGTAGTTCTAGGCTCCTTATTATAAAGTTACCCAATACCAAAAAGGGGGGCCCGGTCCTTGCTTGGAAGACCGGTGCTTCTCTCAGAGGCAGGCAGAGGCCGAGCCGAAGCGCTGGGAGGGCGCCGTGGGTGCACCAAAACGGCTCGAGCCCATCGTGGCCAAGGACATGAAGATGGGGTTTAGGGGGTTTAGGGGTTCAGGGTTTAGGGTGTAGCGGTTAGGGGTTTAGGGTTTCAGAGTTCAGGGTTCAGGTTTTTGAGGTTCGGGATTTTGGGTTCAGGGTTTTAGAGTGTAGGGTTTGGGGTTCCGGGGTTCAGGGTTTAGGGCTTCAGAGTTCAGGGGTTGGGGTTAAGGTTTTTAGGGTTCGGGGTTTTAGAGTTCAATGTTTGGGGCTTCGCGGTTCAGGGTTTAGGGTTTCGGGAGACTTGGGTCAGGGATGTCAGGAGTACAGTGTACATGGCTTCGGCAAGGATGTGTAGCTTACTGGGTTTCATCCGAAGAGTCATGTCTGCCCGGCTTGTCGACAAG
Source organism: Symbiodinium sp. CCMP2592 (assembly GCA_905221615.1). Lineage (NCBI taxonomy): Eukaryota > Dinophyceae > Suessiales > Symbiodiniaceae > Symbiodinium > Symbiodinium sp. CCMP2592. Next base: position 304,706 of record CAJNDT010002557.1, read on the forward strand.
CTCGGTATCATGAGTGCATTGAGTCGTCGACCGAACCTCTGTAGCCGCAGACTAAAGCAATTGAAGCCATCACATCAGCTACTAGGATGCCCGGTAACCTAAGAAAAAAGGGCTCCCCTTTTGTAACTTTACAAGGAAAATAGAAGTACAAAAAGGGAATAAGGGTACTACTGGGCATCCTAGGTTACCCCCTTTCCTTTTCCGAGCTCTCGTTTCTTTGCACCAGGGAAACGGGGCCCGGCCGGAAACCATGCCTTGACGGACTTGCCCTCGCAGTGCAACCCAGGGCACAGCCAGCGTGGCACCCACCTCCGCCTTCAAGCTCGTGCATCTCAAAGTAACAGTCGGGGTTCGACATCTGCCCAGCTGAATCTTCCGGCTGGCTGCACCATGTGTAGGAGTGAGTGACGGCGAGCCTCAGGTCCAGAATCAGACAGTGCGTGCCAGATAGTATCAGGCCGATCACAACAGAAGACAACCTGGTCTGCGTCTAGGATGGTGGAGTCGTCGCACCTGATATTGGAACAAAGCTCTCGATGACAATCATCATCCCCTGTGCTCAGCATCAGTGCAGGAGGAAATGTCCGCGACGGAGCAGTCGGTCTGATAGTCTTCGGCCTCTTTCATGGGGACGTACAGTGCGGGAGTCAGCCACAACCTTGCAACGTCAGACCAGGAAGCATGTCAACTGCACATCTAAGAATGAAACCCAACATTCAGATATGTCCAAGTCTCCCAACTCCACACCGGAGAGCTCAGAGGGCAATATTGAATACTACTTATGAACCCCGGAGCCCCAAAATCCCATTTCTATCCACTATACACCCCAAAACACAGGTTGAAAACTACACCTCTTCAACAAAAATCACGAGGCGGGTTCTTCCTCAATCCCAAACCCTCAACCCTTAAACTCTCTATGGACCCCACCAATAAAACCTGGAAAAACTCTATAAGCAAGTCCTTGCCCATCAAGCTCGCTATAGACCCTACCCAGCTACAACCTATAAAAACCCTTATAATCAAAGCCCAAAACCCTTGATAATCAAACCTGTAAAAATCCTTCTTAATTAAACCTTGTTAATCAAACCTATAAAAACCCTTGTGACTTATAATCAAGAACTCGAGTAGCAGGTCCTCCATATGCCGGAGCTCAGCGGCGAGCGCTCGAAAGCCTGCAGCGAAGGCCAGTGCAGATGGCGCATTGCGGTCCTTGGTGTTCTTGGGTTCTTAGGGTTTGGGGTTTAGGCTTTGGGCTTTTTTGGTCAGTCGCTGGCCCTTTGGGTTCTTAGGCTACAATTGAGTTTAGGGTTTTGGGCTTCTTTGGGTCAACATAATGGGGCTTAAGCTTAGGCATAGGAGTGATTGATTAGGGACTATTGGAGCCATGCACGTGTAGGAGCTCTAAAAGGTTGCGAGTCGCTGGCTTGTCCCTGTAGATCCTACTCCCCCTTAGAACCATAATCAACATAACATGTTAAATATTCTCTTGGGTTTTATGCAAAAAATGAATAGTACTTCCTAAAGGGCCTTAGGTAGATCCTAGACTCGCATACACCCTAAACCCAAAACCTCTAAACCATCTGGCAAAATGCGAACCTTTGCACTCCTCTTCCTTGCTATGGGTAATGCATTGGGTCTTGTCGGGTTTGGTGCAGCTGCCACATGAAGAACCTTCAATGAGAATCAGGGGTTGTCCATCAGATGCCTGCGGCTCTAAACCATGTAAACTTATAAAGTATATGCTAGAAAGTTGGAATATGATTATCCTAAACCCTTTATGGTATATTATAGGGTATCCTACCTGAAACCATATTCCAACTTTCTGGAGTGCCCTTTAAATTTCCCTTTAAATAGTTAAACAACCGTCTAGTTGCTCGATCGGGTGTGACGGCCGCTCTGGTCCGCAAACCGGCATCCAAGAGGAATCTCGCGGGCTTTGTTCGTAATAGGCTTTCTCTTCAGGGGAGTGGGGTGTAGAGGGGGTTTGAGGCTTCCGGGGTTCAAGGGTTAGGGGCTCCGGGCATTTAATTAAGGTTCAGGGTTTCGGTTTTCAGGGGTATGAACATTGCTTTCGTGGCTTCCCCTTTTGAGATGGCTTCCTAAACACCGGAAGGATAGGGATGGACATGAATATGCATGAGATCAGCAGCCATGAGATAATTCATGATTCGGACCTCAAAGGTCCCGATTTCCTTTCCCTGACACACGTCCACAAGATATCCAAACTTCCAAACCGGAACCCTTTGCAAATACCAAGAGCAGGGTCCGGATCTCAGCAGTCTGCACGTTACACAGCTGGCAACTTCTCCGCTCAGCTCCCATAACCTTAAAGCCTGAACCCCCCCCCCCACAGGATTGGATGCACTTCCAACCTCGCTGCCGGTACGGAGCCGAACTGTGCCGCCTGCATTTAGAGGACTCAGTGCCAGGAGCTCCCACCCCAAACCTTGAACCTGAAGTAAACCCTGAACCCTAAACCCAGACAGCAAAGTTGTGTTAGGGATGTCGGACTCTTTGGGTTCGAGAGGGCCAGATTCGAGCTCTGAGGCTTCGCATGTTTGTATAGCTGGGAGCTCTTCTTGGACTAGGACTTTGGGGGCTTATAATATGATGGTATGATAGGGTTATGTTCCATGATATATTCAAGCATATGGTGTAGTGTAGTTTCGTATAGTACAGCAGGGGAGAGTACAGTAAAGTATATAGTATGGATATACGGGGACTACCAAGGCGATGGTCCTATAGTCGGCTGCCCCCGGCCTTGTGCAGGGAGTTATGGCCATTGCAGTTGACGAGGCTCGCATCCACTCTGCTGTGTGTCAGGTACCTAGGCTCGGCAATCCTAGCGCCAATCAATATTTCAATAAGCTCCGACTGCAACTTCGTATCCAGAATCCAGATATCAGAAACCCAAAACAACACTACAACCCTAAACTCTAAACCCTAAGCCCACAACAACGCTGGACTGCTTTGCTCAAAGTGGCTCCAACATCTCCAGGGAGGAGCTCGCCCCATCCATCCTCGAAGCCTTGTGCATGGCGTTGCAGCCCCAGCCTTGGTTCTCTCTGTGACCTCTCCAGGATCCCTGATATAAAGCTTCGTAATTTGTGGCTTAAGGGTTAGGGTTTTTTTCCTCTCGCATGGGTGGCATCTATGTCCACAGGGTTAGGGTTTTAGGGTTTTTCCCTCTCGCAGGGTTTTAGGGTTTAAGGTTTAGGGTTTAAGGCCGTGGTTCTCTCCTTGGACTTTAGTGTTACAGGGTCTACGGGGGGTTAGGGTTTAAAGTTTGGGGTCTTACGGTTTCGGGTTTTGTGGATTTTTTCTTGGCGGGGGGGTTCCAATGGGGTCCATGAAGATCCCAGTGTTTGAGGGGCATCGCAACCCCAAGCTCCAGGGCCTGGAAATTGAACGTATCTTGTTTAGTTGTTCTTCTTTTCCTGGATGCCTGGGTTTGTCCTAGTATCCAAGGCCCCCCAAGCCCTTGCAAGCCGGTCCTTGGACCCTCAACCACAAACCCCAAAAAACCATAAAACAACCCTTGCGTTTGGGGGCTTGGACCCTTCCGGTATGCTGATTCCAGGCGGCTGTTCGTGTGATGCACATCCGCCCGTCGACTAACAAGGAGCGAGCAGCACGGGACATGGCCTGAGCCCCGAAACAGGTTTGGGCTCTGCAGATTTACAGATTTAGGAGTGTCAGATGTGTAAACGGTTCAGGACCAGGGTGTTTAGGCTTTAGGGCAATAAGCGGTTTAGGGATTATGCTGGTATATATATATATATATATATATATATATACAAGGCTTCTTTATTCCGGGAGTGGTGCGTGGAAAGAAAACGATCCAGAAGTGAGGGTTTCGGATGTGGGGTTCAGTAAGGTGCGGGACTGGGACCTAACACCCCACTGGTTTGTCGACTTATATTGGACGCTCCCACAATGAAGATTCATGGCTGGGCTGTCCACAAATAGAACCTCCTAGACCGTTCTGGACTTCTATTTCTAGACGCCATATCCAAACTAAACCCTGTAGATTCCTGTTAAGTCCTTACAGTGGAGACGAGATGCCCTGCCAGGCAGCTAGCATGAGGGGAGTGTCACCACCGTCCGTCGCAGCATCCACGAAATCATCGCCGGCCGCGTCCCTCAGGGGTCTCCCTACCCCTAACGACCAAACGAGATCCTAAACCCGGTATTAAACCCTTTACAGCCTAGACCCACTACACTTATAACCCTATAACTATCAATGCCATCTACCCCCTGCAAGCCTACAAGCCCACGCCTACCTGCTGCAGACAAGGTGCAGCAGCAATGCACACACTGCCGCGTGACCGTTCCTGAATCGCAACTCAAAGCACATCTGCCCGCACTTGATTGAAGCTTCCTCTCTCGATGGACAACGACATGAAACTCATTCTGCCGACATCCCAAAAGCAGCCGATATCCCATATAAACCCCATAAATTATAAAGAACCCCAATAAGGTAGGGATATCACTCTAAACAGCTTATGCTTCTGTCCCCAACTCCGAAATCTGCGCTGCGGCCGCTGCACCGTGCCGCCCAGTGGAGCGCTGTGCGACCGTGATGTTTTGAGGTGCGCATCCGAGGGTCCATCTTGAGCCTGCTTGTAGCTTAGGGTGTTTGCATTGTACGTGTAGTTCCTTTTTTTGGTTAACCAGTTTTAGGGCTAGGACCCTATAATAGAGATGTTGGTTAACCAATAAAAGGAACTACAATGGAGACTATACTGAATAACTCCTGGTATGCTTAAAACAAGTTTGGGGGATCTAGGGCCAAACTCACGGGCGCGGCGTGGTGCAGATGTTGGGTTCTGATGCATGTTGGGGGGTAATCTGGCGCACGGTCTGGGGTTGGGGTGTCTGGTCGAGTCCACCAAGGTGTAGGGACGGTGTGGGGGTTGGTGCGAAATTTGGCGGCGCACCCCACGCGCCCCGTGCAGGGCAGAGGGCAAAAACCCGGCCTTTGCGATGCTATAGCTTGCCCCCGCCCCACCTGCCCCGCCCACACCCCCACCCCACACCCCCGCAGTCGGAAGGCGTCGGAACCTGTCGAAAAAAAAGGAACCCGTCGGAACACCTGTCCCGGTTCGCCGCAGCCCTAATTAAGCATACTGAGAGGCGCGTTTATTGAGTTGTTAGGGTTTCCGACGGGTTCCCGACGGGTTCCGACCGGTTCCGACGGGTTCCGACGGGTTCCGACGGGTTCCGACAGGTTCCGACAGGTTCCGACGGTTTTGACAGGTTCCGACAAGTTCCGACGGCGTGGGCGGGGGTGGGGCGGGGCATGGGGCACAAGCACAGCACGCGGGGTGCAGGTGGCGGGGCGGGGGAGCCCAACGTCACGAGAAGAAGGGCGGCGGGGTGGGGTGGGGCGTGGTGGGCGGCGGACCACACACCCGCACCAGCTCCCGCACCAGCCCCCGCACCAACCCCTGCACCCACAACCCTGGGTGTTTTAAGCATACCAGGCCCCTTGCAAAGACTATAGGTAGGGTGTTTTGTTTAAGGGCTCCTTTTCGGTCTGCAGACTGCCTCTTGAAAGCCCATTTGGGCGCGGGTCCAGGATTCAGGTTGGAGTGTTTAGGGATACCCTAGAATCCCAGTCACCTAACTGAAGAGGCTGTTCCGGTACCTATAAATAATAAGTTATACTAACCGATACCCTTTTGCACACTTTACCTACCTAGAGCCCGCGGGGGTATTTCTGGAGAATAGGAGTAGGGGCGAGTTTAGGCTTCCCGGCTTCGAGGGCTTGCGGACGCACTTGTTGGGCGAACTATATAGAAAAAAAGTTGTGTACGTATATATATATATATATATATATATATATACATATGCATGTATATATAGCGAGGGAGGGAGGGAGAGAGAGAGAGAGAGAGAGAGAGAGAGAGAGAGAGAGAGAGGGAGAGAGAATCAGATTTGGGGTTCAGGTGAGGTTTGCCAGAAACTTACCCTCACTAACACCAACATTCAACCTCGAGTTCAGAATTGTCGTTCGCCGTCTTGGGTTTAGTTTTGCAGTTGCCGTAAGATGTCCAAGGCCGAAGGACCCACAAGGTGTTGCGTCTATTCGGGCCAGGCAGCTCATGCAGCAGGTACTCGCAGACCTTGGCAGGGAGTTAAATGCAGACTCTTGCTCTTCGGGTTTAAAGGGGGCTTGCGAATCCGACGCATGCAGAGGCTTGACTTCTAAGTCCCCCTTTTTCAATTTGTTACTATTAGGGTCGCATTTTTTCAGGGACAGAGGTTTGATAATCAGGGGTGTAACACTGTCAGTATCCGCTCAGAATCGTTGCCTCCCACCTGGGCTTTAGTTTGAGTTCATCGCTTGTTCCTTGCATTGAACAGCCAGGAGTCATCGACATGACCACCGCCGGCAGCCCAGTGAAGGGCACCATTCCCACGGTGATCTGTAGCCTGTCCATGCGGTCCAGGACTGTTATATGAGCAGTTGTCTAGATTAGGGTCTCGTTTAGGGTCCGTGTTATTAGGGCACTATCTTGGGGACCCAAGAATGGATCCGAATTTAGAACTATCCATGTGGCTTCAGGTTTAGGATCTTCTGGCTCCTGCATTGCCTCAAGGAGTCCGATAGGAGGGGGCCAGACACCTCCCGGGGCTCAGGACAGGGTCCTACAGGGGCCTCAATCACTGGTACTTGTATGGCCAGTAATGTTATGGTATGGTCCTGAATTGAACATATGAAGGTCGAACAGCAATTGTGCTGCTTCCGGTGAAACTACATACATATGTATGTATATATATATATAGAGAGAGAGAGAGAGAGAGAGATTTATAGATACATGTATGCATGTGTGTATGTATGTATGTACATGCATACATCCATCACTGAACTTGCTGTATCCATCGATTTCCGCAAATCGGGGCCTTCCCAGGGTGTGAGTCTTCAGCGATGCAGCTGGAAGAGAACATGCCAGGTCTTCTTAGGGAATCCAATTTTCTTGCTGGCCTTCGTGGCATCGCTACCAGCCTCAACGAGTGCCCGAAGCGCGACGAGGTCGCCCCTGCATGTGCGTTCGCGTTGGCTTTTTGGGGGGCAGGCTTTCCGATCCATAGTCAGAGTAATAGTGCTGGGTTTCAGGGACAGGAGATCAGCCCAAAACCCTAAAACCTTCTGGGTTTGTGTCGTCGGGAAGCCAAGGGTGCATGTCTGCTGCATAACAAAGCACGACCCCATGGTTTGTTTGGGCCCCGACCTCTGCGCTGCCTCGAGGCACGGATCGGGAGCGGGGGTCTTGGCCACACCTTGGCGAATAACGAAAGCTTTGGGTGTTATCGAGGGGCACTAAATGACTAGACTGCAGTACGGTTTCAATTTTTTATCTGGATAAGGAGCCACCCCAAACAAAAAAACTGTAATGGCAATAATTGCTCAGGCCGATGCATTGCAGCTGCTCTAGTAGGCAGGAGCAAGTCGAACGAGACAAGTACACCGATGATTAGATCCTGTGCCTCCTTTCCGGCGGTTCAAACCATCCATAGGCTGACGAAGCTTCCAGCGGGGCTCCCATCAGGCGCGCCGGCCGCGATGTCATCTTGGCAGGGGCGGAGATAGTATTCTGCTGCCTGGATGGGAGGTCAGAGGGGTGCAGGGAGGTGTGGACACTATAGGTAGCTCAGAAATTTGGTCATGAGCACAGAATCACCGGGCAACATGCATCCTGAGATTGCTTTCCGAGTTTGTTAAGGTGTGATGGTAGCTGACGGGAACTTCGCAACTGGCTGCTTAACTCTGGACTTGCTCTGAGGAAGTCCTCCACGCTGAAGCAGCGAGTATCCGTGGCATTCTGCACGTGGGTGCGCATCGGGTTGCCCTGAAGAGTGGCGCAAGTAGCAAGAAAGGTACGTGCGGCAAACTAGTCTCTCCCGGAGCTCCGGGCACTCCGTGCCATGGCTAGATGGCATTAGATAGAACATCATGAGGCGTGCACACCGACATCACCAGCCTCCCCGAAGAAGAAGCCGCAGCCCTTGCAGAGAACTTTGCCCTTGGTCGCTTGCGCTCGGATATGCTCGCAGGTGAAGAACCTGTGAACGGCGGGATGGAGGCGGGCGGGGGACAAGCAGGAGGCATCCTGAAAGCGACCTATACACCCACTTCATACCATCTTTTGTCAAGCAACCTGGGGGGGGTCTAGGGCTTAGGGTGGTTCGGGGTTTAGGACCCGAGGCCCGAAAGCTCCAAGTGTGGGTCACATCCGGCCTCAGCCCACCACCCTGCTCCACCATAATGTGGGCTAGTGACTCGGCATCCTGCGTTGAGGGCTGCTTGGCTCAAAGGGTGTAGGGCTCGTCAGTAAACTTCGATTCTGCCTTTTGAAACATGGGTGATTGGTTGGGTCTGCATTCTGCATCGCACCAGAGGCAGTGATAAAGGAAAACGATTCAGCAACACAAGCGTCGGCAGTCTTGTCGGTCAGCCATGCACCCCTCAAACTCGCTGGGCCTCCAGTTACCCAAGCAGTACCTTAACAACCAGATTTTATGTACCCCAACACCCCGTCATTTTGTGGTAACCGGAGCCTTATAAACCCCCCTGTCAGGCATCCTCCAATCGCCGGAGGATTGCCAAAGCCAGATCGAAGGGCTCCTGTCGCAGTTTAGGCGCTCATACTCAGACAATCAATTGAATCCCTAAAACCCATGTGGAACTTCTACGGTGAAGGTGGTATAGGAATAAGTACTGGCTGTAGGTTGCGTGTATGCCGGTCCTTCGCAACTTTCTGCAGCGTTGCAAGGTTTTTGGGAGTTTAGGCTTTCGGGCCTAGGATTTCGGCGTCAGCCTCGTTGAGCGGATCTCTCTGAAAGCACTCCGGCCTGGTGTGCCATTTCAGCTCCCCGTCCTTGCGCCTGCGAACTTTTTTGGGGTGCAATGCGGTGCCCGAGGGTCTCTAGTTACACAGCGTCACCAGGTTACGAAACGTTTGTGCTGACAGGGTACTGCGGCTTGTGGCTTTATCGGCTCCTGTGAGCCCCAAATAATCTCAAAACATTCTGGGACTATTCTCTTGCGACCGGAACCTCCACTCAGCAGCTGCACGTTCACAGCAAAAAGACATCGAATGGAAGGCAGGCACCAAGACTGCAACAAAGCTAAACATTTAAGCTAGATCGGGAAAGGTTGCTGGTGTGCACAAAGGGACTCGCACTCATGCGACACACCTCCAGGACCCAATCAGTCTTGAGATCTTATTCCAATAATTCAATAAATAGGAACCCTGAGAAAACGTTTCAGATTTATTCGGGCTTGTATGTTTGCCCCGGGCTGAAACGATGTAAAACCCTGCTAAGCTCTGTACAGCCTGCTTCCATGCTGCCACGGCCGCGTTGGAGGCAAAATCCGGCCCATCACCTACAGTTCCAGGCAGTTTAAGCGCTTCTTGAGGGGCTCTACAATATTGTGACGGGTTCGGGAGAGGGTTTACATCTTGGAGCAATAATAAAAACACGGTTAACCTCTGAGTTTGGGATTGGGGATGCGAGGGTTGAGGTTTAGAACTGTGGGTTCAGTGTTCAGCGCTTGAGGCGACGGGTCCACGCGTCATTGCCGCAACCACAGGATGCCCGAGAGCAATAACACTCCAGAAATCATTCGGGATGGAAGCCTTAGCTTAAGGAGCCCCAAAGCAAGAAAAAAAAACACCATGATGACGTTTTAAGACGGAGCCAAAAACAGCGGCTTTTGCCTTGGCACCCACAAACATCGTTGGTTTCAATGCAATGTTTCTGGGAGCTGGCACTGACGAAGCCTGAATCTGTCCAGCCTTCCTCCTGAACTCTTACTGGAGTGAGCCGACTGCCAGGAGTCCCATTATCGCACCTTGGTACCACCGGAAACAGATAGCCTCCAACCCTGCTTCACCCATTGGGGCTGTAAGATGTTGTAAGCAGAACCGGGTGAGAATATGAACTGGTTCTGTTCGCCTTACCCCGGTAAGCTTTAACCACTAGAACCCATACAAACCCCACAGCGCCCTTGTAAAACCATACGGGCGTTTCCGAAAATAGGGGACCCTAATATCGTACCCTAAATAGTAGGATCCTTTTAATACGGACCCCAAAACAAGGTACCCCTAATATTCGGAAACTCCCATATAAGCCCCGCTATACAATCAATCCTCTAAACAACCCCCTAAACTAAATCTCTAAACCCCTAAATCCACCAGACTTCAAACCCTAAACCCCTAAACCCCTAAACCCCCAAACCCTTAAACCCCTAAACCCTTAAACCCCTGAACCCTGAATCAAGGAGTTTTCCTTTGTACCCTTAGGGTTTGTACCCTTGGGTTTGGGTCCCTAAAACATCGAATATGGCCCTTAATGGTGGTATCCGGGACCCCAAACCTAGGGATACAAACGTTTAGGGTGAAAGTTAAAATCTTTGACTGAAACCCCTTAAACCCCTAAACCCTACAACTCGGCCTCTGAGGCGCCTCAGGGCGCCCGAGCGGCCGCGAGAAGCTGCAGGGAAGCCTCCGAATCTCAAGTCGAAGGGCTCGCAGGGCTTTCAGCAATCACTGTCGGGCAATCCAGGCGAGGTTCATCAGATACAACGGAAGCGCCTTGGCCAAGTGGGCCCACTAGACAACGAAAGCCAGAAAGCCAAGGCCCCTATAGGCAAACGAAATGCGAACCTGTCATCTCCACCAGCATGCACTCCGACACCCTGCGACCAGGAGCAGTCCTTACATTCGTGTCAGCACATAGGAATATGTAAATCACACAGCCGTAACTGACCCCGACGACAAAGTCACAGCCTGTCGCCCCTCAAAAGATGCAGGAAGCCGTGGCCCGGGTCACAGGGCTTTAATTAGTGCTTCAAGGCTTGCAGGGTGTTTAGCTAGTCTGAAGTCTCGACCCTTACCTCTAACCCGTAAACCAAAGATGCAAAGCGCTGTTTTTCTCCAGGCCTTCAGCTTCCAAAGCAGCTGTGAGCTGCGCTTGCAGCTCATCTTCCATAGGCTCCGCTTGGATTCTCCACTGTAGGCTGTTTGGGCTCTAGGCTTAGAGCTAGCCGGACTTAGGGTTAGAGGTCTCGGGGTTTCTGGTGTACAAGGTCGTACGGCACCAATTGCGGATGTTAGGGCATAGGCATAGGTCTGAACGGTTTTGGGGTTTAGGCTGGATTCCTAAGACGTTTGCCGGGGCTCCAAAAAAGAAAGGCTTACTGTAGGCAAGGCCGTGTTGCCGTGAACCTCTACGGCCAAAGCGGGCTTAGGGTCTGTGGGCAGTCATGGCTTCGGGTTGGTATGGAAAACACTCTGCACTTTACACGGTGGCCAAGTGAGACCCTGTCAAGAGATCCCAGGTACGCTGCGGAGTAAGTCATCTTGAACTACGGCTTTCGGTGTTGATCATGTTTTCGCCTACTGAATGCTGTCGGTCCATCATGGCGCTCAAAACCAGTTCTGAAAGGAAACTTCTTAGACCCTATATGATAAGAACCCTAAGGGGATCCACAGGAGTGAAGGACGGTCCTAGCTGAGTCTCAACCACGACTACCGCGGCTCCCCACACTCATGCCTCTCGCGCAGTGCATGTGCACAAAATGGGGGCATGATCTGAGCACTGCAGCTGGCAAGTTCATGCTGCACCGGCGGAGCTGAGAGCTGAGGCTAGCCTATAAGTCAGGATTTGTGGTGGAGGCGTGCCTATGAAAAGTAATATCATCATATTATCACACTATTGACAGCTGATATAAGAACAGACCTTACATTCCTGTGAGATCTGAAGTTCACACGTCGAACGTTGTTGCTGCGCGGAGGATCGGCTGGGGCCCTAAGACCGTTTGGTTCACGATTGTCGCTGATGAGGCTATAGATTGTCAGAGTCAACATCATCAGTGGAGCTGCACGCTCCGCGGGGCGTTCAACACTTGAGGAGTTGAGAATTCAGCCGAACTTAGCTTTGGCAGGCAAGATATATTCACGCATTTCAGACACTGCCCTGCATCAACTGCTTACTTTCACCTTAAGGGCAACACTTCCATCTTGCAATGCGCCTCGTCGCCCGTGATGGGATTGATGATCGTGCCATGCTCCATCTGGCAGCCGGTGTTGGAAGAAATGTTGGTACAGGGAACTCCAGAAAGTTGGAATATGGATTAATGGTAGGATCCCCTATATTTTACCTTAAAGGGATTATGATAATGATATTCCAACTTTCTGGCTTCTACTGTATGCATGCAACGAACCCAGAAAGCCGCGTTGCAAAACCAAATCCACACACAGCCCTACATCTGCGTAGGGTCTTTGGACAAAAAGCCCCTGAATCGTGAACCTCTGCAAAGCTCTGACAGGGAAGACTTCCCCGCAAGATGGTGAACAAATAGTACCTGCTTCAGCAGCCAACCGATGCTGCAAGGAAGGCAACCGGAGCTCTAACTGAAAGCTCCAAGCGGTAAATGAATTCCGCATCATTTGGTCTGCAAACTATGCCCTAAACCCTAAACCCCTAAACCCTAAGTGCGCAGGGCCTGAGCTCCCCCAAAAAAAGGTCTTTCCAAATAAGACCGGTGAACTGCTACTCTGTTGCGACAGCCGGGTCCGGAGGCCTTTGGGGGTAAGACCTGATCAACAAAAGCTCTCAGAGCCTCCGCTTGACGTCTGTACGGCAGTCGTAGAGCATCGATCCTCTCAAGACGTGGGAAAGCACGCTTTGAGTCTATAAGTTCTAGCTCGGGGTCTCGAGATGGTGCCCTTTCATGGACATAACTCTACATGTTTAGATGCTGTGTCTGTTGCACTCCACTTTAGATCCCCCAGAATTGAGTCTGCACAGCACAACCCAATCCGAAATTTGCCGTGTTCTCCTCCATGCCCCATGCCCCTTCCCCCTCAACCCGTGGCCTTAGGCTCGAAGACGATACTCCAACCCCTGCACGAATCTTAGCTTATGACGACTCTTTCCCTGAGGTCTTCGTGGAACCAGAATACATATCTATAGCACATTTCCCAAAAAAATCTCGAAACACACCCATCCAACTCAAGTTAAGATGAAGCCGGAGCGCAAGCCCACGCAAGGATTGCCACTCCGTTTACCGCCTCTCTCGCTCTCCATTCTTCTTGCAAAACTACAGGCGCGCACACACACAGATACGATATATATATATATATATGTATATTATGATATACTATGATATACACACACAGCGTTGTGATTCGGCGCCACGTCCTGAGGTTAATGGCATCCTGCGCAGGTGCCCCCATGGCTAGACCTCATGCAATCGGAATCTTCATCGTTGGGGATTCGGGGAGGGGGGGTTTTCGGAGCTGTGAGTATATGTTGTTCAGGGTTTTGGGCGCGTTGGATCATGGCTTATAGACGCATCTCCGAGGCTTTATGTAATTCTGTTTCTGCGCGGTTTGGATGTTCTGAGATGCAACTCTTACCTCACTCTCCGGTTACAACCGCCTTTTGGAACATCTTGTCCAGTATGGCGAACTGGACATAGCCAGGGCTAATAAGGTCCATGAACACTTATTTGCCCGATATCCTAAGGGAACCAAAGGTCATCCTTCGGGATTACACATAAATTCAAAGAAAACGTTAAAGGTTACATCCTCCAGTTCTACTATAAGAATAAGGCAAGTAGCCTCGCTGCAGGAGGCCCGGTGGCGAAATTGATAGCTGAGATGCTGCGGGGCGGACGTGCTCAAGCGTCATTCGTACAGTCCTGTCCAAACCTTGGAGAAATAGAAACGACGATGAGAGAACCACTACGAGTAACAAGAACGCGGGAACCACAGCGGGAGAGGAAGGATTTCGATGCCAATCGTACGGAACCGAGGCTCCGGGGATGAATCCATCATCATAGAAGAAGCCGAGCCGTCCGCTGTGTGGGTATATTCTGCTGTGATCTTAGACTAGTGACTAGTGCGGGCCAAGGGGAACGTCAACTGGGGCTGCTATGTTTTGTTCAGCGCTCAGGGGTATGTTGCGGGGTGCGAACACAACGAGGCAGTTGCATCCTACTCCTGTAACGAGCTTAACCGTAGCTATAGCTGTAGCTCAAGGTGCAATATATAGGCTAAGAGCTTGAAGGCGAAGGCTTTCCTTCCAGACTCAATGGGCCAACTAAACCCGTAAACGAAACTTCACACATGGTCCATAACCCCGAAGCCTACACCCTGAAACCCTAAACCCTAAACGCCCCAAAGCCAACCTCCGAACCCTGCACTCCCTAAGGGCTCAGTGTCAAAGCCCCGTAAGACGCCGGACAGCCGAAACCCTCCACTCCGCTGCTACTCACAGGACAGCTTGTCAGTCGAGAATCCTGGTAAACCCTAAACCCCTAAACCCTCCAGAACTTCAAGTCCCAGACTTCTGTAGTCCTAGAAGTTCCCTCATGTCATGTGCGCATGACTTCACCGAAGCCGCCAAATTTCACGAATGCAGCTTGCGGCCGCATTTTTAGCGTTGAGGATAAAGATCTCGAGTGGCTACTCCGCCCACAGTGCCAGATTCCCAGATCCCTGGTAATGTAGGAACCTGTTTAAGAAATCCTGGGCCCATAACCCCAAAATAGTAGGGTTCATATAAGGAACCCCAGTAAAGGCCCAAGGTCTCTTAATCAGGTTCCTACATTAGCTGATATAAGGGGTACCTTATTCTGGAGTCCTTACAATAAGGATCCTACTATTTGGAGTATTATAGTAGGGTCCCGTATTTTCGGAACCCCCCCCCCCCCCTAGCTGATTCCCAGATCCCTGGTAGTCCGCTGGAACCTGCGACGTAGCCAGGAGAGATGGCACGGCCAACCTCCAAGCGAGTGCCTGAGAGAGCGTAAATAGTTGGGGTACCCATAGGCTCCAGAGTAGTTCCTTTTTAATACTCCTATAGGGTTCTAAATATGAACCCCCAAAACAAACTACTGTGGAGCCTATCGGTAGATTAACCAAAGGCAGTTTGAAGTTGAGAGGTCCGCTGTTTGAGCAACACGAAAAGGTCGGCTAAATGTAATTCAAGTTTTCCATCGCTTCACGTGTTGCCGTAAACTGCCACTGCAACCGCTACCATCACCAGTATCACGCGATCGCTATACGCTATACTATAGTTTGTACAGAGATGCACATTAAAGCTTCGACTTGTGGCGCAAAAGATACAGCTTGCCAAATTGGCTGAATGCTTTGTATATGAACAGCCCTAAACTGTAAAAGACCTTACAGGTTCTGCCGGCAAGTTGGAACATCAGTTTTCCCATGTCCCTAACTTTCAGCATCCCAACCCTCGTCATTCCAAGCCCATGTTCCAACTCTGCGTAGGGAAAGAACTGAGCCCTTTTTGACACTGGGCTTGCTGGCTGCCAGAATATATGACCCTCCGACGTATTGCCAAGGATCACGAAAATCAAAACTCATCTCTGAAGTGAAACAAACCTCTGAATCCTCGCCCTGAACCCTAAACCCTAAACTCAAAACCCTGTGCCCAGTCCAGACTGGATGCTGCAGGTGATTGCTGGGGCTCCAACACTGCGGATCAGAGTAGAACCTTACCAGCTTTAGATATATACACATACATATGTATATATATATATATATATATATATATATATATATATACATGTAATTATATATTATACGCGTATTTCTGAGCATATGTATATACATATGTTCACCCATAGATATGCAGCATGGTTTTGTACATTTAATGTACATTAATGTGGTTTTCCCACACAGTGGGGATGCCGGTTTTCATTCTACGCAGAAATAGGGCCGTGCATGCCTTGAGTTTTATGTTGGGGCTTATGGTCACCTTTCCCGATGCCCACACTGCGGAGTTTACGGTTCTAGTTGCAGCTCTGAAGACTATGATCTCTTGCTGCGCGGCTCCGAATTTGCGCCATTGCTGGCCTCGCCATGTGAACGAGTTTCGACTACCGCCATCTACTATATTATTCGCCAGTCATGATGGTAATAAGTATAGGGACTGTGTTGATAGAGACATGAAAGCAAAAGCTGCAAGGACCTGCCACCGTTTTCGCAAGCAAGTCGGAAGTCGGGACGGCCAAATCCGTCAGCTCGTTTCCCAATAGTCGCGGTGTTGAGGTCCTGGCTCATGTGATCATCCAACACCAGTAAGTCACTAAGACTATCCAGTGCCATTCAGTGTCGTTTAGTCTTGTCAACCACTGGTTACCCCCCCCAAGGAGTTTGTGAGGCATGACCTACTGTCGAAACATATCGGGCCACGACTACGGCCTGCTTCAAAATTTTAAAAAAGGGTGGCAGCATAATTCAAGAGGCCCAACAGAAATCAAATCTACACACTGGATTCTCAGACCCTGCAACCCCAACACTCGGCCCTCAACAAGAAAGCCTGGAGACTACAGAAACCAACGTCCAAAAAGGCAAAAAAAGGAACGGAGTCCTTTTCGACCAGGGCTCTTGTAGTATGGGGAGAAGCAGCGCTTTCCAGCGAGAGCCTTGCAAAGCCTGAGCTGGACTCTGAGTTTCAGGGTTTTGGGTTTCAGTAATATAGGGGCCTTCATAATTCGCATTAGAAAAGGGTTTTGGGGGGCCCATTATACTATAATTATAATTAGCAACCCACAATAGGTAATCATTTATATAGGCCTCTGTAGGGGGTTGAAGTCCTTTGGGCTCCAGGGTTCCGAGGGCGTAGGAACGAAGTTCGGCACGTACACTCCGGCATGCCAGTCGAGGTTTTTGGTGCGACGTCGGATGGAGGTGAGACTTACAACGAACAAGACTTGCAAGGTTGGCCCAGCAGCTCTCTGTTGGAGCTTTCCAAGGATTTCCCGAGCAATCCTCTCTCCACCTGCACCGAGGCAGGGTACCGTGCGCGCCGTATTCTCAGCAACACCACGAGTGTTAATGATTACGCTAACATAAGCCTGATTGAAAAAGTGCTGGGGTTGGGGTTTCGGGTGCGCTTTTTGATGCATGCTTTGGCAGAAAGGTGTGAGCACTATGGGACTTAGGAGTCTGTTGTGCTCAGGATGTGCTTTGGGGTTTACGATGCTAGCATCTTATTTCGAAGCCTTTGTAATGAGAATAGGGTTTGGGGGCCCATTTCACTATATACTAGCTTATAAAAAGGAACCCCAAAAATACTATATAGGTAATTATTATCGCCCCTACCTTGGAATCACGGAGTTTGACTGGGGTCATTGACTCGGGCGTCTGGCTGAAGCTTCGCCACGCATAGCAGGCTGTATCCTGAAAGGTGCAGCTCCTGACATGAATTTCATCGTTGTCGAATGACTAATCGTTCCCCTCCCTGATATGGAAATGTGTGCTGTCAGTTTTGGGGATCTTCCTCCTGGTCTTGATCCTCCTCTTGCTCCTGCTCCTGCCCTGTCTCTTGCTCCTGCTCTCGCTCCTGAATCCCGCCCTAATTCAAGATAGGAATTGAACGGGGTGGTGGCTTTCCTGAAAGTGCCCTTTAAACCTATTCGATAGCTTGGCTTAAGACTGGCGAACACAAAAACTTATTATACCAGCCAGCAACCTTTCTGGCAAAGCTAGCGCTTCAGAGAATCTCGCTTGCCTGGATATGCATGGTGAAGCGCGACTCCTGGTCAGATAATAGCTTTCTGCAGGGCGGTTAGTTACTGTCGGGCTTCATGCACAAGTGCACCGGCCCCTGCAACCAAAAGCTCCAGACTCCACGGTCGCAGACCTCTCTCTGAAGTGCCTCCCAGTTGCACGCCTCATCGATGGCTCGTGTATCACAAGGCAGGAATTGCGCCAAACCACATTACAGCCCAGCAAACAATACATGCCAAGCATTTTTGGAACCCAGTCTCGAGGAAGCAAACCCTCAAGCGCCAAACCCAAACCCTCAGGCGCCAGACCCCAAACCCTAAACCCCAACCCCAAATACAAAACCCAGAACCCTAAACCCTAAAACCCCCAAACTTATAAAACTCTGTAAAATCCCCGGAAGGCCCCTAAACCAAATGCAACAGCTCCCAAGCTCCTGGGTTCCCATGAAAGCACTGGCCCTGGCCGAGATCCACATCCTTGGCTCTGCTCAGAAGCGTAGGATTCAAAGTTTAAGTTCTATAGGTTATAGGGCTCATAGGGTTTGGGGTTGAGGCTTGTGAGGTTTACAGGGCTTATATAGGGCTTATAGGGTTTAGGGTTAGGGTTTAGGGGGAAAGGGAAGAAGATCGTGATGAGAGGCCCAAGAACATGATGATGATGATGTCCTTGATCATGACTGCACTGATAATGGCGGCAACAGCGCAGCCGATGATTATGCAGGTGCTGCCTACAGCTTCTATGGCTTCGGGGGGGGGGGGGGGGGGTTCTTGAAATCTCTCGCCCCTAGAGCCCAAAATCAAGCTCTAAATTCTGAGAGGAACGCCCGTGTGACCTGTGGCTCCCGGCTCAATGGCCGCAAGCTCGCCCTCTAAAAGGCCTGTCAGGTCGAAGGTAGCCCTTTTGGTGATTTGTGGTTTAGGGGGTTTTCTTAAGCTTAGACACTTCTTCCCACCCACCCTAACGATTAGGGTGTAGGCTAGGCCTGTCAGGTCTTCTTCATGGGCGGTGCCAAAAATGGACCAACCTCCATATGGGCTATGGATTTGCGAATCTATGGCGCTCAAGGTCTAGGATTATGGCTCATGCAGGGCTTAGGGGTTTGGCAAGCGTCGAGCAGGTGAATATATGTGAACAGGCGAGAGATCCCGTTTCACAGTGTCAGCAGTCAGTCCGTGAACTCTTAGCGGAACCTCTGTGTGGAGCGACCCCCCATTGAATCCCTTGGTACAAGCAATCGGGCCTCTGTTGCTGGCCTTGGGGCAAAACAACATGAACAGCTCAAAAGAGCCGTCGGCATCTGGCAGAATGACACAACAGGCAAATAAAGGGACTGCTCAAGGACCTGCCCCAGGAGAGTCGGGTATACAGCACATCTGACAATTCTCATCTGGGCTTCTGACCAGATTCGGCTGATCTTCTAAGAAGAACACAGTTCCTGCAGGCTTGCGGCTGCCAACACTTGCGGGATGGAGACGAACGTCTCTGGCATTTGCTGTCAAGTCATCGACCTTCTTAAGACTGACCTCCGAAAGTTTCGAAAAAGGCCTGAGCAAGGCCCAGTTCCACCGAATGTCCTATGTTGCAGGCTACATAGACACATCTGTTGGGGATGGTGAGTGTCGTAGCTGTGGCATCTTCAGGGCAGGCCCGGCCGTTCTCTGAGAAGGTTTCGGCGATCGCACTGAGAAGGTTTAGAGCTTGGTTGGGGCTTCCGGGTTGAATCCTGAATTTAGCACCTGAGCGAAGGAGTTTAAGTGGTAGATGCACTGGTCCTACATATAAGCCTGGCTCCCAGAAGTATAGGAGTTTGCAGGCAACACATGAGGTGTCCGGTCCTCGTCGAATGCCGGAGCGAAGCTGTTCCCGCAGCTCGTCGGGGGCATCGGTGGCGACGTAGACCTCGCCCGGCTTGCACCAGCTTGGGACGCCTTTTGCCCCATTTCGGCTTACAAGAAGTAAGAACCTCAACTGTAGCAATAATTACGCCTTTTAGCAACTGTCGGCTTACAGTAAATCAGAACATCAAAAGCACTACACGGTGCTTACTAACCACCCATACTATTTTAGGAGTTCCTTATTAACTTATTATCTTTATGCTTTCGTGGGCCCGAAAACCCTATTCCAATTATTAAGGCCCCAACTGTTGCAAAACTAAGCGGGAATTTCAACTCCTATAGCCTATTATATAAAAGTCCGGGAGACGGTCGGCCTCAAGGTTTAGCCTGTCAACGTCCCAACTGACCCTCATGCTCCAAAATGCGATGTCATTTGGAGGACTTGTAGGTTTTTTTTTAGGGTTTAGGGTATAGGGCCTATACAAATTCAGGCGTTGCAAATATTACCCGGTTCCAAAGAAGGCTCTTGCACCGGGAATGGCAGGGAAGGAATATGGGCTGCCGCTTGGCCCTGGCACGCGTGGGCGAGGCAAGGGTGGACATGCGAGTTGGATCTGACAGGCTCTTGCAAACAGAGCCTCGCAGCATGTCAAACTGAGCCCTAATCAAAAACCCCAAAAACCCTGAACCCCAAAGCTTGAGACGAGTCGAAGGCCCACCGAGAATAAACCCACCAGGACTCCCTAGCATAGCAGCCTGCGGGCTCTATCCCCAATCTAGAGACTCGCAGCCTAAACTCCCTACAGCCGAAGCCCCTGTCACTTAGACCCTGAGTCCCAAAAATCTGAACCTTAAGCTTTAGCTTTAAACCCTCCCGACCTTAAAATATTTATTTCTCAAAACAAACTTGGAACCTAAACCTGAAATCCTCAACCTCAAAGCCTGCAGAGAGTCCAGAAAGCCTGATCAAGGCCGAAGTCAGCCAAAGCAAAGTCGACCTCTCGGATACAGCGAAGCAGGAACTCCGGCTTCTGGCTTTCCTACATCGGTGCTTGGAGTTTATCGTGAAACGAGTATAGCATCCCAGTCGAATCCACACTAGAGAGTATGATAAGATGCCCCCAAACCAGACCTATTTTGGAGCTTGCCGGTTTGGGGTTAATGACTCAGCTCTGGCGCTGCGAGGCGCGGGCTGCGAGCCCTTTTGGACACTCCGTGAGCTTTGATACCCAAACTGGCCGATACGCACGTAAACCGAAGAGAGGGCTCCCTGTAAGCTTGAGAAAGCGGCCCTGAGTTCTGCAACATGAATCCAAATCGCATCTCATCCCCTACAGTTCTCGATAAGTTCTTTGGTAACGGAAATCCCCTGATGGCCCTGATTCACAAGGAGCAAGGTAAAAGCCAGAAAGTTGGAATATGATTATCCTAATCCTTCTATGGTAAGTTATAGGGTATCCTACCATGAAACCATATTCCAACTTTCTGGAGTTCCCTGTATTTCGGATGGTGGCATGGGCCCTCCGGCAAGACCTGCTCCGCAATGGAGTGCGGCGTTGGCGTGGTCGACTCTCGTGCCCGCAGGAAATCCGTTCCTCGACTTGTTGGTATTGAGGGCCAATTACAGTAACTTATAGGGTATACGGCTGTAGGGCTTCTGAGGTGTTGGGGCATGGTAGCTTAGGGATGATATGACGTTTCTAAACTTGCGAAAACTTGCAAGTGATGCCTGGGCTAGATTGGAAACTCCACTATCCACGCTGCCCCACTCTGAGGTAGTGGCTCCGGCAATGCACCGCCAAGAAGGGCCGCGCCTTGAGGATGTCGGTCATGTACCTGGGCGGGCCTTAACAACAAAATCTAAGGCTTGCAGGAATAGTATACATAATAGCTAGTATAGGGGACGCAAATCGACTACCATTGCTAATTCATGATCCCCTCTATTTTTTTTGCAGCGCTCTGGATCACTGTGCCCTTGTTCTCAAGAAACGTTCAGTTTGAGGGTTTGAGGGGGTCCAAGGAGGTCTGGGGCCTCAGGCTAGAAAATCCCACACCTGAAAGGCCGCTCGCAACATGAAACCCCGTAGCATCCTTGGCCCTGGGCAAACCCTCCCGTCGTCAGACCCGGCCTCTCGCCCGCATCGCGGATGCTGGGGGCGAAGAGCATCGCCTGCCTGAGGCCGAGGGCATCCATCTCGTCCTTCAGCGAGGTGATTTTGAGAGGGGAAAGGATTCACGCCCTTACAAAAAAGAAAGGGCTGTATGCAAACTCTCCGTAAGCCAACGCTGCCGGCACATCATCCCAAAACTTCAAGATTTGATCGTGAGTGAAAGCGTGCCTGACACTTGCAATGGGTGCTTGATGGAGTTTATGGCCCTCCGGGCTTGGGGCTGGGATTTCCGCGCAAAGGAGTACGTGGCCTGAGGTTAAACTGCGAACCCTTGAAGTCGGTCCTTGGCAGGTGGGGACACGGAGTCCGCTGCTTTCAGAAGAACCTGGGAATTAGGGTTTAGGGTGTAGTGTTGTGGGGTCCAGGTAGGGTTTATAGGGTTTATAGGCGGTGAGGGTCCACATATAGGGTTTTGGGGTTTCGGGTTTTGGGGCTTCTGTGCTGCGCCGCGCAGAGAGAGTCTGATCGAAGCAGCAACCCTGGCTGCCGAAACCTACGAGAAAACAAATCCTGGACAGGAAAACGGTTGCATCGCAAGGGCTTAAGCCGGGAGTGTCAAGCTCTGCACATGAACGAGAGGCAAAAAACGTAGCCCTCAAACCAATTTCAAAACCCCAGTTCCTAGGCAAGACTACACAAAGGCTCAATCTGTAGGCATCGAGATGTGCTAAGTCACAGATCTGGCGCCCTCTCGCATCGCAACCAGCACAAGGTCGACAAAGTCACCTGGGTCGGACGACGTGTTCGCTGTTGCGACGCTTGAAGTTGTTCGGGTTTCTTGCAGTGCAGGCGTGTAGGGTCGCGGAGGCTGTGCTTTGGATTCTGACACGTCCTTGTGACCGCTCAGCGGCCGAGTTTCGTGGCTCATGCTGCGAAAAAAGCCCGGCCTCACTATCAATCGCACAGGTCTCACAACAAGATGCTCTTCGATCAACCGTGTTCACTGACAGCCATGACTTCCCCACAGAACTGCTGGCAAGAATCGGCTGGAGGAGTCAGCAAGTACTGCGCATCTGTGATCCACAGCTGCCTTGATGTGTTGCGCAATCCAACTCCCGAGGAACTTGTTAGGTACGGGCGGTATGTTGGCCATGGAAAGGTTCTTAGTGTAAGGCTCTATGATGAGGGCTCTATAAGAGGGATTCTGTGAGACCCCCGAGACCTGAATGAAGAACCGGCACTCCTACCTGGAGGCCTAGAAGACTTAGTCAGCAGGTTATAAGTAGGGTCAGAAGAACCCTAAATGGAGTCACCCTATACTTACAACCTACTTACTAAGTCCCCCGGGCCTGCAAGTACAGCTGACCGGACTATTGTGTTACTGTTTCCCGCTGTAGGACAATTGCAAGAAGCAATGCAGCTACTTCAGCGGATGGTGAAGGATCATAAACCACAGTACCAACAAGTTCACCTTCCCCTGGTTTACAGTTTCCAGCCTTGGAGAAGAAAGGTAACTTGGAAATACGTGCTGCGCAACGAACTCTCAGTCGCCGACGACACCGCCGTCGCAGCTTCCTGAGTAGGTCACCTCCCATCTCAGGTCCTTGCGACTAAACATTCTAGGGCCATGGCGGGCTTGGGTTTGGGTAAGTTATTTGGTCCTTTTTTGACTTTTTTGATGAATCCGAAGGGCCAGGGTGAAGGACTCTTGGAAATTCTAGGACTTGCTTCGACTGACAGTACAGCCACCACTTGGTGCGTAGGTGCCGGCCTGATTGATGGCATCGCACCCTATGGATCCGAATCTCCAAGGGCCGAAGAAAGGCATCCCAAAAAACTGCAAGACTTGACACTGAAACCCGGAACCCACAACACCCCAGTCCGTGTCCCGGATGCTCCTCAGGGAGCCACTCCTGCCGTGGTGGGGGCAAGCTTCCACGCTGGCCGCTGAAGCAGGAGTTCGGATCGTTGGTGAAACCTCAGAGACTTGGAAGTTTGAGGGTGCGGACGAAACAGCCTGTACTAAGGTCCCTGGGTTTCAACACCTAGGTAATTATATTTCTACAAACACAATCTAGAATGACTTATCATGAGAAAGACAGAAAGGAATAATCTGAGCGGTGTATGGAGGCAGACTGTATGACTAGGTGCCTCTCATCGCCTTCTTCAAGAAAAGCCCTGAGCCGAAACAAACTGACCCTCGTGCTCCGAGTGCTTAGACTGACTACGACAGGATCCATGAAGTCGGCAAGCACAGACTACTCTGCACATGTAGAGCCGCGAGAAACGAGGCCGAAGCAGCATTAGTACAATTTGCCAAGGGGTGGAAGACTGTTGCTACCCGTCCACTAGAGCCCCGTAAGCCTAGTGAGCCTAAGCCACTTACTTATCCCTGGGCCTGCAGCAGCCCCACAAACCTTCCTGTAAACCTTCGCAGGCAGGCAGCCGTAGAAGCCACCAGACTTCCGCGGTTTCGTTTGCATCTGATTGCGTGGCCTGCAGAGAGGATGCCGCATGATAATTTCGGGAGCTGCATTCATTGCTCCTTAGTTTGCGGCAGGGCATCATGCCCTGTACCAGCGTTGTAGTGTAGCTGTTAGAGTTGGCTGAGCGTGACGGAAAAAGAGCAATGACAACCATGTGTACTGAACCCCCTGCCGCTTTGCACGCTATCTGAATCTAAGCAGATCCGAAAACCGATGAGCGGGTGCCTGTAAATAGTGCAGGTATGCACTCTGCTTCTTGACCTTTTGACCCGAGGCCAGGGGCGCCTACACTCTCAACCCCAACCTTAAAGTCCGAAAACGCTTGAAACCTCAACCGCAAAAAATATCCTAAACGGCCGAAGCCCTAAACGCCCAAACACTCCAGAAAGTGCAGGTCTTGCTGAGGCTGCGGCTGCCTCTCCGTGGTGGTGCTGATAACGAGGTCGACTTTGGGCCCCCCTGGCGTCAGGCCCGAAAACCAAAAGCCGGGTTTACACTCTGGCAACTCGGACTCTGTCAGACGAGTGTAGGGTTTCGGCCTCTGGGAGTTTAGGGTTGGGGGTCGTTTTCTCGGGGTATTTTCGGCGCTCACCCTCGGACATTTTCATTCAAGTCAGGGCAGCTTAAGGCTTCGTTAGGGTCTATATAGGGTTCATGCTTGGAGGCAAGCTCGTGAAGCTAGAAAATCAGAGCCTTCAAACAAACCCTGAACATTGTAAAATCTTCACCTCCGCACAGAAGGCACCCGGAGCTATCAGTAGTATTGCAGATGGCATATGTCGTATGTGAACCCGTTCTCAACGATGCAAGGCCCGCCAGCTTCTTTGACAAACTCATAGAACTCCTCCACGTGTGCGGTAAAGCATTGATGAGGCTGAGGCTGAGCCCAAACCAAAGAGACCCGATATTTCGTCACATTTGTACTTACACTTGAACTTCAGGGTACGTCAAGCTCCGGTGCTCTTGCTCCATCTAACTAGAACTTTGCCATTTTGCTCAAACCGATACCTTACTTGTTCGAAGAAATCGATTCCTTCAATCCCAGGCGGTCCATGATGGTTATGTTCGCGGAGCGCAGGGCCGCAGCGTCGAAGAACCTCTCCCACCTTGGGGTAGTACCTATAGTCTCCATTGTAGTTCCTTTTGTTGGTTGACCAAGATCTCGATTATAGGATCCTAACCATAAAACTGGCTAACCAAAAAAAGGAACTACAATGGAGACTATAGGTAGATAGGGTTTCTTCCCCCGAGCTGTATTCTCGACCTTCCTCGTTCAAAGCGCAACGCTACAAAACCTGACGGCAAAGGGACAATGCTCCCAGGAAGAGGTTTGTAAGAAGGAAGACGCTATGTCGCTCGGTACAAATGTGTTCACCAAAACTTCCCATGCATGACCGACCCACTTGCACACGAGACTGCGAGGTGGATTAAGTTTGAACAATTGCCGACTCTTGTCTTTTGACGGGGATAAGTCAAGGCTTAGGCAGAGCAAGGTAGCGAACCACCACCACAGTCACCACCAACTTGTATTGGGCTGCTAAATTGTATTGATTGATTTGTTGTGCTGGAATGTTTTCTGTCTGCAAAGGCCGAGCTCCGTGTGTAAAAGGGATTCTCCCCTGCTGCCAGGGAACGGGACGTGTGCTCCGTTGGAGTTTCGCCAGTGGGCCAGCCTGCTTCACTAAGGGCTTGCAGGAGCTACCCGCTACAATTACAAGAGGACTCTTCGTAGCAGTCCAAGTAATTACAACTCAAACCGTGCATGGCATATGATACTAGGGTATCTAAACATTCATTCATATCACAAGCCGTGAACGCTTCACCTGAAGCCAGACCCTGTGCACCTGCACCAGGGCGGCAGCACAAGCGCCCATTCGGCGCACTTCTGCCCCCTGGCGCAGGCCGATCGTAAGGCCTCATTGACCCGGGAGACCTCGCATAGCGCGTGGTGTTCGTGGCTTGGAAAAACGGCGGAACAGGACGAACAAGCTATATCCAAAACCATAACTACCAGTCAGGGTGGCATTGCTAAACATGCAGGGTTTCGATAGCTTGTGCTGGATTTAGAACCTGCTACAGGGACATACTTCTTTTTTGCTCTATGCAACAAGATGACATTCTTCGGAGTTAAGCCTGCTGTCGTTGGCTTACCTTGGATATGCAGAGATGAGAAAGTGTGCTCTGCCTCACTCTTTGAAGGTCTGGACTGTTGATTCTCGGATTCCAAACCCGGGGAGATTCGGGTTTCCTTGCCAGCAATCTGGTTAAAACAACCAGGCAAGCATGGGTTAGACACTATCCACGACTCATATGGTCCGTGATTGGTAGGTCGAAAACGGTTCAGGGGTATTAAGTAATACTATAACCACGTACGTCCTGCTTTTCGAGACTATACAGGCATAGAATTAAAATACTTCCCAGCCCTACGGTACAAGTGTGACACTTATCTCCGAGACCTTGGCCGTCTGAGAGCATGGCCACCCAGCCCACTCGGGGGAAGATCTCGCGCTGAAGATTGAAGCCTTCACCTTGCTTCACCTCAAAGTCATCTTACGCTGAAAGCCTTATCAACAGTCATAAAACACTTCAGGGACTTTTCCTTCGGAGCTGGGTGCTCTTGGTTTGGGGTGCTTCCCTAAGTCGCTGTTGGTCAAGGCCTCGACGATCTGGTTTAAGGTAGACTATTGGAGTTTACCCATAAACCCCAAAGTAGTTCCTTTTGGGGATTTCCTTATAGGATTCTATATACGAAGCCTAAACAGCAACTACTTTGGGGCCTATGGGTCATTCGGCTGGCTGTTGCATGGATCATCCGATGTACGGCCGTCAGCCTTTAGCCGCCCAGCCCTGCAGTTCATGGGGTCTGCAGTATCAGTACGCATACATAGATTCATTGGGTCCGCGCGGCGATTTGATGGTTTCGAGTTCAGAGGTTTCGCCATTCCAACAGGCTTACTCATAGGCCCCTATCATAATAGTTCGTTTTGGGGATTACCTTATAGGGTTAAGATGAACCCCCAAGAGGAACTACTGTGGGGCCCATGCGTAAGGTCACAGAGCACAGGACAACCGATTAGGGGTTTGCGCAAGGATTGGTGTTCCAAACCGGCGCACAGGCACTGATTCAAGAACAGTAAACCCCAACCCCCCAAAACCCGAAAACACCAGAACCTTGAACAACTCATGTCCTTATCCCTGTGGTCACGGCCGTCTTCGTATAAATTTGCACCAAGAAGCATCGTACAGGAGATATCGCTTTGACCTGACAGGAAAGCCGGGAGTTCTTGAACCGAAGGTACCAGGCAAAGCATGTCTTACGCTCTCGCAATTCGGACTCTGCCGGACGAGGTCTCTGCAAGGCGTTTCTTGCTCGCTTCGACAACGTTCGTCTCGGTGAAACTGTGCACACAGATATCTCACACCTGGCCGAACCGGTTCAACAAGCACAACGCAAAGGGCACAGAAATATCAGGAAGCCATGGACTGGGACTTAGCCTTCGGCCTTGGCTTCTGCCGCTTCCAAAGCCTTTCGGAGCCCAGCCACCGCCTTTTCGTAGGCCGCTCGGGTGAAGCCTAGCACGGCCACGCGCTCAGACGAAGAGCCCGCCGCGGCGGGCGCTCCCACTGCCGCGGCGGCAGCAGGCGCTGCGAGACGACGCTTCTTCTTGGAGGCCCCGGT
The DNA here is from genome assembly GCA_905221615.1 of Symbiodinium sp. CCMP2592. Classification (NCBI taxonomy): domain Eukaryota; class Dinophyceae; order Suessiales; family Symbiodiniaceae; genus Symbiodinium; species Symbiodinium sp. CCMP2592. The sequence goes on from CAJNDT010002557.1 coordinate 332,369, forward strand.
TGTTTGGCCCGTTTGGCTCTTGCCGCTGGACAGCGGGAAGCTGAAGGCAAGGGAAGCTGCTCGGGCTAAGATCTCGTCCTCTGGCCGGGAAAAGGCAACAGCACGGCCATCCAGAGAGGTACCTTTTTCAGCAGCCTGACATCGCGCCAGGAGGAGGAAGTGGGTGAAGAAGTAGAAGGGCCGCTCCTCACTCGGGCAATGCTCGGTGGTTTGAGACCATTGGATGTCTTCCAGCATTGCTTTGTGGAGCATGGGTACAAGTTCCAAAGGCAGGTTCACGAAGCGCTCCGAGACCAGTAGTCCTGGTGCATCTGCACTGAGAAACTTTTTCAGCTTCTCCGACACCCCACTCCCAGCACTCTGAGCTTTGGTTTCGAGAAGGGACACCAAGCCCTTGCGCCAGTCTTTCTCCGAGAACTGGTGCAGGTTCAGGCAGGTCAGGAAGCCACAAAGAGCGGCATCCGCAGCGTCCTCATCCTCCTGCGCCTGTGCATTGCTCTGCTCGGCTTCCCCTTCGCTGCCCTCGCTCTCTTCCTCTTCCTCATCTCCTCCGGACTTAATCGTCGTCCCAATGTTCACCTGTTCCACGATGCTGTCCGCTAGACCAGAGAAGTCCAAGTCTGCACAACGCAAAACGCCAGTGCACAGGAGCTCACGAACACTGTGGAAGTCGGATTCCTCGGGATCGTAGAACTCGAAGTCAACCTGAAAGCTCTGACCGGCTGCGTGCTTCTGCTGCTTCTCTTTCTCCTCCCTTTCCTGTTTCCTGGGGCCCCGCTTCCGCTTCATGTCTAGGGCCGGCTGACTCTTGACCCAAACTGGCTACGGTAGTTTAAGGCTTACCAAAGGTCCCAGAGGTCAACAAGGGGCCCAGCAGGCCGTTTTGTGCATTGATACTTGTCCATGCCAGACATGAACCCTGCAGCTCAGGGTAGGGCGTTTTCCCTGTCAGCTGATCTGCACGGCAGGTGTCACTGCCTTAGCTGCTTACCAGCGTCGCGAGTCGTCCCCCAAACCCTGCACAATGTCAAGAATCATCGTAACAACCGGGATCCTTGATGTGCCTCTTGCGCGCAGCTCCCTGTTAAAACAACCTTGACATTCGAAATGGTTTCTCACAGCCAACTAACTTTGAGGGAGATCAGATTGCTAGGCTTCGGGGTAATGCAACGAGCTAATTAACCGGGTGTCATAGCCTGTGAAGGACCCGGCAACCGGCACGACCAGGATCAGATTTGGAGCTCGAGTTCTACTGAGACCCAAGCCGATGCTGCTCCAAAAGCCCGCCTCCATGCCTTCTTCGCACAACCCACGATGAGTGATGCAAAACCTCAAACCCGCAAATGTCATAAAGCCAAACTAGCCGTCCCCATGATTTCTCTGCAAGTGATTCACTCTAATTCCACATGTAGCAGTCTAAGACAGGTGGAACCCACGGTTCTCGATCAATCCCTGCAGCTTTCTCCAAGAGGCCAGCAACACCAAAGCAGCGCCCAACCTCCGATTTTTTGGGAAGAGACTGTGGGGTGCTGCAGATCTCTGGGACACTCAGAAGTTGGGGCTTGCAGGGTTTAGGGGAGAAGAATTACCGTAAGGGTTCAAAGGACCCAATAATTAGTATTCGGTTTTAGGATAGTAGTTATGTAGGTTACTATTTTGGAGAGTATATGATGATTAGGTATTTGGACTCTTAGGGCTAGGGTGTTTGACAGCGGTCGATTGTGGGGCCTGCAATTGATTTTCGGAGGTGTTTATGCCGTATGTCCGGGTCAGCGTGCTCAAGGTTGCAGGAGCATGTGTAGGGTTTTGGGTTCATGATGCGCTTAACATGCCTGAACCCGACGAACTGTACTTTCCAAGGAGCCCTTTAGTCGCTCTCCCTAACAGCGGCCTCCTCGCTGAAGGTGGTCGCTGTCTCGCCTTGGTCCTTCGGGCACGATGACCTGCATGGGCCAAGGACGATGGGACCGAAAAAAAAAACACGATGTTCTAGCAATGCATAACATTACTGACGGAATGAAAGCAGTGGGGTGTCTTGGGAGTTTTTTTTATTATTGAGTGTTAGGGGCCGTGTTCTCGCCTGCGCAACTGTTAATTGCCCAGCGACAGCGGGAAAACAGCCGAAACCATCTGGAAGCCGACATCCAGAACCAGGCGTAGAAATAAGAGCACCGACAACACAGAAGACCAGTCCCACAGACATGCTCTGCAACTCGCAGCCCTGTGCCTTAATTACCCCCAGCTAGGAGCCCTTTCCATGTCGCACAAAGGTTTTTTGGGCCATGCACTATATGCACCGGGCGGACTTCTGAGGCCTGGGACCTAGGAAGTGTGCAGTCGCCCGAGTGAGTCAGTTGAGGGCTAACGCCCGCAGTCTTCAAGACATCCCGCAACCCTACATGCAAACCTCCTCCCTATTATCCTAGGGTCCTACAACTTAAACAGATAGTGATAAAATCCTGAAATCCTGAACCCCAAACCCCGAACCCGAATCCCCAAACAGTCGAAGCCATGAAGCCGAGCTTGAAGCCCGCCTGCACGTGCGCAGCTCTCGCTCGTAGCTGCTATCGTAGCCTTCCACGGGCCCAGCACGTGAGTAGTACATTGGGTACGGCCCCCACTCAGTAATAGTTGAATAATATTCATAATATAGGTATAGGACTTTAATAGTAGCCCTGTCATAGATTCTTACTGCATGGGGGCAGTACCTAAGTAGTACACTTTTCCGAGGAGTCTTCCTCCGGATCCCACGATGCGTATCGCAAACAAACGAGATGTGCGCCACAAAAGTCCCGTACCAGGGGATCCTGCTTGCTGTCTAAAGGAGGGTGACGAAACAACCAACCCTGAGGGTCCATGTACCCAAATGGTATATACATTGGCCCCAATGTACCTATAAAGGGACTACTTTAAGGCCAATGTATGTACTATTTTGGTACTTGGACTCTTAGGGCAAGACAATGCTTGGAGCTTTCGGACCGGCTGCGTACTGGTGGCTATGAAGGCTTCACGACACGAGCTGAGCTTACGGTTCCTATACAGGCTCCATACTAATTCCTTTTTGGGATTACATTTCGGGATCCTAAAGAACTACGATGGAGACTATATGGGCACTGTAGGGTATAGGGTTTGCGCTCTCGGCTTTGCTGTAGCTGCTGTAAGAAGTTCCCTCACATAAAATGCAGTGAAGGGGCAAGTGCACTGCGGGCCCATACCTCTCTGAATGTCCTGCCAGAGCAAGGTGTGAGCATGCTCACACTGCGAGCGGAGGGTCGGCAGTCATAAATATGCAAAGTTCTCTTGGCAGGATCTGCCTTCAAGGGATCTAAACCCTAAACCCTATAAACCCTAAACCCTAAACCCCAAGGGATCTTCTCCCACCTATCTTTCAGGCCGAAGCTCATCCGAAGTCTTGGGCTCTTCTTGCAGGTCCACAGATCCCGATTCACGAACTCCGATAACACCGTTCCGTCCTTTGCAGAGAGCCTCGTCAAGGCAAAAACATTAACTTGAAGGCTTCTCGGGGACGATATACGGTAACAAGTTTGGAACCAGGCATTTAGACATATTTTGCGTGATCTTTCAACAGGTATTGTAAAGGAGCAGTTTTATACTCATTCTCACAGATGCCCGCAGTTGGAGCAGCTTCGTGTCAGAATCTGTCAGTGCTGCTGAGGGTCTCTGCTTCAGTGGCATGAGATTGTGGGATACAGAAATATTGGGAAATTTAGCTTCTATCATTGCTGCATCTGTGCGGAGGACTGCAGTTACGAGATGTGCTCAGGCTCCTTGCAGGGAATACTTCTATAAACTCTCATATGTATCGACAGCAGGTGCCTTAACGGAAAGGATAATCCACAATGACCTGCATAAACTTAACCCGTTAACCTCCACATGTTTCATACCTCTTTATATACTGGGTTCCTCAAGTTGCCGAAGAGGCGAAACCCTGACCCCAAACCCTTGCAGTGGAACCCGGAAGGAGAAGATCCGGATCTTTGAAACGGCCCTCTGCCCCTAAGCATTGAAGCAACGAGCTCAGCCTTGCACAAGAGTTGCCCCCCATGGTGGCGCGGGAGTCAGGGACCACAGCCGTACACCAGGCCTGTCGCAAACATAGGGTTTCGGGATATAGGAAAACGCTGAGAACAAGAACGTGATAGGATGATTATTCAGAGCTCTGCGCTTACACTTCTGTGAAGGAGGCGCATTGTGAGCTCCATTATATCTGATACTCGCGGTTTTTTGGCACTTCGGTCGTTGCTTTCGGATATAAAGCAGGCTTCCGGAGACCCCGAAACCTCAACTCGTGAGTGGAGGTCCGACGGAACCTTTGGCGAGCCTAAGCTGAGAACCACATCTGCATTCCGAGCAGCCGCACAGCTCATGACGGTGGCGTCTTCGGGGCAGGGCCTTGCTTTTCTCAGCGGAGGCTCTACCCCATTAGGCTCCACAGTAGATCCTTTTTGTGGGTCATATTCAGGATCCTATACAAGGTAATAGCCAAAAGGAACTAGTATGGAGCCTCTAGGTAGTGGCTCATGTGCTTTCATTGTCATAGGCAGTGATTAGAGGGGGTACCAGAGTGAACAAACATGAATATTGGAAATAGTGCAGATCCATGACAGCAGCCGCACTTCGGGTACTGAACCTTCGATAAAACGCCTGCGCGGCATGCAAACGACTCCTATACTCCTAGTGCCTGCAACCATGAACCTCTGAACCAGAATCATAGACCCACAAACCCTCAAAACCAAAGACCCTGTAAAGCCACCCAAAGCAGCAGGAGCTAGGTGCCGGGCGGCTCCCCTGCCACAGCTCGCAGCAGCAGCACGAGAAGTGGCCCTGAGCTCGTGAGACAGCGGCCGTGGGGTATAGTCGTACAGTTTCAACTGTTCGATTGAACGGGATTTGCAGCGAAGACTGCGATGCTGAGGCGTCGTGTAGTCTCTTGAAACATGAAACCTGATAAGCAGCTTATAACTGATACCACTGATACCTGTATGATCCCTGAGCCATCTGCTCCGAACGCAGTGCCTTAGCCTGAAACCCTGACGCCCCCAACCGGTGTGCACCCCTGACTCTATACCCCTGAAAGCCATGCAACAACCCTCAACCCTAAACCCCTAAACCGGTCTCAATCGTGAATGTCTTCGACAGCCACCAGCTCCAAGCTGAATCCCGTCTTCACGCCAGGCAGCATGTCGGCCAGGCATCACAGCGGCAGGGGAGATGCATCATTGAATTCGTGGAACGAAGCTACAGTTGACCTAGCTTGCTCTGGGAACCTGGCTTCCGCAACTTGCATGGTTTATTGCAAAGCATGTACAGACTTAATCATGGCAAGCCTTGCCATGACACTCAGCCATTATTGGGCGTACGACCCTTCATGCCAGTCTGAGACAAAGCTGCTCCGGAGCCTGTCGCTGGGCGACTCCTGGATTGATGCCTTGTAGCTGGAACCTACCATGGCCAGCTCGGAGGAGCCTACGAGTGAGTGCCTTTGAGCGGTGGGACTTCGGTCGGCTCGAAGCTTTGGGAGAATACGGCGAAACCGTCAAGATCCCCTCATAAACCATGATGTCCGCAATCCCGGCGAAGGTTGCGCATGGACATATCAAGCAATGCTAAACATAAGGGCGATTGGGCGATTCCAAGGAAGGCTTCGCTGATGAGAATTTGGGGAGCGACACTTCTCACATGCCCTGGGGAAGCAGAAGGGCTCATGCTCACACTTTCACGCCGGCTGCAAGCTTGCTTGTTCCTGATGGGTCTCCGTCCACGCTTACCCCTCGAAACCCAGACACCTCCCCAAAAGCCCATGTCTCTTGTAGCAGGACCCTAAGTGGGAGCTTCCGAAAATAGGGAACCCTAATATAGTACCCTAAATAGTAGGATCCTTATTAGAAGTACCCCAAAATAAGGTACCCCCTAATTTTCGGAAACTGACAAATAAAAACCCTTGTCTGAGGGGGTAGGTAAGTACAGGGTCCGAGGAGGCGGCTCCAGTTCGACGATTGTCCACTCTCCTTCCAAAGGCCCCTGGCAAGCGTCTTTCGGCTAGATAGCCCTTTAAGCTTGATCGTAGAGGGTCTCATGATGTCTCGTGGTGCGAGACTGCAGGTCTGTCTACAAGACAAAAGTGCAACACAAAACTTTGCAGCCATGGTGACGACGACATAGTAGTGGGCTGACATTCAGCTATGTGTGCCGCACGGTCTGGCGTAGGCGAGGCATCCTGATTTGCACACAAAGGAGAACACACGCCGGGAACTCCGAGTTCACCACTCGCCACCTGAGTCGGGGTACAGGCAGGACTTACCCAAAGACCCCAAAGTAGTTCCTTTTTTGGGGTTCGTAAATAGAATTCTATAAGGTAATCCCAAAAAGGAACTGCTGTGGGGCCTATGGGTAAGGTTTATAACGGCTTACGGCCACTGCTCGGCATGATGTGAACCACGGTCGAAAGAATTAGTGCAGCGCGCGAACACGACGACAGTTGTGCTTACCACGTGGCTGTCCAAAGAAAACCCTGCCGAGTCGCATGGCTCCCGCAGGCTTGTCTGTGGCTGCCTGCAATCACAGGAGTTGTAACAGGGTTTTAGGGCCTTTTTCGGAAATACGAAGACCTTCAAACCCGAAACCCCGCGTTTGCCGGATGCACACACAGTCGCACACCCTTCAACCACACATCTACGTCTCGTACTTCGTTACATTTTCCTCCGAAATTCATGACCTGTAGCCTCCCAAACAGAGCCGGCCTCGAAGACGGGGTGGTTCTGACCTCGGAAGTACGCACGTTCGGCTAGTTGTAACTTCTTGGTAGCTTACCTTCGTGCCTTCGTAGCTAGGTTCAAGCCGCTGTAAGAGCCCCTCTAAGCTCCCCAGGACAGCTCGCTCGCTTAAAGGTTTCTATCCCTAACGCACTCACTAACGGCGAACTTGCGATGGATGCGTGCACCTCCCTCGCAGATTCGAACAGCCCCCTATACTGACATCGCACATGCAGGACACCTGCTCACAACTCAAAAGCCTCCCGCTCTACACTGCCCGTGCATGGCGGGCTTCGGGCTAGAGAATAACAAGCTGAAGGGCACGTTTCTGTACCTGCAGCTGTCTAACACATGAATGTGGATGCAACCTATTTTCTCTGAGGCTCAAAATAGCCCAACAGACCAATATCGCATGTTCTTTGCACCCGAAGGCATATAAACTGTGAGTACTGCTTCTATCATCAGCGAGCTTCCACCTGATGTAGAGGCCTCCAATGCACGTGCAGACGAGGTCATGCCAAGACCCTTGATTGTAGTACTTTCTTAGCTTACCATCTTTTCTATATTGTGGCACCCTGACAAACAGAAGTTCTCCAGGAAAGGGCTGTTGCAATCCAGGGTCTAAGTAGAGTTGCAAGGGAAGAAGGTTACCAAGCATCGGGTGCTTGGAGAAGCCTGGAAGCCCGAGCATGTCTCGTTACAAGTGCATGGACCCTCACACTCCAAACCCCAAAATACCCTCACAGTAATCGTTTGGAGCCGTTGTATCCTAAACCCTAAACCGTATACCCTCTCTAAGGGGCCCGGCGAACTCCAAAGAGCAGATTGTCGAAGGACTTGATGTGCAACCAATCCTGGGCGAAGCGGCGAAATCTCGAAGTCTTACCTTGAAGGACTTAGGGCGTTTTTCCCCTCCAACTTAGCAAGGACGAAGGTTTAGGGTTTAGGGTTCAAGGGTTTACGGCTCTCACTCTTACACTCGCAGCAGCAGGCAAGGCTCCCAGGTCTCCGGGTTGCGGGAAGAATAGGGTTCAGGTGTATGTGAGTATAGCTGGTTGCTTGTGTGGGTGTATGCATGCATGTTTGTACAAACACACACGCAAAACAAAAAACACACACACACATAGACAGGGACCGCCGTGCCGTGTTAATAGTTAGCCAGACCGAATCACAACGCAATTTGGCCGTAAAGACACGGGGATTGGCAGGCTCTACTGCATGGCCCGCGGCATCGTTCAACGAGTGCTGGGTACTACCTGGCATTGGCTAGTCACATGTCCCAAGGACACTACTACTAAATGCCTTTGCATCTGAGCTCCAAATCCTCTGCTGTTTCGGAAGCCATGCATCCCAAACCCTCTCGTTGATAAGGACAAGTGAAAAACTGATGAATAGATCCTGATAGACGACCCCGAATCTAAATTGCAGGAGGCTCTAATCACACTTTGATCGCCCTGTTGCGTCGATAAAGGCTCAGGGACTATGCAGGGCCTGGCAGCAGCCTCTCCCTCTATCCCTTTATGCAAGAGGTCCTATACATGGAGATTAGTTGCAACACCGACCCCAAAGGTTCTGCACAAGTTGACACCCATGAGAGTTGTATACTGAGTTGCTTAGACCTAAGTCAAAGATGCACTGCTGATGGAATGTATGCCTACCCAGCAGAGAACTCTTGTTAACACCTCCGTGGCATGTGTTCAAAGCAATCTCGCTGACGCCTCTCACTGCCGTGCAATGGCCCTACCCGTCGAAGCCCAGTTACCGTACACAGTTACTCGTACAGTGTGCTACTGCCCCCGAAACCATATGTCAAACATCCAGCTGCTCCAACACTTCAACAACCTGCTACTATGCAGAAGAAACTGGGCTTCTTGGGCAAGCTGTTCACAACGGACTTAACTACGACCGCGTGCTCATCGCGCGGTTGCTCTGCCGAAGCTTTGGCATCGCCTGGCGGAATATTCTGAAGTTGATGCCCGGAAGAATGGATGTGCAATCAATCAATCGGTGATAAAGCTTTGTTCGTCTCTCCTCTTGCACGAAACCGAAGAACCACACATGCTTCCAGCTAACACTCTCCTTTGAAGTCTCTCCTCGAAACTTCGGCCGGATGATCATCCTTACCTTTGGTTAGTAGGGAATGGAGGAATGAGGTACAGTTATAACTACTATTATTACCATTCTCTACTAACCAAAGGTAAGTCATGTGGAGCTGTCGCGGTGCCTCGGTCGATGAAGTGGACGTCGAAGGAGGGAGCCGAGATGTGGGTCCTCTCCAGCTCGGAGTGGGCACCTTACCCTATCCCCAAGGGCCTTTAAGTAGAGTCCTTAGGACCCTTCATACTGGGTATTTTGGGTGTATTAGGGTACTTGGGGGGTCTAAGTATCGCCCCAGGACTCCGGTTGCGCGCGGGATGGGCTACTGGGTTACATAAATTGTGGCCGGCGGCGCAGTATTTATAACCCTCGGGCCCTAGAGATATGGAACGCTTTAGGAATTCGCCAGCTGAATGCTCAGGATCAGGAGAACCTGCAATAACAGAGATGACAATACTTCTGGCGAGCCACACACGGCTGACGAACGATTCCGGTAGTTGAAAGGCGTCCCTGTCTCAATGAGAACAGCATTACAGGAAGACGAACACGATACCTTGCAATCATGGCAGCAACGCTCTCATGACTTCGGTCGAAATTGATAGACATTAGAAGCTCTACAATCGACAAGCCCGAATCCACTAAGCTCACCAAGCCCCTCTGAGCTGTAAGCGACCTCTATCCGGGGTCCGCGCCCGGAGCTCTTGCATGCGGTGGCATCCGATCACGAGTAAGACAGGAGCGGCCTTTCAAGGAAGGAGCTTCGGTAAGCCGCTCGGGCCTCCTTTTGTTCAGGAGACTTGTCTTGTTCTCTGAGAAGCTCTCTCTTTTCAAAGGCGAGGTAAGGCACATTGGTTCTGTGAATTCGCCATGCCGGGACGTGTGCCCAGTTCCAGTGCCAGCACTGGGATGATTCAGTCCTCACAAGTTAGGTCACGTCAGCTGTCCAGGTGCACCAATAACCAACAATCCACCGGCTGCAATCGTATAGGACGAGCATGAGTCCTAAACCCTAAACCCTATACCCTAAACCCTATATCCTAAACACATCAGAAAGCTTCGGCAGCTTCGGCCGCCCTGGACATGCCAAGTAAGTTGCAGCTACAACACCTGCTTTAAAATGTTGCCACGGTTTTCGCAGGATTGAAGAACCACTGCATACTAAAACAACAGGTCCTCTATCATCTTTTTAAGCCTACTGGGGATACATGTGCAGCATCGAAACCGCGAGCAAAATCAGAAAGCTCTGTGTCCGAGAGCAGTGTGCTGGAGCATTCGGAAGGAACTCTCAGCCGACCTTCTCCAGAAGGTCTTGAACCTTTTCAGGGTTTTAAGGACTCTAAGCTTTATATGGGGCTTGAAGGTTGAGGCAATCGGGTTTCATGGAGTTTCAGGGTCTTGCTGTTTACGCTCTCGCAACTCGGACTCGCCATAGGGTCTCGGGCTTCGGGGCTTCATCTCTTCAAGTGTTTCGGCCATTGATAAGGGCTTACAGGGTTTAGGGTCTTTCCTCCTCCTACGTGGCAAGGACGAGCTTGCAATGCAGGGTTTAGGGTTTAGGGCTAGGGCTGAGGGTTTATAGTCTGGAGTTTCGGAGTTAGGGGTTAGGGATTTTTTTCCCTCTCTAGGGGTTAAGGATTGGGGCTTAGGGTTTCAGGCTTAAGTGTTTCGCCTGCTTCTTGAGCTCATAGACTTCCACCTTCAGGTCGCCGGGCTTGCAGTGCAAGTCATCGATGAAGACGTACCTTAAACTAACATGACCGACTTTTAATTGTTTCTTATGACAAACCCTATACAATAGAAAGGGCTCTTTTCTTTGTAGGTTCTTATGATAAACCCTAATATAGAATAGAAAGGGCTAATATAAACCCCGAACATATATGGACGCCAGAAAAAGTAGGCTTTGGCAGGTCAAGGTGCATCAACGGAAGTACGACGGTCAGAGCGTACATCAAAGGCTCTGCCACCTTGTAGGCCCAATGGCTGTAGTAGTTCCGCATGTACTTGCACTCTGCAATGGTGTCAGGATCGAAGCCCGCCTCCGTGATGCCTTTGTCATCCATGAGTGTAGAAACGGAGTTGTAATAGAGCTTACCCAACTCTTCGCCATCCCAGTCATCGTCGCCCAGGAAGCCCATCTCTCCTCCGATGTCATCCAGGTTGTAGAGGAAGGTCACGGCCATGGAGTTGAAGAGCACATCCTGACTTCTGAATGCTGAGCTTTTAATTATAGCTTGGGTACGGCCCCCATACAGTAACAGTCTATATTAGGGCTACTATTAAGGGCCTTATAAATCTATATTATGAATATTATCCAACTGTTACTGAGTGGGGGCCGTACCCAAATTATAGCTCCTTAGGCCCGCAACCCTAAACTTTAAACCCAAGCCTAACTTCTATAATCCGAAGCAACAGAGAGCCAAGTCTCCATGGGTGTCTCCGACAAGACGAAGGCGAAGTAGACAATGACCGAGCCTATCGGTTCCAGGTAACCCCTTCATTCAAAAGGTTAGTGTTTAGGGCTGGGGTTAGGCGTTAATATGAAAAGGCACCAGGTATCCTTTGTCCCAGTTTTCATGTTCTGATACGAGTGGTGCGTTATAGAAAATCTTAACAATAAGAGTTCCCTATTGTCTACTAGCTATTCCAAACTATTCGATAGAAGCTGATCAACATACAGACACTGCAAGGATACTTCTCGTGACCGAGGAGCACTCGATGACCACAAGGCAGTTCATGATACGCCCAGCATAGAGCCATTCAAATTTCACCTCCTTCAAGTAGTCGGGCATGTCCTTCCCAGGTGCGAGGCGCCATACAGGTTAGGGGATCATGCAGGCTTTACGGCTTGGGGTGCAGGGTTTGCATGTTGAAGATGTCCTTGCCGATCTGGTCCAACATGGAGCTGATCTTCATCGACACGACACGATCCTGCTCGATGACCATGGCCCCGTTCAGACAAAACATGATCAGGAAGAGCGTGGCCACCACGTGCTTGGATAAGTTGGAGACGCCGTGGTTGTTGCTGCCAGGCATGTACATCCAATCACTGACGCCGAAGTGCCAGTGTTCCCAATCCATCTTGTACAAGTTCTGGACGAGGCAGGCCGGCGGGGATAGCAACTGCACAAAGAAGATGGTCATCATGCCAAAGGACTGGACAGTCATGTAATCCTTTGAAGCAATGAGGACCCCAGCCCAAGAAAAGCTTAGCCTGTTTCTGTTGTTGTACATAGCCAATCAACATAAAGGCTAATCAAAGGGTACCGACCCAGACCATTACGACCCTTTCCACGAGCCCTAAACCCTGAAATCCTAAACCCCATTCCCAGTCCTCCACAATGCCCAATCCAAAGTAGCGGTACATGTTCCCCGCGAGCGGCACGAAATTCTCGGCCTTCCTGTCTTCGGCGGAGTACTGCATGAGCTCTCGGAAGTTCTTGGACAGCTCCCCACCGCCACCTTTATTCGTTTTTGTGTCTACAGGAGGGGTGTGTTGTAAGGGTAAGTTGAATCTTCAAGGCAGTATACACAGTGTTCTTGAGAATTATTCCTCCTCTCCCCCCACCTCCTTCTTCGTCACCCTCTGCACCCGCATCGCCTGCAGCATCGGCCTCCAAGTCTTCCTCATCCTTGCGTGGGGTCGTCAAAGGCGTCTCCTCATCCGCGGATGGGGCCGTGTGCTGCGCCTCGTGAAGAATCAGTCGACGCCGCATTCCGGCACCGCTCTCCGCGTCATAGACATGCTCCGCATGCTCTGGCACCGCTCCGGAGGCGTCCTCCCGGCGCTTCGCATCACGGCGCTTACGGAGGACGGGGCCCATGGCCATGAGGGCCCATGCAGGCCAGGCCTTATTGCGGAGTTTCATCACCATGGCGCGAGTCAGTGAAGAAAAAGTGGGTCAGGGTCTGTTTTTGACCTGTCCCAGCTGCACACTGGTCACTACCCTTGCAGGAACCTCTTTGTAGACCCCTGCTCGCTCCCAGATGCCGGCGGTTATGGCAAGACAAATCTGGAAACAACTGCCCATGCTCTGTACATGTCAGACCGGCCCAGAAAGCATCTTTCCTGGACACGCTGCCAAGACCAGACATGATTTTAGCGATGGGCAATTATTGGGCAAAGATTCACCGGGCCTGTTCTTGGACAGAGGTGCGCTGTCATGCAGCATCGGAAGCAACCTCAGAGCTGGTTCGACTCAACATCCATTGGTCTGCCCACAAAAGTAGCAATGACTCCATCCTGCAACGCAAAGACAAGAGCTATACTGATGACGTGGGCGATCTCCGAAAAGTTGTGGCTCAACATTTCGATTAAATACGTACAGCAGAAATCACATTTCATCGGAAGCATCGAGCCTTAAAGCAAAACAGGAGGCATGGAAGAATCCGCCTGTTCTCCAGTCCCTCCCCTGAATCACTGAAGTCGTTGAGCTTGTCACTCGGTCAAAAGACTATATGGAGAAACTGCTAAGGTCTGCTGAGCCAAAAACCCTGTCATTGAATTTGAGCGAGCATTGCGGAACATGCCCGCGTAAGTTGAGCCACGAAACGAAACTGAGAAACATTCTGGGACTGAAGTTTTCCATCTGGGCCGGTCAGTACTAAACCGAACCCTAAATCGTCTGCAAACCTCACTGGGCGTCTCCGACTGGCCACTGAAGTCTTCTCCTGAGACACCCTACACCAGATCATAGCTTGCAGGGCTTGGGAAGCTCGAGCACGCAAGTCGTCCATTCCCAAATCTCAGACTCAACCGAAGCTACTGGGAAGCCGCTGGGCCCAGTGACCGCAACATCCCTCCTTGAGCGCGCGCTGCGCCACATGTTGACTATCGTGAAAAGCGGTATAATGCCAGTGAGCTTCGAAATCGTCTCCGAGCTCCACTTATAAGACGTGTAGTTCAACTGTCTGTATATATATATATATATACATATTTATATATATACCTGTAGGTGTGTTTGTAGTTCCTTTTTCTGGTTTCCCAATTCTTCCAAGCTGTTTCAGGTTTCCGATGGTTCTTGGTTTCCCCGAAAGTGTGGAAACCAGTTCTTTCTGAACTCTATTATGTTGGAATTATATTTATACAAAAACATGTGCTTCCATTCAAATATATAGTATATATGCATGAATGGGAAATATAACCATGTCCACGTCTGTCTGCGCCTATATAATCTAACAATATCAAGATGCATGAGGGCATATGCATGGAAACATCTGTGGCAGAAATGTGTTTCATGTTTATATTTGTCGAAATGCATCTTGTTATGAGGGAGAATATTGCTGTAATCATTTGTATACATGGTTGCACATGAACAGTGTGATGTGCAGTTTCATGTCGCCGCTGTGCAAGCCATGTGCAGGCATGTATATGTAGGTGTTTCGCACTATGGTCTTGTCGTTTGTGAGACCACTGTTACAACGGTTTTAGGCAGAGCAGGGCACAGAGGACATGTGCATGCTGCATGACAGAATCATTGTATAGATTGTATACATGACATGTCTTCTGATGGCTGGCTGCGTCCTCTGCAGAGACGCCTGGGCCCTAGCAGTTGCCCATGCACTCACAAGTGTGCTGGATGCATGGTGCATGCACATTTGTTCGATCCTGCTGTGTGACTTGTCTATGCTGGCCATGCAGCCTTTGGCTTTGCTTTTCCATTGTTTTTGGAGTTCCCTTTTCAGTGCTGCCATGGACCAGTTCAGCATGGGAGCTGGTGCTATGCATGAGGGCGAGGAGCCAGCTGCATCACAGCTGCTGCATGAGCTGCTCCAGCATGTCGTGAAGGTGGCTTTGATTTCATCAGAGTTGGTTTGATGATACAGTGAGTGTCTGTGTACGCTGATAAGGAGTGGTTCGATTGCCCGGAGCTGCAATCCAGAGCCATGCAAGATGCTCCACTTATTCAATGGCCTGCAGATTCGAAAGGGCAGAATCGTACTCCCACAGCTCTGGGGTTGAAGCTGAATGCGGTGTCTTGGTTAAGTTCTGTGATGAATGGCTTGGGCAAATTGTGTAATGCCCTGGTTGCAGTTGAGTTGCCAAGGTGGTCCTGGCACCTCTCTGTGGGCGATGCTTGCAGCATTATGCTCTGATGTATGTTGACATCCTGACGTATGCTCTTGGCGAATTTCGGAAGCAGGTGAAGGTGGGAGAGTGATTCATGCAAGATTTGGTGTTGAATCAAGAACGGCTTTGCTCATCATGTCTTGTACCATGCAGGTCAAGCACCTGAACGTGGAGCGGTCTCAGGTGTGGTGGTATCTGTGAGTTTGGAGCGCACGTGTTGCAGCACAACGCCTTCTACATGACTTGTGCATGTGTATTCTTGCGCAGGTCAAGATCGATGCGAGCACGCTGAACCCCGATGCTCATGCCATTAAGGCCTTCCTGAACTGCCATCGCCGATGCTTGTCGAACATGTGGTGGCAATAACAGTGTGCATATATGGTTGCTTTAGCATGACAGGTGTATCCAGACTGATGTGTGTGTGGGGTGTGTATAAATATATATATATATATATATATATATATATATATATTTATTATGAAGTGCATATATATATATGTATATTTATATATACAAATACATGTATAGATAGGACCACAACAATAACAGCAGCGAAAACAACCGCAACAACCATCACAATAGCAGTATGAGTAACAGCAACAAAGACAGTAGCAGTAACCACAACAACATCAACAATAGCAACAACAACAACGCAAACAACAATAACAACGACATCTTCAACAACAACAACAACAACAATCACAACAACCTGAAAAGCATCAGCAGCAACATCAACAATAACAACAAAAACAAATGAACCACAGTGAGACACAATTGCACAGCCACATAGAAATTTAGAGATGTGTTTATACATAATACAAAGGTGCCTTTTTCATGAGAAGTTCATTGTGATTAAGACAATATATATATATATGTATATATGTATATATATATTTGTGTTATAATATATATATATATATATACATACATACATAAATACATGACTTTTCATAGGGGTTCACAATGTGTGGCCACACATGTCTATTTTTGTATGCTCATCTTGGTGTACGTATTATATATATATATATATGTATGAATGTATTTATTTATATATATATACATACATAGGTGGATGTGTGTGTGAGCTGAGTGAGTCTCTCTGTGAGATGTTTGTGTGCTGTTAGTTTACAGTGTGTTCATGCATATGCAGTCAGACATATGATTGTTGCAACTTGAATAATACCATGGTGTGCATACAGACAAATGTGTATTTATATGCATGTGTTCATGTTATGACAAGGATTTCTACATACTGGTAAGCCAACATATATGAGTATATGCAAATGCCAAAGCTGTTCATATGTGCGCAGACATGAAGTAAACAGATAGAGAAATATGTGCACCCCTATAATGATAATATACATATACATATACATATATATCTACACATAAACACATAGAAAATGCATACACATATATGTACATATACATATATATATATATATATAGAGAGAGAGAGAGAGCTCATGTGATGCAAGTGTAGATCTTGAAGTGGGCATGTTGTGGCTGCAACTGGAGTTATCGGGATTGTATAAGGCTTGGCAGATCGCTCGGAGAACCAGCGTGACCCAGATGTTCAGAAGCTGACTGTGCCTGGGCTTCATGTCTGTTAGTGACGACTTGATATGATGCTGAGCAGATTTGGGTGCATTCTTAGTTAAGGACCGTTTGCGGCAAGTCGCAGGGCAGATGGATCGTGTGGAAGTTCCATGGGTGGTGAAGCAGGTGAAAGGCAGGGGCCCAGCGGATTTGGATTTGCCTTCCCGCAGTCGTCCTGTCTTCGATGTGAAATCCTACAAGAAGAACACCAAGGGCCCAGGACGGGATAGCCAGGAGGAGACTCAGGAGTCCGAGGACATGCAAGCACTGACGGACGGGCTTGCCGTCGGTGTGTTGATGGATGCAGCGGATGCTTTGGCTGCTGAGCCGGCCGAGCCGGATGTGTTGGCTGGGCCATCAGCTGCAGATGTGCCGGTTCCAGATGTGCAGGAGTATGTGCTTCCAAGCCCACACACCTTGGAGATGCGGCAACGTGAGGAGGATGGCTCTTCGGCATTGGCTTTGCAGGATGAGGCACCTGTGGCAATGGAGACCATGCAGGAAAGGTTTGACCGCCTTTCGGGATCCTATGGGCCGAGTGCTGCTATGACCTTGTGTGGTTTGGTGGCTGAAGGTGTGCACTTTGACCCCGTGGTTGGGCGCTGGAAGGTTATCAGTGGCTTCCATTGCCCAATGATGCCAGCTCCAGTTGTGCCACCTGGGGTATGTGAGGTGGCCAATGCTGAGATGCAGGCTATCAGTGCTGCACCTGTGCAGCAGGCGATGCCCTCTAACCTGGATGATCCGATCTTTGCGACGGTCAGTGTTGACTCGAGCCCGGTTAAATCGCCCAAGGTGCCCTTGCAGGAAGGCTCTGGCATGGTTCCCTCGACGAGTCATGTGATTTCACTTAGCAGTTTTTTTGCCTGGACATGACATGTGTGCAAGTGGGTCATGGACATATATATGTTTGACTTTATGTATATAGAAAAATAGGATCTACAATATGATCCATGAGCCAATAATGCATGAAATAAGTCTTAATACAAAGCTTATTCACACATGTCTTCTACAATGCACATATTCAGGATACTATAGGTAGTAAATCCCTAGCAGGACTGATCTCAGGTGTTTCAATCTGGAAGTCAAACAATTCCACCTGTGGATGCTTCGTCTTTTTCTGCTTCAGTACATACATGAACCTAATATGTATGTATAGGTATGTATATACTATATGTAGAGATAAACATATATGTTGATGAAAACTCTATATAAATACGTATGCCATGTACCTGTACATGTACTGAAGCACATATTTTCAATATAGCTATGTCTGGCTGTTTCAGCAGCATATATATATATATATAGATACATGCAGACTCGATTATCCATGTCTAGAAAAGGGTACACTAAGATCTCGAACTCATGGGTATTCTAGTCATGAAAAGCATGTCTGTATGTATTGTGCTGGATGTACCTGGTGTCACATGAGGGAAGTCGAACATGGGGAATACTTTGGCTGCTGTCATGTTGGTTGCATATAGGCTATGAGGATGTATTTTAGTTCATGTGCATGCTATCTCTGCATGATGGTATATTTGTTGGCATGTGTTTTGTGTACCTTGAGATGTGTGCCATGCTTATTACAGCATGTCCACATCTTGTGTGTGTCGGCACTCTCAGGCTCCGATGCCGTGGCGCAGGCCAAGGAGATGCTTTTGCAGAAGCTCCATGCGCATCAGCAGAGGACTGCAGCATGAATCGTTTCAGCTCTGTTGGGGAGTGGGATTGGCCAAAATTCTGCTGACCAGGCTGGAGCATGGTGGGTGCATGGATGTTGGGGATACATGCCCCATGGATATGCTTGAAGCGACGGCTTCATGGCCAGCATTTGAATTTTCTGTGAAGATTGGTGCTGCTACCGAAGTTCTGTAGTTGCAACCTAGCCAAGGAAGTCCTACAAACACAGAGGCTCTTCAATGGATCCTCCCGTGAGGTGTCATCTCTTGCAGTGCAGTGCTGAATGCCTTTTCTTAACCATACCTTACATTGCTCTGCTGTCAGGGCTTCCCGAGCTGCCTCGACCTGGAGGATTCGACACAGAAGCTGAGCCTTGCCTTTTCATCTGTGTCTGCATTGGTATCGTGGTTGTGTGTCCAAGGAGTTGGTAGAGAGCCAAATATTTGGAACATGGTGTTCAGCACAGTACATGTGACTGCCACATGTTTTACACAACTCAAGTATTCCTACAGATAAGTCTACAGGAACCATGCAAGCCCAGTTAAAGACTAATTAGTATGCTTTCCTGGTGCAGACTGCAAGAAGATACATTTATGGAGTAATAGTTTTTGAAGGTTTGCAACACCTTGAAGGGTCTAAGGTTAACACTTCATCTCTGATATGGGGCCTCTACAGTCTTCCCATATACACCTATATATGTATAAACATATATAGAAGAATGTTCATATATGTATATATGTATAACCGTATGATGCCAGATGTGCTGCAAGGGCTGCTGTGTTTGTGTGTGTGTGCTTGTGTCTCTGTCCACCACAAGAAGCTCTGACATACACAAGCTGTGACATCTGCATATATGCAGACTGTGCTGCCATCTGTGTCTCAGCAGACCTGAAGCGCAGTACATGTGTGCATGCAAGTTTGGATAATGTTGTCATATATGTGTTCAATCCAATCATGGATGGTGTGAGATTGAATAACAGTCGCACCTGTAGCCCTGTCTTTGATAGATGTCTATTCTTCATGTGTGCAACTTTACATACATGTGAGAATGTTTGCTGCTTACACATGTTGGTGCAACCACTCATGTGAACAGCAGGTGTCACCTTGCGCAGATAACAGGTACACATGTAGCTGTCTGTTAACATGTGTAAGTCATGCTTCTGTAAATACCCTGATACTTGTGTCTGTGTGCTGGCTGCCACGTATAGCTTATATCGGATTCCTAATACTACCCCATGGTATATTGATACACACATGTATCTATATACCTGTATTAATTTATATGTGTGTATAGAAACCATGTATGTCTATGTGTATATATATCAAAACATATATAAACAGACATACATCATAATATACATAAACTGGGAATGTATTCTACCTCCTCATCGGGCAATTGGGCAATGTGTGTGTGGTGTACTGTCTTTCTCAGGCGAGACCCGGTATTGGATGCAGGCTTGCTTGATGGTGAGCCATTGACCCCCACAGAGGTGGAGGTGGGTGAGGCCACGCGTTTCTGGGATGAGGAGATGCTGACGAAAGCAACCGACTGGATTGCTCAAGCTCCCGAGGCACCCTCATCATCGATTCGACGGTCTTTGGCCCAGGACTTCGATGAGCAGTACCACTTGCAGCAGAAGGCCTTGCAGAATGTTGGCTTTCTGCAGCCTGAGGAGGCTTGTGAAGAGCCTCTGCAGATGGGTCCTGCTGAGGATTCTGCAGATGCTCTGCCAGAAGGTCCAAAGGAGGCTCCAACACCTGAGGATGCTGCAGAATCTGATGGAGAAGATCTTCTCGAGACTGCAGCGGAGCCGTGTGGGCGTGAGGAGCAAAGGGCCTTGAGGAGGCAGAAGCAAGAGGAGAACAAGCAGTCCCGTGGCCGGGGCAGAGGACGAGGTCGTGGAGGCAAGCAGTCCGACATGCTGAAGCGTGGGCTTGAGGGTGAGGGCGACCCTAACGATGAGCCCAAGGCCAAGAAGGGCAGACCAGCTGCCAAAAAGGCTGCTGCGAAAAGGGTGCTGAAACGCCCAGCGGCCAAGATTCCTGAGCCTGAGGAGCCCCAGGAGCCTGAGGAGCCTGAGGAGGCTCAGCAGCAGGCCCAAGGCCCAGCTGACACGCAGCTGGAGCCATTGGGTGATGGTGAGCAGGACCTGGATGCGGATTTGGGTGCTGGTGATGAGCCCGAGGCCGACGAGAGCGAGGTCAAGGGGTCTGGCCGTGGGAAGCGCAGAACCAAGAAGACAGTGATTACGGAGGAGCACAAGAAGATCTGCAAGGAGAATCTTGGATGCAGTGAGGTCTGTGCTGTGCCCAATGTGCATATTAGTAGCATTCAATGTTCTTGGCTTATGTAAGCATTCATGGGCAATATAAAGATAAATACTGTGTAGAATTGGAATCTGATCTGTATAGTCTACAGCAGGAGATAACAATCTGACAAGCAATAGCTCCTGAGTTTTGCATACACTACTGCTTAATCATTTTCCTGTGGCATGCCTCTAACAAGCCGAACCCGAACATGTAATACATGCATATATATGCCTGGTCCATACAACATTATATATATATTATATATATTACTTTTTGTTTGTTTGTATACTTATCAACCTGTATATTCATGTTCGTACATAAATACTTGTCAAGAAAACAATGCTGCCTGCTTAGGACAATTCTCGGACTACAACCTTTGTGAACAAGTCTCTGCTGTCACCATGTGTGTTATTGCCTGTCGAGTGCATCGTCTTTGTAATCAAACAAGTTGTGGTGGCTCAAATGAAAGTGCTCATGTCCATGTGTCGATATATATGTATATATACATATATGGATATGACTACAGGAAAGGTTGCGAAGAGTAAAGCACTGATCTGCAAGTGCTCATCTGCATGCACAGGTGCATCCTGGAAGCCATGAGTGCATCGGAATGGTATATGTTCATGGTGAGTGCTGGCATGTGTGTATACACCTGAACATATATATACACTCTGCATGTGCATGATTATCTGCAGACTTTCTGTGCATGGGTATACAACCACATGAACCATTGAAGCCTTATGTCTGAGAGTTCGATAGAACTTGTTGTGGGAGTCACCTTGTAGAGTGAAACAGGTAGTATAACATGTTACACCATAACATTCTCCACATTGTCATTGTCAGTAGGTGAGCATGCTTGTAGGGCACTGCAGTGATTATACATAATAGATGTTTATGTATGTATTTATCTGTATGTGCTTCTGCATAATCATATAGACAAGCCTGTAACATAAGATGGCATGAAGATTATTTTGCCATAAAGATGACATGCATTATGTAATTCACCTAAACATATAGAAATAGATGAACATATAGAAACATATCTATATAATTACAAGTCTGTCTAGATACACATGTATCCCTGAGTCCCACAGGCATGTCACATGCATGTGTATATATAGTTATATAGGAAGACATGTGGAACTTTGTTATATAGAGAGAATGTGTGTTTTGCATGCATATATATATATATATATATGTACATTGCTGTATATACATATATGTGTGTGTCTATTTGTGTCTATAGTAATAATCTGTCTGCATGATCGGCAAATCTCCCTTCTTCCTCTGTTCTGGTCTGGTCTATGTCTGGAGGTTGATCAGGCCCGGGATCAAATACCGGCATGAGATCTACTGGACCCGGAGGACGATTGGTGTTCGGATGAAGTCCGGACCGCAGGTGTGGAGTATGTCCTTCCGCAACCTGAAGGTTGGCATCCTGGTGGCCAATGAGGTTGTGCCCTAGCTATGATTGGCAGGGTCAAATTTAAAGGCTGCCTTGACCTGGAGTTTGAGACATGGGTGTCATTGGCATGTTGCTAAGGTGAACCTTCTCGAGCAGGAGATGAACATTCATGGAGCCCAGCAGCATAATGCGGTGATGGCATACCGTGCTGAGCTTGAGGAAACTCATGGGGCTGTGTGGCCCTGATGACCACTCCGGAGGATGGCATCTTCAGGGTTCGTATGCCTTTGGATAGATCCACGTAGGAGGCTGGACGAGGCCAGCTCTGTTTTGGCAGAACATGCTTTGGGCTGAGCTTGTAGACCCAGCGACTGTCCAGTGGTCTGTTTGGTATGACCGACTGGTACCAGAGTGGATTCCATGGGCTGACCCTTGTGTGCCGCAGGGGAGTCCTCCGAAGATTTTAAACTTGAATCTCGAGTGGCCAGGGGAAAAAAAGAAAGAGCTTTTTATCTTTTTTCCTATTTTGTAGTTACAGGAGGATATGGGCTTGTTGATTTCAGCATTTGATTCCAGACGTCGATAAAACGGAATGCAAGCGATTTGTAACATGCCTTTTTCGAGCATGAGGTCTGACACGAATCAATACGTTTGCAGTGCACTCTGACCTGGGGCTGGGGCCACGGTACAGTTCTGTCACTGGTCTACACGGGACCCAAATGCTTAAGTCTGCACCGGGCAGCCCGAGGTCGTCTGACAAAGTCTTGCGATTCTTCAACGGATTGTGCAATGTGCAGCCTGTGTCTGACTCGTCTGACGATGTGGGCTACTGCCGTAACAAACGATCTTAGCAGCGATTCATTTCATAACGAAACATAATACGAGTTGAGACCCAGGCTGCACTTAAATCTGCAAGAGGCACGGATCGGAACCTGAAAGAGGACGATACTCGTCGTCCTTCAGGCTCCGATCCGCGATTCAAGCATGCAACGAGTGCGCCTCAGACTTCTGAAGCGCACCCCCTGCATGCTTGAATCACCTCCCTTTGGGCAAGTGATTCACAAGAGCAAGAGGGGCCATCCTCTGAACGGCACCTCTTGCTCTTGTAAATCACTTTCGGCACCTTGACAGAATTACTTGAACCAAGCATTGACAACCATGCGGATGGCCTTAACTCCGTCATGACCACCTGGCCGTCCGCGTGGCCTTGTCTAACATGGTGACACGTGGACAACAAGGCCCCACCTCTTTTGGAGCTCCAGCTGGTCATTACTGAGTGATGACCAGCCGGAGCTCCACAGGAGGTCATGGAAACTCCTGGGCCGAATCCAGGTCGGCATTTGCGATTCGGAGGTCATCTGATGGAGGCTTCTGAAGATATTATTACCGAGGGAGAAGCTTTAGTTGCACGACGTCGCCTGGATTCAGGAGCTCAGTGCACAAACAACCCCGGCGGTCCAGCCTCGGTGATTCACCGAGGCTGGACCGCCGGGGTTGTCGTCCTACTACAGCGCACAAACAACCCCGGCGTTCCAGCCTCGGTGATTCACCGAGGCTGGAACGCCGGGGTTGTCGTCCTACTACAGCGCACAAACAACCCCCGGCGGTCCAGCCTCGGTGATTCACCGAGGCTGGACCGCCGGGGTTGTCGTCCTACTACAGCGCACAAACAACCCCGGCGGTCCAGCCTCGGTGATTCACCGAGGCTGGACCGCCGGGGTTGTCGTCCTACTACAGAATTAAATTTCACCAGGAGACAGCCCGGACGTTAGATAGGCCGAGAACTGCCCGTGGCGCATGCGCAGCACTCCACTAAGCAGCTCACCTGCATGGTCTGACGTAGTATCAACACAGCCTCAGCTAGTCTTTATTAAATTGTATTACAGATGGGTTCTGACCAAGTTCGGTCGAGCTCAGTGGACAGATTCTCCAGACCACATGCCACAAAGCAGCTCCCCAATAGTCTTACCAATTAGTTTTATGAAAATGACCTGCTGCTGAACTGCAAACTGCAGGGCGCACTTGCTGTAGACTGTAGACCTGCATCATGTCGGCTGGTGGTCTGACTTGACAACAGCCTCAACTTCGGAACGGTGGCTCACAGCCGTTGTCAAACGCGACAGACTCCTGAGTTAAAATAACAGAACCAATGAACTTACACGATACTGACTAGAATTAATCACAGTACAGCTGTAGCCATCTAACGGAGTCTTCGCGGCGGCACGGTCTGACGGAATCCGCAGTGTCCAATAAGGACCCAAAACAGTCAGACGACTTCTGGTTCCCCAAAGCCTACTCTTAAACTTACTAGTTTACAACTGCACCCACAGTCTTACCACACACTGGCTGGTTCCGTGATCTAGATATGCTTCTACTCTTGCTACTACTACCACTAGTGCCTACTTAGGTACTACTACCATCACCACTTCTTACTACTACGATTGCTACTAAGACTACTACTGCTACTACTACTGCTACTACTACTACTACTGCTACTACTACTACTACTGCCTACTCCTAAGTATTACAACTACTACCAAGTTGCTGCTACGACGACTACTACCGCTACCGCTACCGCTACCGCTACCGCTACCGCTACCAGTACCACTACCACTACCCTACTACTACTACTACTACTACTACTACTACTACTACTACTACTACTACTACTACTACTACTACTATACTACTACTACTACTACTACTACTACTACTACTACTACTACTACTACTACTACTACTAATACTACTAATACTACTAATAACTGTATAATGCCGGAGACGAACATCGTCTTACCAACAAGAACAACTAAATAACAGCAGCAATAGTTTGACTTGCGTAACACTACGCAACCCAAAACCCGAAACCCTAAGCCCTAACCCAAACCCTGCACACTGCTGGCTATTTGTTTGGTCGAGATCAGTCCTGTTTCGGATCGAAGCTAGCTTTGGGTCAGAGGGGGGTCGGGGCTTTTGGATCCTGAATATGGACGTCGGTTTTGGGCTGTAGTCTGGAGTCTCCAGGAGAGTGCTTCTGAGGAGTGTTTGGACGAATGATGAGTATGGACTGGTGGGGGGGGCGACATGCTAAACCTGCGATCAGTAATATGAATACAGAAGACTTTGAAAACAACGCGGGTCATTGAAACCATGTCTTCTTTCGTCACGCGCGCACGCCTGTGCATCTCCGCCATTGCCTGCAGTGATAAAGCATGTGAGGTCTCTGTGGCCAACTGAGGCGATGAGCTTCCGCATGATCGGCTGAAAGTTTTTGGATTCTGTTCTATCAATGCGCAGACGCACATGTGTGCAGCCAGCTCGCCTCATGCAGACTAGCCGCCGGTGGCTACTACTACTACCTAATACTACTACTGCTACGACTACTTACTAAAGACCAAGACGACTACTACTACTACTAGTACTACTACTACTACTGCTACTACTACTACTACTACTACTACTGACTACTACTAGACTACTACTACTACTACCACTACTACTACTACTACTACTACTACTACTACTACTACTACTGACCCACTTACCTACCCTGTGCGACTATACTACTACTTTATTAATTGCTACTGCTAGTGTCATTAATAAATGCTCCTAAATTTGCTTTCGATCTCTAAGGTTTATGGGTCATCTGACTGAATCCGGTGCTTGCTGCGGAAAAGTTGGCAACTTCAGTAAGTTGCGGTCTTACAATGGCTCAGACATATGGCCCAACGCATCCCATGAAGCAGCCACACCTTTGGTGCTGCGCTTCCTGGGATGCTTTGTGCCCCATGCACAACTTCTGACAACGAGGACCAGCAGTAGTAGTAGTCTTACAAGTTTAGTTTATGCAATAATATATACATATTATTTATTAAATTATTATTATAACAATTGATTCTTACGAAGCTTAATAACTTATTCTTGAAGCCAAAACCCCAGGCCGCCCCAAGCCCCCCTGCCTACCACCTCGGTCTAAGCCCCCAAAATCCTTAATTTTCAAACCTATTATTTTAAAAAAATTAATCTATTATTTACTTTAAAAACCATGTGCATCGCAGAGCCTTCCTCTGCCTGCCGCCGGCTGCCACGGAGCTGCACCACACCTGTGGCGAGGGAAGGCTTAGGTTTCAGGAAGTGTTTAAAAAGTTTGAAAAATTTTGGAAAAGCAAACGTTGCTATTTGCCTCCTGAAGCCCTGAAGCGCTTGGGATGCCGACGATCAGCACGACAAGGACTGCCATGATCCCGTTTATGGGACGGGCAGAGCCACGCCACCCCCCACACCAAAGAAAAAAAACCACCTAGTTGCTTGAAATTTGGACGGGGGACCGGGGGCGGTGTAGGGTTTGGCTTCTATTGATTATCTGAGTGTAGTTGGTTGTAGTAGTAGTAGTAGTTAATAGTAGTAGTAGTAGTAGTAGTAGCAGTAGTAGTAGTAGTAGTAGCAGCAGTAGTAGTAGTAGTAGTAGTAGTAGTTACTTAGTAGTAGTAGTATAGTAGTAGTAGTAGTAGTAGTAGTAGTAGTAGTAGTAGTAGTAGTAGTAGTAGTTAGTATTAGTAGTAGTAGTAGTAGTAGTAGTAGTCGTCGTTAGTACCAGTGACAGACTAATATTTAATAATAAGAATAATAATAAGTCAGTCGCAGTAACGCTAGTAACTGACGTAGTAGTAGTGATCTGTTGGTAGTAATCATGCAGTACTGCTGGTCCCGTGTTGGAAACAAACTGCGGAACTGGTCTGACATCCACAACGCCTGAGCTGGTTGCTGAAGCCTTGAAGCCGCTCTCAGATTAAAACAGACGTTCAAAACAACTATAACATTCACTTATCAGGCAGCTGGATGTCGTCTGACCGAATGTCGAGCGCAGTGAGCAAACTGAACGTGTTGCCGTCTGACTCCCAAGTCAACGAAACGGTTGTGCCCTGGGTTGCTGCTTGAGTCTAACAAAGCCTTGCTAGCACAGAATCCAAAGTCTAAGGACCGAATTAACTAAACTGGTCGTTGACTCTTACCGATGTCATCTGACCGCAAAGATGTGCTCAGGCAGCAACATGCAAAACTCCAGACCAATGGCGAAGCACTGCATAGACGAAGTGGTTAGTTAATTAATATTTAATACTAGTGGTAGTCGTCGTCGTCCAAGTACTCGTAGTCGTAGCAGTAGTAGCAGTAGTAGTAGCAGTAGTAGTAGCAGTAGTAGTAGTAGTAGTCTGTAGTAGTTGTCGTAGTAGACGTAGAAGTAGTAATAGCAGTAGTAAGTAGGAGTATTATTTTAAAAGTCTGTACTAGTAGCACAGTAGTCGGTAGTAGCAGTGATGTAGTAAAGTAGTAGTAGTCAGTAGTAGTAGTAACCAGTAGTAGCAGTAGTAGTAGTAGTAGTAGTAGTAACTAGCTAGTAGTAGTAGTCGTAAGTAGCAGTAGTAGTAGTCGTCGTCGTAGTACTACATACTACTACAGTAGCAGTAATACTCCTAGTCAGTAGTGGTAGTAGTAACGTAGTCAGTAGTAGGGTAACAGCAAGTAGCAGCAACAGGCAGTAGCACGTGGCAGCAGCAGCAGCAGTAGCAGTAGCAGTCGCGGTAACAGTAGCGGTATCGGTCGTATTTAGATTAGTCGTAGACAGTCTGTCCTACCAGTAGGTAGTAGTAACAGTCGTAGTAGCAGTAGTAGTAGTACTAGTAGTGTAGTAGTAGTAGTAGTAGTAGTCAGTACTACTAGTAGTAACTAGTAAATAATACTAGTCGTCTAGTAGTAGTAGTAGTAGTAGTAGTAGTAGTAGTAGTAGTAGCAGTAGCAGTAGTAGTAGTAGTAGTAGTAGTAGTAGTAGTAGTAGTAGTAGTAGTAGTAGTAGTAGTAGTAGTAGTTAGTAGTAGTAGTAGTAGTAGTAGTAGTAGTAGTAGTAGTACTAGTAGTCAGTAGGGTAACAGCAGCAAGTAGCAGCAACAGGCAGTAGCACGTGGCAGCAGCAGTAGCAGCAGCAGCAGTAGCAGTAGCAGTCGCGGTAGCGGTAGCGGTATCGGTCGCAATTTAGATTAGTCGTAGACAGTCTGTCCTACCAGTAGGTAGTAGTATCAGTCGTAGACTTCCAGTCCTAATTTAGCCTGCCCCACCCAGACGAGAAGTGCCTATTGCCAATAGACACTTCTCGTCTAGTTCGCTACAGTGCAACGCCGAGTCTGACAACCGAGCGACAATCAGACGAAGCTGCTGCCGTCAAACTGCGAGGACTGCTTGCTTATTTAATTATTATATTATTATTATTATTATTATTTTCACCTAGGGAGCACAACCACGCCCAGACGAGAAGTGTCTATTGGCAATAGGCACTTCTCGTCTGGGTGGGGCCGGTTTTAAATTATTACATAAATAGCCATAATAATAATTTAATAATGACTAGTGTCCTCAATGTCTGACGGCGCTCGCGTGAAAAGGCAACTTCGGAAAGCCTCTCACTCCAGTGTCGCCTGCGACAGGAATTTACAGGAATTCAAAACTGCATGCGAGACTGGCTGTCTTACGCAGAGTATACTACTGTCTGACACTGAAACTGGCAGGCATGAACGACTGGCTCCACTTGCAATCCGGAATTTTCAATACGCTGATTCTGCAGAATCAGAGTCGGACTGGCCACGGTTTTGTCTGACACGCAGCCGTCGAGGTCTGACATCAGACTTCAGACTCACACTTCAGAAATTTAAATCGCGTCGCATTGGAATGCAACTGCTGTCAGACAATCAAAACTTGACTGGACAAGTCTGACGCGGTCTTACTCAGCCGTACCCTTCTGGAAGAATTTCAAATGGGTCAAAATCGGCAAAAAGGCCTTGATCAGCATTGGAGCCCTCATGCCATTGCCGCACAAGTCGCGAAGCTCTGACAAGGTCAAGCAGTCGGCATTCATGTCTGACTTACCAAAGCCCAGTGCCACCATGTAGTCTGACTTCGTCATGAAACCCTTCTTGGCAAAGTTGTACCACATTGCACCCGTCGTCAAAACGTTCAAGCAACCGTCTGACCTGTAGTGTCCCCTGTCCACGGTCTGACTCAAGTCTGCCAGGGGGTCTGACTTTCCGATGCCTGCCCCTTCCAGCATCATCTCATACACGTCTGCTTGTGCCCTGTACCAGGGCGCCATGTGCTTGAGAGTCTGACTGGCTCGCTGTTCCACCGGCTTTGGCTTGTCTGACTCCAGCAATCTTTTTGCCGCGACTGCTTTCCTTGGACAGAGACGGCCCGCAAACTGACAGCGGCAGTATTAAGTCTTACTCAGTCTTACTCAACATAAAATGAAAAAAACTCCTCCACACCAAGACTCTGACATGCTTCTGCGAAGCAGCGATGGTAGTCGACATCGTTCTTGAGATTCACCAAGTACGTCGACGGCCCCTTCTCTGACCAAGAGAAGTTTGTAGCAGCATCATGGCGGAAGAACTTGCTGCAGATGTCGTTGAGCTCGGTGGTCTGACTAGCCCAGCCCAAAGCAGAAAAAGTGGGGACTGACGAACCCAGCAGCAGCAAACGTGAGCGAGCCTCTGACATTGGCAAGGCATCCACAATCACGCTCTGGTGCGTAAACTCAGGGAGGTTGTCTGACAAGTAACGCTCATACCAAGCCTTGGGCGACTCTGTCTGACCAGATCCGCGAGTCTTACAGGCCCCCAACACATTCTCGAAGAGATAGAACTTGGGCGAGTACTTCTTGACAAACTCAACACTCTGCACGAACGTCTGACACTCGGGCTTCTCCAGGTCGATCGGGTCTGACTCCCAGCGCCTGCTGTTCGCTGCACTGTTCAGCTTGCAGCTGAAACCCGACACGAAGAGGTCGAGATTCTTGAGATGCTCGTCTGACAAAGTGCAGCAACGATTGTGAACCCAGCATGGGCCCTTCCCTCTGACGGTGTGCGCGATGTCGGTCAAGAGGTGGTCGAAGTGCATTGTCTGACCACGCTGTTTCAGCAGGAACAGCGCCGCCGGAGTCTTTATCTCTGACCCAGTAATGCATCGTGTCTGACATTGTGTGAGGTTGTTCAAGACGTAGTGTGGCAAGCCGGTGCCGTCGCAACCACTTGCCACCATCAGCTTGGGTGGCTTGTCTGACGGGAAATTAAGGCCTGACTTCTCCATCAAGTGTTCAAGAAAATAGTCGAACTGCCAGGCCTCTCCCGTCAGAGTCTCCTCCTCTATCTCTTGGCGAGGTGTCTGACGCTCAGGCTTGACCTTAGCCTTCGCAGCAGCCGGTCGTTTCAACGACGCCGATCCCGCACGCTTCGTCGTCGGCATGCCGGACGCAGGCAAGAGACTCTGACTAGTGGGCAATGTCTGACACTTGAACCCAAGTGTCAAGCCAACAACATTCGTTCAGAATCTACAGCGATGAAACTCTCCTGCCAGAACTGCGGATTATAACAGCACTCTGGCCTGTGAAGCTCCTCTTGCTCCGGCGAGCCCTCGGAGGATCTGACAGCACCTGGCAATTGACAATCGGCAACACAACTACTCAGTCAGACCTGAACTTACTTGGCAACACGGGTGACTACACTCGCAGCTGGCCTCCACAGCTCAGCTCGCAATCATGGTCGGCCATACAAGTCGTATAGCCCACCACAGTTGCGAGTTGGCCGAACGTGCTGGTGATCGTGGATCCGCTGCCTGTGTCGGACACGCTGTGACTTTGTCCCCTCGACCCCGTGCACTACGCTCGACGGACTGCTGGCACATGTCTGACTAGCAGCTAGGCATTCAAAGATTCGGGGCCACTGCCAATCGAACTGACGGCGGGCTCCGTGGCTCACCCAGATTGGGGCCAAGTGGCTCACCCAGATTGGGGCCAAGTCTGACCATGGCTCACCCAGATTGGGGCCAAGTCTGACCATGGCTCACCCAGATTGGGGCCAAGTCTGACCATGGCTCACCCAGATTGGGGCCAAGTCTGACCATGGCTCACCCAAATTGGGGCCAAGGTCTGACCGTGGCTCACCCAAATTGGGGCCAAGGTTCGCCGCACTGACCATGGCTCACCCAGTTTGCTGCTGGGGCCAAGGTTGGTCGAACAAACCGTGGCTCGCCCAGATAGTTCTAATAATTTAATTTAATATTATTTCTGAATCTGAACCAGCTTGCCAACAAAAGACTGTCAAGTTACTGGCAGAATCTGACACCAGGCCTCCCATGCAGGTGCTGACTCTGACCCAGTGTCCCCCGAGATTGCCCCGGGGTGGTATGTGAAGCTATCTCCGCCCCAGCAGATGCATTAGCGTATAAAACTCTGCTGTCATACACCTGGTGCTGGTGTGTTGGCCTCAAGGCGGCGACCACTCGACCAACGTCAAGTCATGAAGACTCTGACGGACAGCAATGAGTCAGCGAAGCCTCACACCCGGCCAACGGTGTGTAGGGAACACTAACAGCACCTGTTCCCCAGCGGTAAGGCCAATCTGACGTGATTCATTCAATGCCGGAAACGACGGGAAGGCCGTGCACAGATGACTGAGCCTCCCAGGTTCAATGTCTTACTAAGACACGCCTTTACCTGAGATTCCCCAGGTGCTGGCCACCACAATGCCCCAACAGGCGCGTTAGCGCTTAGCCCTGTTGTCATACGCCTGGCGCCGGCGTGATGGCCAGAAGGCACTGACTGGTGGCTGGGCAGCATGCCACTCGCCCCACACCCGGCCAGCGGTGTGGAGGGAACACTCTAAAGCGCCGATGTTCCCTCTTGGTAAGGCAAACCAGGACCAAAACCATCAGTCAAACAGCAGCACGCTGACAATGCCAACGCAGCAATTGGACAATGATGACGGACACATGCCATGGACTGCTAGTAACGCCTCCTTTCGTCGTGGTCTGACAACGGCTCGCCAACTATTTAATGTCAGAGTCCTGTGACCAATGCGACAGAACATGCAAGCATGGCCACAGAACTTATGCTCGAACTTCTGACTCATGCGGCGACCACTCAACCAATGTCAATGTCATTGACTCTGACGGACAATAAGCATAGGAAACACTGAAGCACCGGCCAATCTGACTGACTTGCAAGCCAACTCATGTCGTGGAATGCAAATGGCAAGGAAACGACGGGAAGGACGTGCACAGATGACTGATAGCCTCCCATAATGTCACATGCAGCCTGTCCCTGAGATTCCCCAGGTCCTGGCCACACTGCCACAGTGCCCCAACAGGCACATTAGCGCTTAGCCCTGTTGTCATACGCCTGGCGCCGGCGCGATGGCCAAAAGGCACTACTGACTGGCGGCCAGGCACCATGCCACTCGCCCCACACCCGGCCAGCGGTGTGGAGGGAACACTCTACAGCGCCATGTTCCCTCTTGGTAAGGCACTGGGCAAACCAAACAAAAACCATCAGTCAAACAATAGCATGCTGACAATGCCAACGCAGCAAATGACTGACAGTCACCATGCCTGGACTGCTACAGTAACAGTATGGCCTCCTCTGGTCGTGGTCTGACACCGGCTCGCCAGATAATTTTGTCCTGTCAAGGCAGTTCGTCTAGTGACCAATGCAAAGGAACATGCAGGCATGACCACAGAACTTACGCTTGAACGTCTTTTTACTGCAATGCAAGTGAAGTCATACACAACGGGCCGTCGTCTTACCGACCCACAGCCAGGGCCAAAACAGTCTGACAGGTTCAGACAAAGCCCGGGGATGGTCTGTCTGTCTGACCACTCTTAAAAAAGGTCTGGCCTAAGATGCAGACATACCAAAGTTGAGGCCGGCCAGCAGCAGCATGATCGCTGCTTTGGGCACAGAAGCCATGGCCGCCAGCGTCTGACATGCAAAGAAATGGTTGCAAAGACTTAAGTCGAACGTGCACCCATGCAAACGAGAGGTCTCGGCAAGAGTCAACTCTGCGACGTCTGCATCCGTCTTACATAGCATGTTCGAATTTGCAGTCAGATGCGAGGCCACCACCTCGAACTGCGGGTCCAACACCTTGAACCTCTTAGTCTTGCGACCTCCATCCAGGAAGACCGAAGTCGGTCGGTCTAACGCCCTCTTGAGGATGTTCCTGGTGTCACACGTGCTTCGTGGGTATTTTCCAGCCTCCGCACCTGCTATCCGACATCTGCGAAGAAAAGGTCTTAGTCAGTGCTACATAATTATTACACCTGCTGCACATTAAAATTAAAAAGAACCAACCCCGCCTTTCTTAGCAGCAAGCTGCATGGCTTGCTCTGACGATATGTTGGCGCCTCCAGTGGCGAGATAAGTCCCGAGGTCATGCTCCAACTGCTCCAGGACTTGACGATACTTGGTCTTTGTCTCGGAAGCAACGGTCTCACCAGAGCTGGAGAACCTCAATCACGCAACATGTTGTCCATTACAACAACGACGACGACTGTCAAAATTAAACATGCAACCGAGCCACATGAGGATGAAACAACTTCGGTCTGACTGCTGCGATGGATGTCCTTGGAACTCCTCGGCCAATTGACATCTCTTACCGTTGCCAGTAATTAAGTCAGACTCTTCGGTCTCCAAAACGAGCCGGAAATAAGCTGCTTTGCTGGCATGCAAGTCAACGTGGAGGACGACAGTGGAGACTTTCTCTGACACCTTCTGGATCTTCGCCAGGTGTTTGTTGAAGTCTTTGTCTGACTTCCAAACCACGTGTGCCAGGAGCATTCGCCTAGCCACATCCGCTGCGTCTGACGAAAGCTTGCTAGCAGCATTGAAAGTCATACCAGCTGGAAAATGCTTGTTGCACCGCATGCGAAGTTCCTGGTCCTCGCGGCTAGCCACCAACATCTTACACTTAACCTTTGCCCTCACGAAAGCACTACTTGTCAGACAGTGGAATACCGCTGGATGCTGGTAAGTCAGAACGTCGATGTCTGCCGCAGCCTGGCCCAATCTGTCACTGTAGCCGGAAAGATTCATGGCGGTTTGCTGGCTTTGACTGGCTGAGAATTACAGAAAAATAATTAATTATTATAGTAGGCCAAGAACTAGAATCGCTGATCTGACTGGCAATAGCTGTGTCTGTGTTCCTCCGGTGTCTGACTGTAATCCAAAACTGATAATTAATCCCAGGCATTGTCCCGGTGTCAACAGCGCACTGTCAGCGAGCATCACTAAAATCACTCTGACGGGCACATTTTTCCTCGAACCTCAGAGTCATGTGTCGGCAGCTTGGTGTCCTGACTCTAGGCTGGCCCATGCCCCATGGGAGTCGAATCTAAACTGCAAATCTACTACTCATATTATTGCTCATGATTCTGATTCTAAAATAAAATTAATTATAGTTTAACTTGGTCTTACTTATTTAATAGTTAAATTTAAACAGATTCAACAACCCAGGGCCAGCCCCTGTGTCTGACGAATGGAACGAGTCATAACGATCGACAGACTCAGTCGAGTCGACCTTGAACCAAGACCTCTCTCTGACGTCTACATCCAAAATTAAAATCATCTGACGGAAGCGTGGTGAATCACACCTCCGGGTCGCTGTCTGACGCATTGCTCCTGCTGTCATTGCTCTGCAGGTCACTCATCTGACGCTTTCGCTTCAGCGTCGGCCGTGGCTCTGGCTGCTCCGTCTGACTTTCCTGCAGCTCGTTCGTCTGACTGTTGCTGCCGTCGATGCGGCCATCTCCATTGGAGCTGTGGCCTCCATCCAAGGATCTGACGCGGCTGAGCACACGACGTGTGAAGCCATTGTTCACACCTCTGACGACCTCCAGCATGATCTGAAATGTCAGTGTCTGACGCAAGGCGTCTGACTGCGAGGGCAAGCAAAACGCCACGTATGGAACCCTCTCTCTGACGGCTTGCAGCGCTGCCATCCCCGGTCCCGGTGTGAAATCCACAATCCGGTAGGTGCCCGGGCGTCTGACTCCATACAGGTTGAACATCTCGGCCCAGAAGAGTTCTGACGGGGACCATGCGAACCACTGGCAGCAACGATCATCCGTGTTGGCGCCGTCGGGAATGGGCTCTGACCCTTGGCTATCCTGCTGCTCGCCTGGCATATGATCTGACGGATCAGGAACTTCTCCGTCACTGTCTGGCTGTGAGGCTGCTTTGTCTGACGACGAGGAAGCAGCACCCACCTTCTTCATCATCTGACTGAGCACGTCCCTTTTGACCATAATGTTGGCCTCTGACTGCGTGCGGATGCTCAAGCCCTGCAAGCTTCTGGTGTAGTTGCTGCCTGGGAGGTCCAACCATTTCCTTTCACGCGTCTCCATCGTACATTTTGTCTTACCGAAGACAAACATGTTCTCCACAGGGTCCGGCAATGCAATTCTGCTCGTGATTTTGCCCATGGAGCCATTCTTTCTGACGTAACCATCCTTGGTAAACTCGTTGTTGTGGTAGCAGAGTCTGACCGGTACGGCGAGTGGCTTCTTCGGGTAGTCCGACATGGGGCACATCTTCAGGATTTGTCTGACCTTGTCTCAAATATGATATGAAGACTAAACCTTTAATATTCAATGGTTCATTCAGAATCCTGTCTCACCTATCTTGTGCAAGTCAAGACGCGAGGCGACCCATCTTGTTGAAGTTGCTCGACCTGCGGGCATCCTTCAGGAACAAGAGGTCATTCTTGCGGAAGAATGTATCTGTCGCTGAAGGATCACCCTCTGGCGCCAACAGTGACGTCAGCACGCTCTGGTAATGACTTTCGTCCAGTGGAGGAAGCAGTCGACAGGTCTTACCAGACAATGCAGCCCTGTCGTACCGGCACGTTGCATCATAGATGTACAGTACCCTGTCAACCTTCCCCCCGGACTGGGCCAGGGCCTCTTTCCACTTGCTGTTGTCTGGCTCCTCAATGAACGTAGCGTACTGTGTCAGACCTGAGAGGCCGGTGGTCTGACACACAAAATTGCAATAATAATGGGTTCATGACCTGACTGACTGAAGCCTCAGGGTTTCTTAAAAGTAAGAACCTGACGAGAGCTGGCAACGGAATACATGTTCTGCACGGCATCTGGCGAGACGTTGTGGAAGCTGTCTAACGCCAGACTGGGCAGAGTCAGTGAAGGAAAAAGATCTGACTCCAACATCTGACGAACCATTTCGTTTTCCTTGCTGATCACCTGCTCGTCCTCATTCTCCGCGAGAAGCTCGTCCACTACGGGCTTTTCGACAGAATGATCTGACGTAAGATGCTGTCCCAGAACCAGGGTGGCCTGCGAGTCATTGCCATCGTCCACAACACTCTCCGAGGCTGCGGTCTGACTGTCCTGCTCGCCAGCTGCCGGCGTCGTACTCGGTGGCGGTGGCGGTGCGGTCTCCTCCTCGTGCAGCTGGAGAATCTTGTCCAAGTCAAACAAATCCTTGCTGGCGGTTGTAAACAGGAAATTTGTTTTAAAAGTGAAAACCCACACTTGCTTCTTTGTCAAAACTCTGGGTCCTCGGAGGCGAAGTCTGACGATGCCAGAATACCTTCTGCTGACATGTTCGAGTCTCTGGAAAGGCATTTCAGGAGAATGTGGTCCGCGTTCCCGTCATACAGCATGTGGAGACCTGGTGTCTAACAGTAACACCAAATCAAATCAGCACGCAAATGAAGCTATGGCGGGCATGCCGAATCAGACAAGCTACCCGTGGCTGCCGCTCGCTCTGACGGTC